>JACEFZ010023349.1:92500-157500 GCA_014155875.1 Cepaea nemoralis
GTCCTGGCACTACCTAGTCGTCTCTAGTTCTTGAGATCTATGCATAGGTGCTCTTTGTGAGAGCTTGGAAGAAGCAGTTAAGAATGTGTTATATCTAGTTCTACACCAGTACAATCCTAAGTACTACTTACATCCTATCAAACCCATATGCAATGACCAGTCTGGCCAAGTTTATCCTACAGGTCTACTTCTCTCAATATCTCTCTCCTACTGTCTTAGTAGGGGACGGCTTTTCAATTGTCTCACACGTCCGAAATTATTACATTTCTACCGTCCTATGTCCATGTCGCTAATACCGACATTCTGGGTCGTACAGCCGCTGCGACCAAAATACCTGAAAGGGCTAAGCATCATATACCCTATACCAGTTGTGGGTAATGTCTGTACCATTCCACTTCTGCGTCCAATGCAATCGATAGGCAAGGTGCCAATGCGCACACAATAGCATAACACTTCATATTGGTAGGTTTGCATATGACAAATCAGTATATCAAACATCCGATACACACAACATATATTAATTAAACTAGACATATTATGATACTTTCACATAATAGCATAATGGATTAGTTAGTTTGTATGTATACGAAATGTGACGTATATACACAAAAAGAATATGTACGAAGCATAGTCCTAGCATCGTATATTCATATGAAGTTACAAAAACATACATCCCACACATGCTTAAACATTAGGCATGTGAAGGTATTCCTAATACACAGTATGAAATTCAAACAAGTTGTAGTAACATGATTATCTACAACGACTGAGAAACTAATAGTTTCCATAGAGCAACAGACATCCAACCTGATGAATGAAAGACAAAAGTCTGCCTCACAAAAGGTAGCTACTTGTAAAGAATAACCCTTATAGCAATATGATATTGTACACAGAACTTAGAAATAATAGTGCACACTCAAGTAACCTACGACAATGATAGTTGCAATAACCTAGCTCAGATATAGACTGGAAATCAGTACATACATCTAAAAGACTCAGATAGTTACTAAGAAATCTACATGTCTAGTGAAGTCTAGCAGACATATGACTACAGACATTGAAATGGTTGCCTATCTGTTTCGACTGATTTTCGTAACTAACATGAAACAGGTCTAGGGAGCCTTATTTAAGCTGAGTCCAGCAGACTGTGTCTGAGACACTATTATCTCCTTGGTGCCTTTCTGTCTGGTTTCCATGCCACAATTCACATTTCCCCAGAATTTCTTTAATTGCCTTCATCCGATCTGTTTCACACATCCCTACAGTGCAGACTCCCAACATGTCCCGTCATAAATTCTTTCTGAACTAGCCTTCACACCTTGCTCCTCTCTGTCTGGTACAAAGTCCACATGCCCAGTGTTAATTGCCTCTGTCAGACACACAACACCTACTGACATAAGCCTGGGTCATTGACAATGAGGTTGAGTGACCGGGCATGAGAAAGAATGGGTGAGAGTGGGAGACAGTAAAGTGACTGACCTGGCTATGAGAAAACAGCCAGTCCTGAGAAATAAAATAGTGAGGGTAGAGAAAAACCCCTAGGGTGGATGGGGCGAGAGATAGGGTATTTTGTTGTGTGAAGTCAAGGGACTTCGGGGAGTTGAGTTTGAGATACCGAAGGAGTCGGTAGTCCACGGAGAACTGTATGGTGTGATTCTCCGAGCGGTAAAGGCAGTCCTGAAACCCAGAGTGGGTTGCATAGTTGAGCAGTGGCTCCGACCCAATGTGTGGGTTGTATTGTGGGAGATCCAGCCGTGGATAGTAGTTGGACTAAATGTCTTGTGAATTTGAGATTCAGCAGGCCGTAAGAAGCCAGTGATGTGTGCTGGTTAAATTGTGAGGATGATATTTATATTCTATGGATTACATTATTTCTGGATGTATAAACATGTTCCGTCTGTCCGTGTTATTTCTGTAATAAAGGATTATGTGCGCCAACTGAATCTTGTTTAATGACTGGTGAATGCGCACTGCGGGGGTGAGTTATATTGCAAGACAGTTAGATATCTCTATTGACACACCAGGAGTATTCGTTACCTAGACAACGACCATCACACGCAAAGATCATCAAGAACATTGAACTTATCATCAAGAACGACGTGTGACACCTACTTTCTGGATCCAGTCCGAATGGTTTATTATCCTTCTAACACCCCGCCTTTCTACCTTTCAACAGGTAATTACTAGCTTCTAGTCAAGTGTTGGATCGGTTTTACAAGGTCTGTTTCACACTCTACTAAATCTGTGTGATCTGCTGGACTTGGCATGTTTACAGCCCCAGGTTGCTTGCGTCATGCCTGGGCAGTTGTACTTGCCATTCACAGTCGCTGTCCGTTTAACACTGCATGTCTGTGTGGTATTATAATCAATTCAGGGTCAGTTTCTTCCTCCCCCAGCATTCTTTATTTTAGAGAATTGCATTTGTTCTTCTGTAACTTCTCTACATGGTCCATCAAAAGTGAACCGAAAATTGTTCTGGGATGTAAAGGCTGCATTTCACGACACCCACTCATTTCCTTGACTTCTATGAGCGCAAATCAACACATGGGAGTGTATTTCTCATGCTATATGTTCACCAATTTAGTTCACAGCCTGCCACTGTGTTACTTATTACATAGCCATTTGTGCCAAGAAAGGCCGAATGTATTTATAACCACAGCCCCGATCGAACAATAACAACTAAACAACTTCAGACACGGCGATCCTTTAATTTTCTTTTTCTTCTTCTGTCCTTTATCCACTACTGGGACATAGGCCCTCAACTGAACCAGGCCAGCTCATCCTAACTTTTGCTATCACCTGCAGCTGCCTTCATATCTTCTCGATATTGTTCATCTTTGTCTGTATTCTCTTCTGCAAGGGGATTTGAGTCTTCCCCTATTTCGTTTGCCTTGCAGGTTCCAAACAAGAGAGCGTGTTTAACTATAGCTTTCGCGTAGACGTACTGTGGTGGACTCCACCAACAGTGATCTGTATAATGGTGGTGTGGTTAGCGAGGGTACCCAGTTTGAAGACTCTTTTTGCGATGTTTTAACATAACTCTATGCCACAACTCTAGCCTTGTTACAGCAGAGAAACTTGTTGTGAGATTAATGTGACGTTGTTTTAACATAACTCTATGCCACAACTCTAGCCTTGTGACAGCAGAGAAACTTGTTGTGAGATTAATGTGACGTTGTTTTAACATAACTCTATGCCACAACTCTAGCCTTGTGACAGCAGAGAAACTTGTTGTTGTGAGATTAATGTGACGTTGTTTTAACAGGACTCTATGCCACAACTCTGGCCTTGTGACAGCCGAGAAACTTGTTGGGAGATTAATGTGGTGTTATTTTAACATGACTCTGTACCACAACTCTGTCTAGCATTGTGACAGCCGAGAAACTTGTTTTTGGCAGATTAATGTGGTGTTATCTTCTTCTTCTTCGTTCATCCGGAGTTTTTTTCGGACGTGATTGCGTTGTGCCTGTTTACAGCAGAGCTGCGTTCTTGCGCCGTTAGGCCGACACATCCGACTTCTGCGGGCATTTGTTGACCGGGTTAACCTTCCCGGGGATGTGGTGTTATTATAATATGACTCTATGCCACAACTCTGGCCTTGTGACAGCCGAAAAACTTGTTGTTGGGAGATTAATGTGGTGTTCTTTTAACATAACTCTATGCCACAACTCTGTCTAGCCTTGTGACAGCCAAGACACTTGTTGTTGGCAGATTAGCGTGGCGGTGTGGTCCCGACTTTTTACATTTACCTAGGAGATATAAAGAGATCTGCGTGGGTGCGGGGATTAACGCGTTTGTGCTGAATTTTCCGATGTGCTGACAGCAGGGCTGTGGGTTCAATACAAACACCAGCCCATCAGTTTGACTTAATCGTTGACTTCCCGTTCAAAAAACAATGGCAAATTAAAAGTTAGTTGCATATCCTTTAAAGGACGTTGCAGTCAACACTAGCAATTTTTGCTGTTGTTATCTCTTTGCAAATTTACATTCAGTAGTTTGCCATTGCTTTCTGAACGACCGACACCCATACCATTTCGTGAAAAACCAACGCAACGCGGTCTGTTGCCAAATCGAGCACAGCTGTGATTCAAACGCGGGTATGCGGGATCACAAACCGCTTCCGAAACACCCTTCGCCTCGGAGCCGGCAATGGCAAACTACTAAATGTAAAATTTCCATGTAAATCAACATGGGATTGAGATTGATTGCAACGTCCTGTGAAGGACACGCAACATTTCTGAAGGCGATGTCAGTGAATATAAAGACAACTTGTACACGCTGTGGGTTGCATTGGGTATATAGCTCTACCCTCATTTATATAGCTCGGTGGGTACTCAATTGGTGATTGGAGGTCAGCGTGGCCGAATGGATAAGAACGCCTGTTCTTAAACGTCCGATGTGCTGATGCAGAGGTAAGGGATTCAACCCCTACACCGGACAGTTGGACTAAAATGTTGACCTATCGTCCTTGACTTCGGGTCGTAAATTACAAGTACCTCTGAAGTCGGAGTGGATTCGCCTGATGGCGAGGGACACTATTAATAGGGAAAGCTAATCCATACGCAAAATTTAGCTCAGCGCTACTAGAAGTAGTGTGTATGGACTGCGTTTGAGTGCAAAACGAGCAAACGCTAATAAAATTTTTTTTTTAAAATGGTGATATGATCGATATCACGCCAACCGCCTTTACTTCCCAGAGCATTTCTTGGTACCCGTTTCTTCTTCTGCGTTCATCCGGAATATTTTTTGACGTAATTGCGTTGTGTCTGTTTACAGCAGAGCTACGATATTTGCACCTTTCGGCCGACACGTCCGACTTCTGCGGGCATTTGTTGACCGAGTTAAGTACCCATTTTATGTTTGATAAATCTTAACGCACTTAAAACATTCCAGTACCAAGGCATGGACAATGGCCCTTTCCATTTTTTTTTTTTTTTTTTTTGGTAACAGAATAAAGAGTATGAGAATGTGAGCTTTCCTGAATGAAGAGTGATCTAAGAGGTTGCAGAAAATGAAATTGTAAACTTATCAACAGAATAGCTGCGGAGTTAAAGTAAATACGCCCACATTGCAGTGAACAAAAATAACACCATTTCTGAGCTGTTTTCGTAACAGAGCAGACTTGAAATGGTAATCATTGAACATGCAACCGACGTGATTTTGGAAACATTTTTTTTTTTAAAGGAAAACAAAAATCAATATGACGTCAAGAAAGCTGATCTGGCTGATTCTGGCCTTTCGCGGAGATTATCAATGTTTCTAGTTATTTCTGTCTTATTATCCAATCTGCAACTCGAGCGCTCGTCAACAGAACAGAGACATCATAAACAGAGAAAATGTCTAAGCGAAGTCGATCAATGATGGCACAAGCTGTTGCTCCTTTTAATAACTTGGCTCACGAATGCGCAGCATATGTGGACATGTTTGGTTTTGCTTTTTAAAGTTTTTGTGCAAGTCAGACTTGGTCCAACTTTGCAAGAAATAATTTTGTTACCAATTCTGTCTTACTTAATTTGAAGGGCTTCGACAGACAAAGAACTTATAAATAGCACCAACAGTAAACTACGCATATAAATAGTTTTGTAATATAACAAGAAATGTTCCAACACAGCTGCAGGAGAACATTTTAAAAATAGAAAGTATCATCTGTATATGCTAATACACGAAAGAAATGAGGTTATCTGAGGTAAAAAAAAATAATAAATAAAATAAATAACAATTCAATAAATAATAAGAGGAGCAAGAAATTAACAAGGTCAGCTTTATATGAATAGAATCCGGTGGCGTTGCGGCGACAAGTCTTCGTTAGCAAACAAAAACGAACACTGCAATAGCTTAGAAACACGACACTAATTAATTATAATAAGATATAATTGAATTATGGTAACGCGTGCAATGAAAATAAAAATAAAATTAGAATGAAATAAAATTAAAACACTTAATAAAGTCTACTGCGGATAGAAGGGACAAGTTTCCTCATCTTTTTACATGTTATTGATGTTGTTATTGTTATGATTGTGTTAATTATAACTTGCCTTCAACTCTTGTTATTCCTATTAATAACGCCAATAGCCATCAAATATTTCACAATCCTTATTTGTCGAAGCTTCCGTTACTTTTGGATCAAATCATGTGCCACTTCGTATTGCTTACTTAAACACACACATTTCACAATATCTACTTCTAAATTTAACTCCAACACTACTTGATCAAAAACTCCCCCCCCCTCTCTCTCTCTCTCTCTCTCTCTCTCTCTCTCTCTCTCTCTCTCTCTCTCTCTCTGTCTCTGTCTCTCTCTCTCTCTTTCTCTTATGTCAACACTTATGTCCACACTTATGTCCACACTTATGTCAACACTTATGTCAACACTTATGTCAACACTTATGTCCACATTTATGTCCACACTTATGTCCACACTTATGTCCACACTTATGTCCACACTTATGTCCACACTTATGTCAACACTTATGTCAACACTTATGTCCACACTTATGTCCACACTTATGTCCACACTTATGTCCACACTTATGTCCACACTTATGTCCACACTTATGTCCACACTTATGTCCACACTTATGTCCACACTTATGTCCACACTTATGTCCACACTTATGTCAACACTTATGTCAACACTTATGTCCACACTTATGTCAACACTTATGTCAACACTTATGTCCACACTTATCTCAACACTTATGTCAACACTTATGTCAACACTTAAGTCAACACTTATGTCAACACTTATGTCAACACTTATGTCAACACTTATGTCAACACTTATGTCAACACTTATGTCAACACTTATGTCAACACCTATGTCCACACTTATGTCCACACTTATGTCCACTCTCATGTCAACACTCATGTCAACACTCATGTCCACACTCATGTCCACACTCATGTCAACACTTATGTCAACACTCATGTCCACACTCATGTCAACGCTCATGTCAACACTTATGTCAACACTTATGTCCACACTCATGTCAACACTTATGTCAACACTCATGTCAACACTTATGTCACACTTATGTCCACACTTATGTCAATACTTATGTCAACACTTATGTCGGAAAGTATGTCAATATGTATGCCACTATTAATGTCAACACTTATGTCAACATTTATGTCAACACTATGTCAACATTTGTGTCAACACTTATGTCAACACTTATGTCAACACTTATGTCAACACTTATGTCAACTCTTATGTCAACACTTATGTCAACACTTATGTCAACACTTATGTCAACACTTATGTCAACACTCATGTCAACACTTATGTCAACACTTATGTCCACATTTATGTAAACACTTATGTCAACACTTATGTCAATACTAATGTCAACATTTATGTCAACACTTATGAATTGATCCCATCTCATCAAACACGTCACACAAACACGTCATGCAAACATGTCACACAAATGCGTCCCACAAACACGTTCCACAAACACGCCCCACAATCACGTCCCACAAACACGTCCCACAAACACGTCACACAAACACGCCGCACAAACACATCACACAAACACGTCAAAGAAACACTTCCCACAATTAAGCACCACAAACACGTCACACATACACGTCACACAAACAAGCTATCGTTATATGTTGTATAATTCAAGTCAACATGGCTGAATGGATAAGAGTTCTCGTTCTTAAACATCCGGCGTGCTGATGCCGAGGTCGCGGGTTCAACCCCTCTACACCAGTCAGTTGTACTGAAATGTTGACTTCTCGTCCTTGTCTTGGATTCATAAATTACAAAACCTCTGAAGTCAAAGCTGGTCCGCCTGGTGGCGAGGGACACTGGTAATAGGGAAAAGCTAATCCACACCCACGAAAATAAGCCCAGTGTATTTTAGAAACGTGTATAGACTACGCTTGAGGTCAAAGCAAGCGAAAGCAAAACAAATGGATGTGGGGGATAAAACACGGTGCAATATGAAGTTGATGTTCTTGCTTTTTAACTCCCTTTTTGTCACTAGTAGAAATTGCGATTTTGATTAAACCCTAAACTGTCTTGAAATCACCATTGAAATATAAAGAAATGTGGTTTTAGCGCTAAAAATTTGAACATCTCTCTGTACCATACAGACCGGAATACATCGCTTCCTGCTCGACCTACTCTGTCAACTAGTCTAATTATAACCAGTTGCCTAAAATTAGAACAACACTAATGAAATTCTAAAAACGCGATGCTTATAACGGTGTCACTAAATTACCATTGTCTGATAATTCTGGGGGAAAAAAATCTAACATGACATGATTTATGCATATTTTATATGATCTGTTGACACCAAAAATAAATAAGTCAGTATGATCATGCAGTCAGAATATGATCAATTCTATAACATACAAGTGCATTACCACGCGTGGATTCAAATATGGGTTAGATTTCCGTGAATTTGTGAAATACGATAGGTTAATGAAAATATACATTTTGTTGTTGCACAAACGAACCCACGACATTCAGAGCACGAGGTGGATGGCATTAGCACTTCGCCATGTAGACTGCAACTTGTACCATTAGTATTGGGACTCTTCGCTGGCTGTTGCACATGAGGACAGAGCATGTATGGGAATGTCCCGAGTGCTTTCATGTTGACTCTTGACTCAACTCAAAAAAGGTCAAGGACTAAGAAACATCTGTGTCCCGTACCCATTTCCACAGGAGGCTGTTGGTTGTTAATTTATTATAAATTTTATATCTAAAAAAAAAAAAAAACGTAGGGAAAGGTACCATCATCGAAGATAATAACTGTTGGAGTTGAAATGTTAGGTTGTCATATATTATAGGCCACCACAAAGGAGGTAGGATGGTCAGTTTCCTTCCTCGTCATTTATCCTTCCCAGATAATTGCAAAAACTATATGTTACCATTTTATACGGCTGGGAAGCTGCCGCAACGTTGTGGATACCTTTCTTGACTGCTGGTCCGGTGGTCACGGGTTTGAATTCGCATCGTCGTGGGTTAAAACAAAACAATGACTTGAGCTGTATTATCAATACAGCCTAAACTGGGGACTAGGAAATATAGTGGGAAGTAAAGTCGGCATGTGTGAATTTCACCACATGACCCCTGGAGTGCCGAGTGGTCTATGACATATGGGCACATAACTATATGACCAACAACCTCAAGGTTATGTTAGAAAGGTCATTATTCATTATATCAGGAAGTCTCTGTGGCGAAATGGTTACGCTGTTTGCCTAGCAGTCCGAAGGATTTAGGTTTGTTTCCGGGCCACGTCGTTTGGTTCGCGAGTGCAGTTTTCTCGGAGACTCCTGGGGGTCTTGGCTGGAGCCACGTAATACATGCTTTGTGCGACGGTTTCGACAGGTCGCTCTGCGGAAAAAGACCGAGTGATGTGGGATACAACCCGGTGCAATGCATTCTATATTCTTGTCTTTTACACCTCTAGTTCATATCAGCCTGGGACAACCCGGGAGCCTGATTGGCTGGAGAAAATATCTGGAGACGGCTTGGTATTGAATATATACCACTGTATAAGCAACGAAGTGCCTTAACCACTGTGCTTCCTGTGCTCCGTGTTGTAGATGTTATTTTAGAATGATGATAACATTTGAAATGCCGGCATCTACATCTGTTCAAGATTCTCTATGGAAATCTGATACTGGCGCGCTCCTTGTGTTATTTAAAGTGTAGCGCACTCGGTTCTATGGCAGCTATTGAATGGCCTCTCAACTGTCGTCACTACACGGTCGTTTTATCTGGATCTTCCTTTCTTTCTTTTCTGCTCAACCGTGATTTTATTTAATTCTGTGTGCATTTATTCTATTCAGTTTTGGTATGTGTATGTATTTCCCTTATGTGTTTACTTGAAAAGGATAGGCAGAGCGGGGTGGAAGGGGGTGGGGTGGGGGAGAGAAAGTAGAGAGAGAGAAAAAAAAAGAGAGAGAGAGAGACTGAGAGAGAAAGAGAAAGATGAGGGACAGCCGTGCATACAGGCGGACGGACAGATAGACATATTGGTTGATAGATGGGTATGTATGTATGTACGAAGTCAGGCGGACAGACAGACAGACAGACAGACAGGCAGGCAGGCAGGCAGGCAGGCAGGCAGACAGACGAACAGGATAGCACGGAAGGACAGGATAGAATAGTTGGATAGATAGATACCCTGTCATGAGGTGATCCAGCTATTCTAATTCCTCCCTGCATATTCTCCAAACATGATATTTTGATGACCGCACTGATGAAGAAAGGGGTCAATCCCTGGTTGGTGAACTGGATAGCGGCCGCCCTGCACTCTCGTCTGGTTGCTCTCCGTCTGGGTGCATGGACCTCAGAGTCACATATTTTAACCCCGGGACTGCCACAGGGATCTGCAGTCTCACCGGTGCTCTTTAATGTGTGTACGAGCAAGATTGCAAACCTAGAAGCACCAGGGGTTGGAAGGATACTTACATTTGCAGATGATTTTCTGGCATATAGGCAGAGGAGAGATAGGGAGCAAATAGCCCAGGAGCTACAGGCAACAGCAGACAAAGTGATTGACTGGTGCACTGAAATGAGTGCTATCATCCACCCGGAAAAGGCAGCTGTTTTGTGGTGCTCTCTGGACAACAGGATTGTGAGAATTGATGTCCCAAGCCTCACGATAGATGGTAGAAGCGTCAACAGAGAGAACAAACTGAAGTATCTGGGAATCACATTTGACAGGAGCCTGTCCTTCAAGACCATGTGGAGACGGTTGTGACAAGGATCTCAAAAGGGACTCAATGCACTTAACACTATGGCTGCAATGGACACAGAGCAGAGAATGCTTTTCACACTATACCAGCACTTAATCCTCTCAGTGATTGATCTGCTCACTGTCTGAAAGAGTCAGTTGGTAAAATTAGAGCACATACATAACGAAGCTATGCGGGTCATTCTGGGATGCACTAGAGACACCTCAGTAGTGTGTATGCGTTACATCCTTGGTTTGCTGACTGTTGCTAGTAGGCTCAAGGTGACGCAGGCGAAGTCATACCTCAGAGTAGTTGCTGACACAGTTCACCGTTGCATGAGGCGCTGGACGCAGTTAAGGGTCAGCGACTGATAAGAGGGAAATCATGGATGGCTCAGGCGGAGGATACAATCAGACAGGTGTGCATCTTGGAGAACATTAGGTGAGGAGAGGAGTGGGTCAGAGTGCCAGCGGAGCAGTCAGACTTGTGCAGAGTTATGATCACATTGAGCCGGGAGTGCAGGGAGTGGCCAGCAGGGGCCACGGAAGTGGAAATCCAGCAACTAATGCAGGATTCTGCTCGCCCGAGTGATGTGATTATATACACAGATGGTTCGGTGTTGAGAGGCAGGAGATGTGCCTGGGGGTTCTTTTCCCCCGCGTTTCCATCCTGTTTCAGGATATTGCGGTCAACACCAGCATCTTTCATCTGTATGTTGATTCCTAGGCTAGATTACGCTCGTCAGCACGCCACGACTTTCTGAGCGACCGGCTCCATACTCTCATAATTCACTTTTGCGATTCGAACCACTTCTAATTCTCGTCGCGTCACGTGTCGAGAGTATTCGGGGTTAGCGGAGAAAGCTGCTAACTCCTCGGCCACGGAGCCGGCTCAAAGTTAATGGTCGACGTTTGGTGCAGGAGAGCCTGGCATATGATACCACAACATGTAGCTTAAGAATGGAGGTGGAGGCGGTAAGTGCAGCTTTCCGCTGGATGGAGAATACGATACACACACACACACACACACACACATGCACGCACACACACACACACTCACACACACACACTCACACACACACACACATCGTGATTGTAACTGACTCAGAAAGCATGCTGGTGAGGACAGGTAAGCTTCTTGCAGAGTGACTTGCTTCGCTTCGGAAGTCACGGGTGACAAGCATCGTCTGGATCTTTTCTCCGGGGCATGCTGGTGTGCTGGGGAATGAACAGGCGGACAGATTGGCTGACTCTGCAAAACTTGGTGGAGTATTGATGCATGCTAAGGCAGATGTGGTTGCGGCCTTGTGGGAGCACGTGTACACCTCGGAGGAGCAAATGGATCACCATGGTCTGGCAAGAATGCGACAGCGAGGGGTGACGAGGGGATCTGGCCGATGCTCGACGCTCCGAGGAAAGGCGAGACGGACATATAATCAGATTGCTACTGGTACTATTAGTGTTGGAACTCTTCGCTGGCTGCTGAGGATGGGGACGGAGCGCTTATGGGAATGCCCCGAATAACTGTGATGTCGGTTCCTTAATCAATCAATCAATCAATCAATCAATCAATCAATCAAGGTAAAGACAGAACATAGTTATATTTTAAGCAATGGTTCTTAAGAGGCAAGCGTAAAAAAACACCCGGAAACTATGGACTTGTAGTCCATTGTTGTCTCCCATGAATTAAATATGTTTAGTGACTTAAAAACTGATACTTAAGGCAGACAAGAAAGGTCAGCGCTTCTCAATTTCGACCGCTCTGCGTGTTTGGCTTTATAAATTTTGGAACCTTTTAACTTCGGCACATCTCAGACTAGGATTTAAAATTATGTACAGGACGTAGCAGTCAACCCAGTATTTTCGCTGTTCATGATGATTCCTGGGCAAATTTTACGTTCAGTAGTTTGCCATTGATTTCTGGACGACCGGCTCCTATACCTTTTTCCAAAAAACCAGCACCGCTGTGTTTCTAACCCGGGTATACGGGCTCACAAACCGCGTTCGCAACACTTAGCCACGGAGACCGGTTAGGAGCTGAAATAAATAAAGTAACATTGTTTTAAGCGGAGCCCTGTCCTGTCAAGAGCTGTGACAGCTATGGCAGTTATTTGTTATCTTGTATACCGTATTGTCTCTGGTATTTGCGCTTTCTCTTGCCTTTTCCCGTGCACACTTGGCTACATGACTACTTGTATGTGTCCTAGTTTCACCCCTTCTGGTTTTAATATCTGAATATCTGGCAAAGGCCACCATTCCCTGCTCGTGACGCAATTCACGTCTGCTAACCACTGGTTGGATGTGAAACCAAGTTCAAGGAATCAAACAGGCGGTTCAACTGTTAGAATAACAAAAGGTAAAGAAACTTCTTGACATTTCGTCCTTGGCTGTAGTTGTATTGTTAAGCCAGGAAGTAGGCATTGTTTGCTAGGCAAACGACAGTAACGATATCCCCAACAAAGTTGTTTAGAGTTATTCATACTCGGCAGACGGTGCTTCAATACACAGTAAATTACACATGCTCTTACAGTCTTGAAAAGTAGACTTACGTTGTATATGAAAAGTCGTTTACGCAGTTCAGTCGTTACCTTTTCTTGAATGCTCTGTACAACTCGTATGACGCCCATATAATGTACGGACTGCAATAAAGAACCGTAGGGTATGTTTATCGCAGATAAGTCTCACGTTCATATAAATGTGAATAAACAAATTATACCCTTAGACAATCTGGTGCCAGTGACACACTGTACTTCGCTACAGTTGCAGAGGGGAATGATTTCCCTATAACATTATAATAGAAAGTGCAACAATATACAATTTTGATCCAAAATTGTCGACAAATACAACGCATATTTTACGCTCAACAGCACCTACCTCAGACGAACAAGAAAAAGGCAACCAGTATGTAACAATAACTGAAGAAGATGGAAAAGGAGGTGTAATGTTTCTTTCCAAACAAAACAAAAAAAATACACTTTACTAGAAGAAGATGGGAAAGGAGATGTAATGTTTCTTTCCAAAAACTTTTCTAGAAGAAGGAAAAGGAGATGTAATGTTCCTTTTCAAAAATAACTTTACTTCAAGAAGATGGAAAATGAGATGTAATGTTTCTTTCCAAAAACTTTACTAGAAGAAGATGAAAAAGGAGATGTGAAGTTTCTTTTCCAAATACTTTACTAGAAGAAGTAACGCCCTGTGAGTGGTTTGCCCTTCTTTATTGGTGCGAGTGATGAACGATGAGAAATGAAATGAGGAGGAAACGAGGCAGCGAGGATGTAGTTTTTGAGAAGAATACTGAGATATTCCAGGACAGAGAAGAAAAAAAACATTATATATTGACACCAGCCGGTGTTAATTGATCATTTATAAAATTGGCATGGATAAATGAAATGGCACATCAACAAAGAAGAGGAATAAAGAAATTAGCTTCTTGTGGGGGGGGGGGGGGGAGAGATTAGACAGGAGTAGGAAATGAAGACATGTATAGATGTATGTAGCAAGATTAAACTACTGGGTACAACTAATACATGTAATAATTACCTTTATGTGGGGAAAAGGTTAGACAAGAGAAGCGACACATATAGATAGATGTATGTAGCAAGATTAAACTACTGGGTACAACTAATACATGTAATAATTACCTTTATAGTGGGGGGAAAAGGTTAGAACAGAGAAGCGACACATATAGATGTATGTAGCAAGATTAAACTGCTGGGTACAACTAATACATGTAATAATTACCTTTATGTGGGGAAAAGGTTAGACAAGAGAAGCGACACATATAGATGTAGTGTAGCAAGATTAAAACTACTGGGTACAACTAATACATGTAATAATCTACCTTTATGTGGGGAAAAGGTTAGACAAGAGAAGCGCACATATAGATTAGATGTATTTAGCAAGATTAAACTACTGGGTACAACTAATACATGTAATTAATTACCTTTATGTGGGGAAAAGGTTAGACAAGAGAAGCGACACATAGAGATAGATGTATGTAGCAAGATTAACTACATGGGTACAACTAATACATGTAATAATTACCTTATGTGGGGAAAAGGTTAGACAAGAGAAGCGACACATATAGATAGATGTATGTAGCAAGATTAAACTACTGGGTACAACTAATACATGTAATAATTACCTTTATGTGGGGAAAAGGTTAGACAAGAGAAGCGACACATATAGATAGATGTATGTAGCAAGATTAAACTACCGGGTACAACTAATACATGTAATAATTACCTTTATGTGGGGAAAAGGTTAGACAAGAGAAGCGACACATATAGATAGATGTATGTAGCAAGATTAAACTACTGGGTACAACTAATACATGTAATAATTACCTTTATGTGGGGAAAAGGTTAGACAAGAGAAGCGGCACATATAGATAGATGTATGTAGCAAGATTAAACTGCCGGGTACAACTAATACATGTAATAATTACCTTTATGTGGGGAAAAGGTTAGACAAGAGAAGCGACACATATAGATAGATGTATGTAGCAAGATTAAACTACTGGGTACAACTAATACATGTAATAATTACCTTTATGTGGGGAAAAGGTTAGACAAGAGAAGCGACACATATAGATAGATGTATGTAGCAAGATTACACTACTGGGTACAACTAATACATGTAATAATTACCTTTATGTGGGGAAAAGGTTAGACAAGAGAAGCGACACATATAGATAGATGTATGTAGCAAGATTAAACTACTGGGTACAACTAATACATGTAATAACTGTCTCTTATACACATCTATGTAATAATTACCTTTATGTGGGGAAAAGGTTAGACAAGAGAAGCGAACACATATAGATAGATGTATGTAGCAAGATTAAAACTACTGGGTACAACTAATACATGTAATAATTACCTTTATGTGGGGAAAAGGTTAGACAAGAGAAGCGACACATATAGATAGAGATGTATGTAGCAAGATTAAACTACTGGGTACAACTAATACATGTAATAATTACCTTTATGTGGGGAAAAGGTTAGACAAGAGAAGCGACACATATAGATAGATGTATGTAGCAAGATTAAAAACTACTGGTACAACTAATACATGTAATAATTAACCTTTATGTTGGGGAAAAGGTTAGACAAGAGAAGCGACACATATAGATAGATGTATGTAGCAAGATTAAACTACTGGGTACAACTAATACATGTAATAATTACCTTTATGTGGGGAAAAGGTTAGACAAGAGAAGCGACACATATAGATAGATGTATGTAGCAAGATTAAACTACTGGGTACAACTAATACATGTAATAATTACCTTTATGTGGGGAAAAGGTTAGACAAGAGAAGCGACACATATAGATAGATGTATGTAGCAAGATTAAACTACTGGGTACAACTAATACATGTAATAATTACCTTTATGTGGGGAAAAGGTTAGACAGAGAAGCGACACATATAGATAGATGTATGTAGCAAGATTAAACTACTGGGTACAACTAATACATGTAATAATTACCTTTATGTGGGGAAAAGGTTAGACAAGAGAAGCGACACATATAGATAGATGTATGTAGCAAGATTAAACTACTGGGTACAACTAATACATGTAATAATTACCTTTATGTGGGGAAAAGGTTAGACAAGAGAAGCGACACATATAGATAGATGTATGTAGCAAGATTAAACTACTGGGTACAACCTAATACATGTAATAATTACTTTATGTGGGGAAAAGGTTAGACAAGAGAAGCGACACACTATAGATAAGATTGTAATGTAGCAAGATTAAACTACTGGGTACAACTAATACATGTAATAATTACCTTTATGTGGGGAAAAGGTTAGACAAGAGAAGCGACACATATAGATAGAATGTATGTAGCAAGATTAAACTACTGGGTACAACTAATACATGTAATAATTACCTTTATGTGGGGAAAGGTTAGACAAGAGAAGCGACACATATAGATAGATGTATGTAGCAAGATTAAACTACCGGGTACAACTAATACATGTAATAATTACCTTTATGTGGGGAAAAGGTTAGACAGAGAAGCGACACATATAGATAGATGTATGTAGCAAGATTAAACTCGCTGGGTTACAACTAATACATGTAATAATTACCTTTATGTGGGGAAAAGGTTTAGACAAGAGAAGCGACACATATAGATAGATGTATGTAGCAAGATTAAACTACTGGGTACAACTAATACATGTAATAATTACCTTTATGTGGGGAAAAGGTTAGACAAGAGAAGCGACACATATAGATAGATGTATGTAGCAAGATTAAACTACTGGGTACAACTAATACATGTAATAATTACCTTTATGTGGGGAAAAGGTTAGACAAGAGAAGCGACACATATAGATAGATGTATGTAGCAAGATTAAACTACTGGGTACAACTAATACATGTAATAATTACCTTTATGTGGGGAAAAGGTTAGACAAGAGAAGCGACACATATAGATAGATGTATGTAGCAAGATTAAACTACTGGGTACAACTAATACATGTAATAATTACCTTTATGTGGGGAAAAGGTTAGACAAGAGAAGCGACACATATAGATAGATGTATGTAGCAAGATTAAACTACTGGGTACAACTAATACATGTAATAATTACCTTTATGTGGGGAAAAGGTTAGACAAGAGAAGCGACACATATAGATAGATGTATGTAGCAAGATTAAACTACTGGGTACAACTAATACATGTAATAATTACCTTTATGTGGGGAAAAGGTTAGACAAGAGAAGCGACACATATAGATAGATGTATGTAGCAAGATTAAACTACTGGGTACAACTAATACATGTAATAATTACCTTTATGTGGGGAAAAGGTTAGACAAGAGAAGCGACACATATAGATAGATGTATGTAGCAAGATTAAACTACTGGGTACAACTAATACATGTAATAATTACCTTTATGTGGGGAAAAGGTTAGACAAGAGAAGCGACACATATAGATGTATGTAGCAAGATTAAACTACTGGGTACAACTAATACATGTAATAATTACCTTTATGTGGGGAAAAGGTTAGACAAGAGAAGCGACACATATAGATAGATGTATGTAGCAAGATTAAACTACCGGGTACAACTAATACATGTAATAATTACCTTTATGTGGGGAAAAGGTTAGACAAGAGAAGCGAACACATATAGATAGATTATGTAGCAAGATTAAACTACTGGGTACAACTAATACATGTAATATTACCTTTATGTGGGGAAAAGGTTAGACAAGAGAAGCGAACACATATAGATAGATGTATGTAGCAAGATTAAACTGCTGGGTACAACTAATACATGTAATAAATTACCTTTATGTGGGGACAGAGGTTAGACAAGAGAAGCGACACATATAGATAGAGATGTATGTAGCAAGATTAACTACTGGGTACAACTAATACATGTAATAATTACCTTTATGTGGGGAAAAGGTTAGACAAGAGAAGCGACACATATAGATAGATGTATGTAGCAAGATTTAAACTGCTGGGTAAACTAATACATGTAATAATTACCCTTTATGTGGGAAAAGGTTAGACAAGAGAAGCGACACATATAGATAGATGTATGTAGCCAGATTAAACTACTGGGTACAAACTAACTAATACATGTAATATTACCTTTATGTGGGGAAAAGGTTAGACAAGAGAAGCGACACATATAGATAGATGTATGTAGCAAGATTAAACTACTGGGTACAACTAATACATGTAATAATTACCTTTATGTGGGGAAAAGGTTAGACAAGAGAAGCGACACATATAGATAGATGTATGTAGCAAGATTAAACTACTGGGTACAACTAATACATGTAATAATTACCTTTATGTGGGGAAAAGGTTAGACAAGAGAAGCGACACATATAGATAGTATGTAGCAAGATTAAACTACTGGTACAACTAATACATGTAATAATTACCTTTATGTGGGGAAAAGGTTAGACAAGAGAAGCGACACATATAGATAGATGTATGTAGCAAGATTAAACTACTGGGTACAACTAATACATGTAATAATTACCTTTATGTGGGGAAAAGGTTAGACAAGAGAAGCGACACATATAGATAGATGTATGTAGCAAGATTAAACTACTGGGTACAACTAATACATGTAATAATTACCTTTATGTGGGGAAAAGGTTAGACAAGAGAAGCGACACATATAGATAGATGTATGTAGCAAGATTAAACTACTGGGTACAACTAATACATGTAATAATTACCTTTATGTGGGAAAAAGGTTAGACGAAGAAGCGACAACATATAGATAGATGTATGTAGCAAGATTAAACTACTGGGTACAACTTAATACATGTAATAATTACCTTTATGTGGGGGAAAAGGTTAGACAAGAGAAGCGACACATATTAGATGTATGTAGCAAGATTAAACTACTGGGTACAACTAATACATGTAATAATTACCTTTATGTGGGAAAAGGTAGACAAGAGAAGCGACACATATAGATGTATGTAGCAAGATTAAACTACTGGGTACAACTAATACATGTATAATTACTTTATGTGGGGAAAAGGTTAGACAAGAGAAGCGACACATATAGATGTATGTAGCAAGATTAAACTACTGGGTACAACTATACACTGATAATAATTACCTTTATGTGGGGAAAAGGTTAGACAAGAGAAGCGACACATATAGATAGATGTATGTAGCAAGATTAAACTACCTGGGTACAACTAATTACATGTAATAATTACCTTTATGTGGGGAAAAGGTTAGACAAGAGAAGCGACACATATAGATGTATGTAGCAATTAAACTGCTGGGTACAACTAATACATGTAATAATTACCTTTATGTGTGGAAAAGGTTAGACAAGAGAAGCGACACATATAGTAGATGTATGTTTAGCAAGATTAACTCCTGGCGGTCACAACTAATACATGTAATAATTACCTTTATGTGGCGTTGAAAGTGGACAAGGTTATACAAGATAAGCGGACACAATATAGATAGATGTATGTCTCATAGATTTAAACTACTGGGCTACAACTAATACATGTAATAATTACCTTTATGTGGAGTGAAAAGGTTAGACAAGAGAGAAGCGACACATATAGATTTAGATGCTATTGTAGCAAGATTAAACTTCCTGGGTACCAACTAATCATGCTTAATAATGACCTTTATGTGGTGGAAAAGGTTAGACAAGAGAAGCGACACATATAGATAGATGTATGTAGCAAGATTAAACTACCGGGTACAACTAATACATGTAATAATTACCTTTATGTGGGGAAAAGGTTAGACAAGAGAAGCGACACATATAGATAGATGTATGTAGCAAGATTAAACTTACCTGGGTACAACTAATACATGTAATAATTACCTTTATGTGGGGAAAAGGTTAGACAAGAGAAAGCGACACATATAGATAGATGTATGTAGCAAGATTAAACTACTGGGTACAACTAATACATGTAATAATTACCTTTATGTGGGGAAAAGGTTAGACAAGAGAAGCGACACATATAGATAGATGTATGTAGCAAGATTTAACTACCGGGTACAACTAATACATGTAATAATTACCTTTATGTGGGGAAAAGGTTAGACAAGAGAAGCGACACATATAGATAGATGTATGTAGCAAGATTAAACTACTGGGTACAACTAATACATGTAATAATTACCTTTATGTGGGGAAAAGGTTAGACAAGAGAAGCGACACAATAGATAGATAGTATGTAGCAAGATTAAACTACTGGGTACAACTAATACATGTAATAATTACCTTTATGTGGGGGAAAAGGTTTAGACAAGAGAAGCGACACATATAGATAGATGATGTAGCAAGATTAAACTACTGGTACAACTAATACATGTAATAATTACCTTTATGTGGGAAAAGGTTAGACAAGAGAAGCGACACATATAGATAGATGTATGTAGCAAGATTAAACTACTGGGTACAACTAATACATGTAATAATTACTTTATGTGGGGAAAAGGTTAGACAAGAGAAGCGACACATATAGATAGATGTATGTAGCAAGATTAACTACTGGGTACAACTAATACATGTAATAATTACCTTTATGTGGGGAAAAGGTTAGACAAGAGAAGCGACACATATAGATAGATGTATGTAGCAGATTAAACTACTGGGTACAACTAATACATGTAATAATTACCTTTATGTGGGGAAAAGGTTAGACAAGAGAAGCGACACATATAGATGTATGTAGCAAGATTAAACTACTGGGTACAACTAATACATGTAATAATTACCTTTATGTGGGGAAAAGGTTAGACAAGAGAAGCGACACATATAGATAGATGTATGTAGCAAGATTAAACTACTGGGTACAACTAATACATGTAATAATTACCTTTATGTGGGGAAAAGGTTAGACAAGAGAAGCGACACATATAGATAGATGTATGTAGCAAGATTAAACTACTGGGTACAACTAATACATGTAATAATTACCTTTATGTGGGGAAAAGGTTAGACAAGAGAAGCGACACATATAGATAGATGTATGTAGCAAGATTAAACTACCGGGTACAACTAATACATGTAATAATTACCTTTATGTGGGGAAAAGGTTAGACAAGAGAAGCGACACATATAGATAGATGTATGTAGCAAGATTAAACTACCTGGGTACAACTAATACATGTAATAATTACCTTTATGTGGGGAAAAGGTTAGACAAGAGAAGCGACACATATAGATAGATGTATGTAGCAAGATTAAACTACTGGGTACAACTAATACATGTAATAATTACCTTTATGTGGGGAAAAGGTTAGACAAGAGAAGCGACACATATAGATAGATGTATGTAGCAAGATTAAACTGCTGGGTACAACTAATACATGTAATAATTACCTTTATGTGGGGAAAAGGTTAGACAAGAGAAGCGACACATATAGATAGATGTATGTAGCAAGATTAAACTACTGGGTACAACTAATACATGTAATAATTACCTTTATGTGGGGAAAAGGTTAGACAAGAGAAGCGACACATATAGATAGATGTATGTAGCAAGATTAAACTACTGGGTACAACTAATACATGTAATAATTACCTTTATGTGGGGAAAAGGTTAGACAAGAGAAGCGACACATATAGATAGATGTATGTAGCAAGATTAAACTACTGGGTACAACTAATACATGTAATAATTACCTTTATGTGGGGAAAAGGTTAGACAAGAGAAGCGACCATATAAATAGATTGTATGTGTAGCAAGATTAAACTACCTGGTACAACTAATAACATGTAATAATTACCTTATGTAAGGGGAAAAGTGTTAGACAAGAGAAGGGCGACACATATAGATAGATGTATGTAGCAAGATTAAACTAGCTGGGTAACAACTAATACATGTAATATTACCTTATGTGGGGAAAAGGTTAGACACGAGAAGCGACAAATATAGATAGATGTATTAGTAGCAAGATTAAACTACTGGGTACTAACTAATACTGATGTATATAATTAACCTTTATGTGGGGAAAAGTTAGACAAGAGAGCGACACATATGATGTATAGATTATGTCAAGGATTAGAACTACTGGGTAACAACTAATACATGTAATAATTACCTTCATGTGGGGAAAAGGTTAGACAAGAGGAAGCGACGCATATAGATAGTATGATGTATCAAGCATTAAACTAGCCGGTACAACTAATACATGTAATAATTACCTTTATGTGGGGAAAAGGTTGACAAGAGAAGCGGACACATATAATAGATGTATGTAGCAAGATTAAACTACTGGGTACAACTAGATAAATGTAATATTACCTTTATGTGGGGAAAAGGTTAGACAAGAGAAGCGACACATATAGATAGATGTATGTAGCAAGATTAAACTACTGGGTACAACTAATACATGTAATAATTACCTTTATGTGGGGAAAAGTTAGACAAGAGAAGCGAGACACATATAGATAGAGTATGTAGCAGATTAAACTGCTGGGTACAACTAATACATGTCATAATTACCTTTATGTGGGGAAAAGGTTAGACAAGAGAAGCGACACATATAGATAGATGTATGTAGCAAGATTAAACTACTGGTACAACTAATACATGTAATAATACCTTTATGTGGGGAAAAGGTTAGACAAGAGAAGCGACACATATAGATAGATGTATGTAGCAAGATTAAACACTGGGTACACTAATACATGTAATAATTACCTTTATGTGGGGAAAAGGTTAGACAAGAGCAAGCGACACATATAGATAGATGTATGTAGCAAGATCTAAACTACTGGGTACAACTAATACATGTAATAATTACCTTTATGTGGGGAACAAGGTAGACAAGAGAAGCGACACATATAGATAGATGTATGTAGCAAGATTAAACTACTGGGTACAACTAATACATGTAATAATTACCTTTATGTGGGGAAAAAGGTTAGACAAGAGAAGCGACACATATAGATAGATTATTGTAGCAAGATTAAACTACTGGGTACAACTAATACATGTAATAATTACCTTTATGTGGGGAAAAAGGTTAGACAAGAGAAGCGACACATATAGATAGATGTATGTAGCAAGATTAAACTGCTGGGTACAAACTAATACATGTAATAATTACCTTTATGTGGGGAAAAGTTAGACAAGAGAAGCGACACATATAGATAGATGTATGTAGCAAGATTAAACTGCTGGGTACAACTAATACATGTCAATAATTACCTTTATGTGGGGAAAAGGTTAGACAAGAGAAGCGACACATATAGATAGATGTATGTAGCAAGATTAAACTACTGGGTACAACTAATACATGTAATAATTACCTTTATGTGGGGAAAAGGTTAGACAAGAGAAGCGACACATATAGATAGATGTATGTAGCAAGATTAAACTACTGGGTACAACTAATACATGTAATAATTACCTTTATGTGGGGAAAAGGTTAGACAAGAGAAGCGACACATATAGATAGATGTATGTAGCAAGATTAAACTACTGGGTACAACTAATACATGTAATAATTACCTTTATGTGGGGAAAAGGTTAGACAAGAGAAGCGACACATATAGATAGATGTATGTAGCAAGATTAAACTACTGGGTACAACTAATACATGTAATAATTACCTTTATGTGGGGAAAAGGTTAGACAAGAGAAGCGACACATATAGATAGATGTATGTAGCAAGATTAAACTGCTGGGTACAACTAATACATGTAATAATTACCTTTATGTGGGGAAAAGGTTAGACAAGAGAAGCGACACATATAGATAGATGTATGTAGCAAGATTAAACTACTGGGTACAACTAATACATGTAATAATTACCTTTATGTGGGGAAAAGGTTAGACAAGAGAAGCGACACATATAGATAGATGTATGTAGCAAGATTAAACTAGTGGGCAACAATTAATAATAATTAGCAGCATCAGCTTCATTCAAATATCACGATAGAGAGGAGTGGAGAGGCTCGATCGTCAATGTCCACTATAACCCAGACATCAGATGAAGAAGCGAGTTTCTATTTGTCTTTGAACAACGAAGACACAAATAATTATATCTTGAACAATTTAGTGCCTTGTTTATTTCGCTATATCCCGTCAGGTACATATTACAGAAGAAAGATGAGCACATTTCAAAGCAGCATAATGAATCCTTTCAGCAGAAATACCAAAATACGAGGGTAAGATAATAAAAAAGTCACACATGGTTGTAGAAAAATAACTAACTATGATAACAACTTGAAACCAGTTTATTTTTATACATGCATTGTCCCTTTATTTCTCAACATAATTTCCGCCAACATTTATGCACTTATCCCATCGTTTTATCAATCCTCCCAAACCGGCTACATAAATCTGCGTGTCCTGTTTTCATTTACCCGCCGTCCCATAGAACTGTGTGACTTACTTATTGACTCGCCCTCGTAACCTTTTCTACCCAACTATGCACCGCTTTACTGGAAATAGCTAGGGGCTAAGTCCACTGAAAACACACCTTGGCGGGAGACATTTCGCGATTGACGCCGAAGTTGAATGTGACGTGAAAACGTGGTTTAGAAAACAGAGCACACAGTTATGTGCAGCTGGTTTGGGAGAACTGATAAAACAATGGGATAAGTTCATCAATGTTGGTGGAAATTATGTTGAGAAATAAAGGGACAATTTATGTATACAAATAAACTGGTTTCAAGTTGTTATCATATTTAGTTATTTTTCTTACAGACATTTGGACTTACTTATGAACTTACCCTCGTATATTTTATAAGTTTTATCGTCACCACATAGTTTTAAAGAGACTATTATATATTTATATTTCCATAAGTGTGGTTTGCCCTTCCTTTTGCATTACAGACGCCTCTAATATCTCAGTAATGTTTGATTATTTGTAGTGAACAGGTCACTGGATTCAACTCTGTCTGACATATGCCGACATTGTAATTAATGCCGTGCTGTTCACAGCGAAATATGCCAGGCAAAACATTGTGCAATATATTGTTTGTTTCTGCATTATTCACATTCGCTACGGGAAAACGTTGCTTTGAATTTAATTTATTTAAAAATATTCTAAATTATTTATATGTCATTACGCTATTGCCTAGTAAATGTTCAAACCCCTACCTGAGCACTTGTCATCAGATTACCATTTCCGATTCCGATTTGTAGAAAAACAAAAAAAAAACAAAACACACACACACACACACACACACACACACACACACACACACACACACACACTCACACACACACACACACACACACAAACTAGCATCTGTAGCGTTAGTTATATTTGCGGTGGTTCATGGTACGGGATAAGTTTATCTCGGTTTCTGCGCCAGTGTTAGCTGGCTTATCGATCTTGAAGCGTTTATGCCTGTGACGTCAGCTGGGGGTTGGCCAGCAGGTTCTCCTTTGTGTTCGTCTCCTCTGGCGGTTTCTTTGCTCGGTGTTGGCATCCGGTTCGTTATTTTTAATTTGATGCAGTCCTTATAAGAACTCAAGGGTGGCTCAGCTTGAGTCATATTTCCGGCTGAAGACTGGTTTCCCCTTGAATTTATACGTCAGTGAGAATGGGTTGCTGGCTTCACCTTGAGGTATTTCACTTGTCTTTGGCTTCGCTCCTCTGGTTTTTTTTTCTTTTCTTTTCGTGGCTTCTCCTGGCTGTGCGAGTTTCTCATTCGTTTCTTGTGCAATCTTTTCCTTAGCCCCTTCCTCTTCTTTGCGTTCTTTTTCTCGTCGGATTTCATAGTGTTTGCTCCATCTTTCGAGGTTACTCCCAGGGTTCTCCTCTTGACTTTCTTCAGATGACTGGTAGTCAGTTGATTTATTCTTGTATTTCTTTGATCTAGCGTATGGGCTGTTGACCTTGGCTTGAGGTTTCACAATGTTTTTGGCTTGACTCCAGCTTGCGGCTCCTCTGTTGTCTTTCTTGTGGCTTCTGCTGGTTTGTTCTGGGTTAGTTCCCTTTCGGCTTTTAACAGTTCTCTCTCTCTCTCTCTCTCTCTCTCTCTCTCTCTCTCTCTCTCTCTCTCTCTCTCTCTCTCTCTCTCTCTCTCTCTCTCTCTGTTTTGATGCTTTTAGGACTTCTTCGTTCTCCTTCTTCATCATGCGCTCCATCTCTTGCTTTATCCTGTGCTGGATTTCCTTCATGTCAGCCAGTAGTTTTTCGTTGTCGCTGGTTGGTGTTGGTGTCAGAAGTGCTTTGACTTGCTTCTTCAGCTCGTCAATCTGGCCTTTGAGCTGAGCTTTTTCAGCTTGTGAGATGCTCGTGGCTGTCTCGCACCTCCGGTGTGCTTCGTTGTATGGCATCTTTGTAGTAACAGTGGTCTTTAAGACGCCTCTGTGTTTTTGCAGGTACGGACAGCCCAGGTATCTTGCTTCGTGTTTGCCAAAGCAGTTGGCGCACTTTCTCTTGTCATTGGGCTTTCGGAAATCCTTGTCCTGATTGGCCAACGGATATTCCATGAATGCATGGTATTCGGCGCATTATCGACAGATCTCTATCTTGCTGTGGCATGTTGTTCTGCTGTGGCCAGCCCTCCGGCACCTTGAGCATTGAGTGATTCTCGGAATAAATCTTTCGAGTTATTGAGCTCTTTTGTTCATCAACACTTGGATTGGTATTTCACCGCCCTCTGTCGTCACCACCGCTAAGGTTGTAGGAATCTTGGAGTAGGTCAGAAGCCGCCCCGCCTTCAAGATTCGGATGTGGTGAGTTTCCTGTTATAGCTGTTTCAGTATTTGTTCATCTGTCACCTCCACTTGGATACGCTTGCTTACCCATCTGATCGTCTGTAAGTCCTGTAAGTAATGATGACACTACATCTAGCTTAAGAATGGAGGTGGAGGCAGTCAGTGCAGCTTTCCGCTGGATAGAGAACACGATACATACACACATTGTGATTGTAACTGACTCAGAAAGCATGCTGAGAAGGGTGAGAACAGGCAAGCTTCGTGCAGAGTGGTTTGCTTCGCTTCGGAGGTCACGGGTGGCAAGCATCACCTGGATCTTTTCTCCTGGGCATGCCGGTGTGCTGGGGAATGAACAGGCGGACAGATTGGCTGGCTCGGCAAAACTTGGTGGAGTGTTGGTGCATGACAGGGCAGACGTGGTTGCGGCCTTGTGGGAGCACGTGTACACCTCGGAGGAGCAAATGGATCACCATAGTCTGGTAAGAATGAGACAGCGAGGTGTGACGAGGGGATCTGGCCGCCGCTCGACGCTCAGAGGAAAGGCGAGACGGACATATAATCAGATTGCTACTGGAACTATTAGTGTTGGAACTCTTCGCTGGCTGCTGAGGATGGGGGCGGAGCGCTTATGGGAATGTCCCGAATGCTGTGATGTCGGTTCCTAAATCAATCAATCAATCAATCGTCTGTAAGTCGGTGTTTCCGACTCTGGTGTCTTTCTCCTCGCTCTTCTTCTCAATAGTCTTGGCTCTTTGCTGTGGTGGGTTGTCGTCGCCCCTCCTCGCGATAGCTTCATTTGAGGTTACTGTAGGTTTTCGTTCTTTGCTGCAGCTGGCAGGCAGGTCCCTCTCCTCTTGTCTTCTTTAAGGTCTTGGCGGCTTCCATGCTGCTCATCTTGTACGTCGGGTATCTTCTGGTGTTGGTCTTGCACTTTGCCATTTTCTCCCCCGTATCAGGTTTCTTGAACAGTTTGGGTGACTTATTCTCGATGGCGCTCCGCGACCATTACTTTCTAAAGCTCTTATATTTAACCGGTACAGATGTGAAGTGTATGTAATAGACTCTTGTTTACAATGTGTATGCGTGAGTGTGTGTGTGGTGATGGTAACAGTTAAACAGTAAATACTGCTACAGGGTATACAAGGAGAGGAATATGTGAAGACAAGTCTTCCTTCGTTTTAAGAATCGATATCATGGCACTTCGAACAAACCTACCGATGCCCAGTCTCCCATAGTTTATATCGTAAAGTGAAGACGCTGATAATTCCAATAGTGCACTTGTAAACACGTCGGACTCATCCCAGAGTACACCTTTGCTTGCCGGAACCATAATTAATTTCCGAATCAAACATCCATGGTTGGTTGGTTGGTTGGTTGTGATTTCTCTGGAAGACCGTGAGTTCCAACTATAAAGTTCGATGCATTGACATTTAGATTGTCTGAGTGGGGACAGGGGCTTGCGTTTATCATAATGAGGTTGATGTCGAGACTTTTCTCCCGACCCAGTATCATCACCAAGGGTGATGTGCTGCAGATTTCTCCTTCCCCTCTCCAAACAGTCCACTGCGGCATTCCACTGACTGGGGGACACACAGCATACACGTCTTAATTGTAATGGATTCACAGAGAATGCTGTGGAGGGTGAAGACAGACATGCTTCATTTTAAAATTGAAAGATCGGGAGCATCTGTTGGATTTGTTACCCAGGACACGCTGGTGTGGTGGGAAACGAGCAGGCGGACACATTTTCTAGGTCTGCACCGTTGGGTTGGTTATTGGTCCACGTGATCAGGGCCCTTTAGGATTACGTGTATAATGTTGAGGAACGGATACATCACCATGGCCAGCAGAGTACGGTTCTAAGGGTAGTGAACAGCCAATCTGGCCGACATTCAATATTCCCAGTAGAGGTCAGACAGAATAATAATCAGACCGCAACTGGCACCATCATTATTAGAATTCTTCGCTGGTTGTTGAAGGTGACGACGGAGCAAGTATGGGAATGTCCCGAGTGCTGTGATATTGGTTATTGACTCAACTCAGAACTAATTTCTAGGCAATCCCATCATTCACGACTAACCTCTATATTTTGAGACCATTGGATCAACTTCTATCTTTAGAGACCATTCCATCATTCATAACCAACTTCTATCTCTAAAGGCCATCCCATCATTCACAGTTAAAGATAGTTCAACATTCACAACTAACTTCTATATCTACAGGTATTCCATAATTCACAACTTCTATATTTAGAGATATTCCATCTTTTGCAACTTCTATATCTAGAAATAGGTATTCCACCATTCACAACTTCTATATCTAGAGGTATTCCATCAGTCATAATTTATATATCTAAAGGTATTCCACCATGGATGAGACAGGAACACTGAGCTGATCCACGACACTGGTGATCGAGTGAAATGGCGAGTCATGACCGCCCACGCTTTCCGGCATGGCACATGATTGATTGATTGCACCATTCACAACTGCTATATCTAGAGATATTCCATCATTCACAACTTCTATCTCTATTCCACCATTCATAACTGCTATATCTAGAGGTATTCCATCATTCACAACTTCTATCTCTAGAGGTATTCCATCATTCACAACTTCTATCTCTAGAGGTATTCCATCATTCACAACTTCTATCTCTAGAGGTATTCCATCATTCACAACTTCTATATCTAGAGTTATTCAATCATTCACTACTAACTTTTATATCTAGAGGTATTCCATCATTCAGAACTAATGGACACATGGTTGGAAGAGGTTCCTCATTCAGAATCAATTTTTCTATGGTTAACAAAATATTAAATAATAACAACAACCATGACTAATGGTAAGTATTCATGTTTTATTTAAAATATAATAAATACAATGAAGAAATGTTAACATGTAATAAATATAATCAAGAAATGTTAACATAAATGAAAGCAGTATTCTTTTCACAGTATTCACAGTAAGGTTAATTTTAAATCTTGGGAAAATTGGAAGAAAGAACATGCACACTGTTTACAATTGGTGCTTACATTTCTTATCTACATACTTTCTCCAAGTACATCGTACCCCAAGGTAGAGATATATAATAGATATAAATCTGATAGCTCAGAGATCAAACATGCAACAAATATTTTCCACTGTAACACACTTTAGCTGTCATCCAATTTGGCAACATGCTACAATGAAACATAACCTGTAGGGAATGGAATTAGTCTGACATGACTCAAAACTTGTGTCTTCTGTGAAGAAACAACATGTCCACAAGAAAGTGGTCTTGCTTTATTTCAGAAATTTCTTTCAAATGTAAAATTGTTCATCACAGATAGATGAAAATCAACATGACTGAATCAACATGGCAAGCAATGTATTCAAGATCTCCAATTAATACAACCAAACCCACAGATTGAATTTATCTCCACATTCCCTTGCTAATACAAATATTTCACAGATGAGAATTGATTTGTGTAATCAGTTCAACAGTATAAGACAAATCAATTCATATAACTTTTGTACACAATATCACAAGGGCAACACAATGCTAGTATCATAGCATACATGTTTCAGTGAACCGGCATGAAGAAGTACACTTAACAGAATGTTCAGCAGAGCACTCACATTGTACTCAAGTTGAAAATGCACACGTGAACAGTTTGCTCACAAATAAAAATAAATAATATGTATTCTATCTACTGGAACTTATAATTGGATTTGTAAAGTTTAATGTTAACAGAAGTTTTAGCTATACACATTAATACATTAAAACAATTTGGGGGGAAATGCTACTTTTAACACACATTACATAAAATATAAGACATATCTAGATAAATCTTCTGGTCTAGAGAAACAACAGTTGAGGATAAACTCTATGGAGCACTGAGTGAACTAAAAATAGACTGAAGTTGATACAAGAGACAACACTGCAGATCGACAATAAAATTCAAGCAAACGAGAGAAGCAGAAATTCCCAAAAAGTTAGCTATGTTAGGAGCAACAAAAATATAGAACACAGAAAATATATTATTTCATCTTGATTTCAAGTGGTTTCTAATAGCTAAAATAACAGCTGTAGGGTAAAAACTGAGCTACTGAAAGCTATGACCCCTAGCTGTGCTATTTCAAGCAAGGTGTACAGTGCTTGACAGATAAATTGACATTACATAGTACAGTGGAAGAGGCTATAATACTGCTAACTGCCATAAACAAAAAATAACCCTGCTGTATAAGTTGAAATTAGAATTTTGCTCTGCAGTACATTCACATAAATACAGCCAAGAAGTAATCTGAAATGGCTCGGTAAATAAAAGCCTATCTTCTTCTTATAGTCCGTGCCTTGTGGAGTTGGTTACCATGGCTGTCCACAGCTTTCAGTTTAATTTATTGCCAGTGATTTCTAACACCGATGTTCTTCCATGTCATGATGTAAAACTGTCCAGCATCTTCTCTTTTGGTCTTGCTCTGCCTCCCCTTCCCTCCCCCTTTCTTGTTGTCAAGAATAACTGCCAAAAAGAATACTCCAAAAATGAATATTAATCACAGCTGAGAGACCACATGAAATCCAAGAATGGTACAGAGAACTCTGACTGCTCTACACAACACTACTGGCCATGACAGTCACTCACAGTTTTATCATCATTATGTGCCCTGTCATATGGCACAGGCGCTCATGTATCTTCTCAGATCTTGGACTTTAGTGTTCTGGATCAGCCGTATTAATGTTATTCCTCCATGCCGCCATCTTAGACCATCCAACATCATTTCTCTCTGTCTGCCTCTGCTACTGCTGATCTTTCCAGTCATCAAAATATTTTCCAACGCTTCTCTACTCATCATATGACCAGAGAACAATGTTCGCCTCTTTCTTATAGTAATCAAGGATTACAAATTCAAAATAAAGAAGATAAAAACTAGTAATCTATCATCAGTCATCCAATAAGCAATTTCTCTATGTTGCCTATTATCAAACACAATAAAAATGTAGTATATAATAAACTCACGTAGAATGTATTACCATTCACATAAAAAAAGCAAACATAAATATTAAAACCACTACAAAATATTCAAGTGATTTTCAAACTTAAACTAAAGTAAACAGTGTACCTTGGATTCCAGCCAAAACATGTATATAGGGCAGCCCTAACACAACAAGAACAAATTGCTTAGATAATACATTATAATATGAGCTATATTAATACTGCAAATATTCCCACTTCCAATAAACACATGTGGATATACTTAACATTAAGTGAAACAGAGGTCTAATTATTGCAAACCAGGCTATCATTTACTTTGCCAAGCTATAGATGAAATGAAACAATACACCTGGATTGCTTAAAAAAAATATGGTATTCATTAAGACAAGCTAAAATACTGCAGTAAAGACCACACATAATGTATGTAGGCATATTTACAAATGAACAAATCACCATTAGTATTTCTTGAAGCAAAGTAACATGATTACTTATGCTCTTTATAATGAGTATGTGTAAAGGAAGAAAATAACTATGGGAAGGAAGAAAATAACTATGGGAAGAAAGAATCACGCAAAATTGAATAACTGGTAAGACTGAAACAGAGTCCCTATAAGTAATGGGCTTGTACCAAGTCACACATAACACTCTCCCTGTATCGCAAAAACCAAAATATCACCATAAAAATAGTTTCTAATAAAATATCTTAAAAATCTTCACAAATAAGTAACCAAGTGATTATGCATGCGGATATAGTTGTTTTTTATCTGGAAGAAGTGTTGCAAGAAAGAAAGGGTGGGGATCCAGGGGGAGGGGTGGTGAATTGAGGGATGGTAAAGATATAATTACAACACAAATTGATGTTTCTGCAAAGTGTTACAAATCTATAATTTGTGTTTTGTTTTAAAACCTGATGACATAAAATCAATTTAGCAGAGTCTATTAACTCTGCGCTGATTAAAAAGTAAATTGAGCAAGTATTCAACGCAGAATAACCAATAAAAACACTAAAGAATAGGGGCAGAAGTCAAATGTCCTTCAAGAAGCATATGGAGGCACTCTCAGCGTTTATTTAATGAGCTCATGAAGACAAATATCAAAGTCACAGGGGCAGGTATGTTAGTCAACAATCCAAGCTAAAACTGTACATGATGTTAGACGATGTTTACAATCTAATCTCCCCTCTTCATCCCCCCCAAAAAAGAAACAACAAACAAAAAAATCACATAATAGCACACAGGATGAGGCGAATAGTTTCTGTGCAACACTCTTTGGCATAATAAATACAGCACAACTAGCAAGGCATTAGTAAAGAATAGATCACAAGTTATTATTAACACATGCAAGTTCTGAAACCTGCTGTCATTAACAAATGCATTGATCATAGTAACAATAATCGTGTTAGGTTCTCTATGTACATCAACAGTATAGCTGTCTATAAATGCATTCACACCTGCAGAAAGACCAACAGGCTCTGAGGCTGAGTAATGGCTGCTCGCTTATTTAGGATAAAACAGCAAGATCTACAATTGTTTTGCGAAGAAATAATGCCTTGTTCTCTTTCTCAAAAACTGACATGTCAAAAGAAATCCACCATTATTTGTGAATTCCAATATGGAAAAAGAACATTCCAGATTAATACAGCCTGAGTTAAATTTCACGCGCCCCGTTCCTTATTTTTGGAAATTTTAGAAGTTAAATGCTAAAATGGATGTCAAAGCTTGAAGGTTTGAACCTTAACATGCTTTTCTAGAAAATGAATTGCCATTTTCATTTGTCACTGATGAAGAAACTCAGCCTTATACAGCTTCCACTGTTATATTCACTGGTGTCCATATTCTTGAGCTCACTCATATGTCCACATCAAAACAATGAGCATCACACAAACATGACAAGCAGGTGATACACAACAGTCTATGCCAAGACAGACACTGTTTCCTGCAGTGGAAAATTATGTTGGTTGCCGTCTGTAGGTAGAGGCTTCAAACTGCGAAGTCTTAAGGACACTGCTGCTGTCAAAGCTGCACCCTTTCCGCTGCCATCATGTGACAAGCTCAGCTTGAACTGTCAAAGACATGAATATCAATTTAGCAAACTGAACATTCTAAGCCTAACTTAAATCAAACTTTAAATGTTTAAAAATACTGTCACCTCCATATTACACAATTATAACAATATCTCAGGAAGTCATCCAGGTTTAATCGCCAGCAGAGGTAGGATTCTTGTTTTACAGACCATGTTTACATCTGAGCTAACTCCAGCTTTATAAAACAGGTATCAGAGCTTTCCCTGAAAGGCAGCCTAAAGGTGCAGGCATCAGCCAGCCTATTCATTTCTTCACACACCCAAATGTTCTGGGCAGAAAATCCACAATATGCTAGTGATCTTGGGTTTGGTGATCAATGCAAGCTGGAACACACCAGTTACACATCAGTTTCTATTTCATAGAACTGTGTATCACAGGCAACTATGAGCAAAACATGAAACCAAAACTTTCCATTTGATTTCACCAGCAAAACTCTGGAGTAAAATACAGGATTGCCAGATGCATTTTTATAAATCAAAATGTGCTGCTTCCATTAATATAAAAAGGAACTGTGATGGTGTAATTGTTAGTGGGTCTGCATATCAACAGTGGTCCAGGGTTCAATCCCCAGTAGTAGTTACATTGATTTTTCCAGATCAGTATGGCTCTGGGTTTGACCCAGCTTCATATAATGGGTACCAGATAGTGCGCTGGAGTGTGAAACTGATCATATACCCCATGGGTGACATTTAGTCACTTCTTCATCTGTGATGATCCAGAATGTTTTTTGGATGTAATTGCGTTGTGCCTGTTTACAGCAGAGGTGCAATATTTGTGCCTTTCGGCAGACACATTGACTTCTTTAGGCATTTTTTGACTGGGTTACTTTCCTGGGTACATTTAGTAGCTGAAAATATGGCAAACATCAAGATCCTGACTATGCCCTGACGACTTGCAAGCAAAGGTTACTTGTACATCACTTTGTAGCCCCAGAATACTATTTGTTACAGGAATAGCTTGACTTGTAAACTCAAATTATTAATAAATATTTATTCACTGATGTGTGAACTAACCTTGAGACCAGGCTTCACCAGCTCTTTAATCTTCAGGCACATGAGGTTGTGGAATCGGGGGTGGAACCTGTACAAGGAGCCATCTACGGCAATAGTCATGTCTTGTTTATTGAGACGATTTATCAGGGTAGCCAGGCCTGCAAGAAATTAGACAATAGGATAAAAATCTGGCTTATCTGGTATTAAATAAATGAACATTCAGCTTCTACTATTCAGAACTAGAAGTTGTATAAAGAAATGATTATGGTGAAAGCTTAACATACATAGTTAACATATCTTCAAGCCAAAACAAAGACAAATTATCACATTATGTTCATGATTATTATTAACAGCTGAATGATTGACAGACTGACTGACTATAATCAACACCACAGAATGCATGGCACACTAATATGTATCAGTCTCTGGAGTGTCAAAATGTGGACTATTCCTAGCCTTTGTGAATATATCTGTGTTATTCCATCACTAACAGCATCACTGTTTCCTGGCACACCAATTTTGATCAAACTTCTCCCTATTTCAAAGTCAATTTATATCATCTGAAAAGTATTGACAGTAGTCAAATCAGATATTGAACTTTCCCGCCTTTAAAGTTTGCAAAAATGTGTGTTACTAAGAGACTGTTGCAGTGATTAGCCACAAAATCAGCAGTATATAATAAGCCAATTTAACTGGCTTCCTAACTTCCGCAAAACTGCATAAGCTGATTTTATTGGCTTTCCGCACTTAATGGGTTAAAACAATTGGATGATAGTGTAAATATAATAGCATGAGTTCAATACGTACCAGCTGCAGCAAGGAAAGCAGCCCTTGCAGAGATCAGAGTGCACACATATTTGACGATCTTGCAGTCTTCTGTTGTGTAATTTTCCACTTGAAGCTCATCCAGAACTTGTTTTGTATGACGAAAAAACTCATCTGTGTCACTGTAACAACAAGAATTTGGGGGTAATAATATCTGTGTACATGCTGTTTAAAAAAAATTGTAAGAGGTGTTAACAAATTAGGCCAGATTACGAAATACAATGCCAGTGAGTTATCGAATCCCATAAGGGAAACAACGAATAGTAACATGCCATTAAGAGGCGATTAAGGAGGGTTGGCACGAAACTGGCAACCTCATCCTGTAGAAAACTTTAACTGCAAGTCCAACCAATCATGAACAAGTCTTCAGAAAACTTTAGCTGCAAGTCCAACCAATTGTAAACAAGTCTTCAGAAAACTTTAGCTGCAAGTCCAACCAATCATGAACAAGTCTTCAGAAAACTTTAGCTGCAAGTCCAACCAATTGTAAACAAGTCTTCAGAAAACTTTAGCTGCAAGTCCAACCAATCATGAACAAGTCTTCAGAAAACTTTAGCTGCAAGTCCAACCAATTGTAAACAAGTCTTCAGAAAACTTTAGCTGCAAGTCCAACCAATCATGAACAAGTCTTCAGAAAACTTTAGCTGCAAGTCCAACCAATGATGAATAAGTCTTCAGAAAACTTTAGCTGCAAGTCTAACCAATTGTAAACAAGTCTTCAGAAAACTTTAGCTGCAAGTCTAACCAATCATGAACAAGTCTTCAGAAAACTTTAGCTGCAAGTCCAACCAATTGTAAACAAGTCTTCAGAAAACTTTAGCTGCAAGTCTAACCAATCATGAACAAGTCTTCAGAAAACTTTAGCTGCAAGTCTAACCAATTGTAAACAAGTCTTCAGAAAACTTTAGCTGCAAGTCCAGCCAATTGTAAACAAGTCTTCAGAAAACTTTAGCTGCAAGTCCAGCCAATCATGAACAAGTCTTCAGAAAACTTTAGCTGCAAGTCCAACCAATTGTAAACAAGTCTTCAGAAAACTTTAGCTGCAAGTCTAACCAATTGTAAACAAGTCTTCAGAAAACTTTAGCTGCAAGTCTAACCAATTGTAAACAAGTCTTCAGAAAACTTTAGCTGCAAGTCCAACCAATTGTAAACAAGTCTTCAGAAAACTTTAGCTGCAAGTCCAACCAATCATGAACAAGTCTTCAGAAAACTTTAGCTGCAAGTCCAACCAATTGTAAACAAGTCTTCAGAAAACTTTAGCTGCAAGTCCAACCAATCATGAACAAGTCTTCAGAAAACTTTAGCTGCAAGTCCAACCAATGATGAATAAGTCTTCAGAAAACTTTAGCTGCAAGTCTAACCAATTGTAAACAAGTCTTCAGAAAACTTTAGCTGCAAGTCTAACCAATCATGAACAAGTCTTCAGAAAACTTTAGCTGCAAGTCCAACCAATTGTAAACAAGTCTTCAGAAAACTTTAGCTGCAAGTCTAACCAATCATGAACAAGTCTTCAGAAAACTTTAGCTGCAAGTCTAACCAATTGTAAACAAGTCTTCAGAAAACTTTAGCTGCAAGTCCAGCCAATTGTAAACAAGTCTTCAGAAAACTTTAGCTGCAAGTCCAGCCAATCATGAACAAGTCTTCAGAAAACTTTAGCTGCAAGTCCAACCAATGATGAATAAGTCTTCAGAAAACTTTAGCTGCAAGTCTAACCAATTGTAAACAAGTCTTCAGAAAACTTTAGCTGCAAGTCTAACCAATCATGAACAAGTCTTCAGAAAACTTTAGCTGCAAGTCCAACCAATTGTAAACAAGTCTTCAGAAAACTTTAGCTGCAAGTCTAACCAATCATGAACAAGTCTTCAGAAAACTTTAGCTGCAAGTCTAACCAATTGTAAACAAGTCTTCAGAAAACTTTAGCTGCAAGTCCAGCCAATTGTAAACAAGTCTTCAGAAAACTTTAGCTGCAAGTCCAGCCAATCATGAACAAGTCTTCAGAAAACTTTAGCTGCAAGTCCAACCAATTGTAAACAAGTCTTCAGAAAACTTTAGCTGCAAGTCTAACCAATTGTAAACAAGTCTTCAGAAAACTTTAGCTGCAAGTCTAACCAATTGTAAACAAGTCTTCAGAAAACTTTAGCTGCAAGTCCAACCAATTGTAAACAAGTCTTCAGAAAACTTTAGCTGCAAGTCCAACCAATTGTAAACAAGTCTTCAGAAAACTTTAGCTGCAAGTCCAACCAATCATGAACAAGTCTTCAGAAAACTTTAGCTGCAAGTCCAACCAATGATGAATAAGTCTTCAGAAAACTTTAGCTGCAAGTCTAACCAATTGTAAACAAGTCTTCAGAAAACTTTAGCTGCAAGTCTAACCAATCATGAACAAGTCTTCAGAAAACTTTAGCTGCAAGTCCAACCAATTGTAAACAAGTCTTCAGAAAACTTTAGCTGCAAGTCTAACCAATCATGAACAAGTCTTCAGAAAACTTTAGCTGCAAGTCTAACCAATTGTAAACAAGTCTTCAGAAAACTTTAGCTGCAAGTCCAGCCAATTGTAAACAAGTCTTCAGAAAACTTTAGCTGCAAGTCCAGCCAATCATGAACAAGTCTTCAGAAAACTTTAGCTGCAAGTCTAACCAATTGTAAACAAGTCTTCAGAAAACTTTAGCTGCAAGTCCAGCCAATCATGAACAAGTCTTCAGAAAACTTTAGCTGCAAGTCCAACCAATTGTAAACAAGTCTTCAGAAAACTTTAGCTGCAAGTCTAACCAATTGTAAACAAGTCTTCAGAAAACTTTAGCTGCAAGTCTAACCAATTGTAAACAAGTCTTCAGAAAACTTTAGCTGCAAGTCCAACCAATTGTAAACAAGTCTTCAGAAAACTTTAGCTGCAAGTCCAACCAATTGTAAACAAGTCTTCAGAAAACTTTAGCTGCAAGTCCAACCAATCATGAACAAGTCTTCAGAAAACTTTAGCTGCAAGTCCAACCAATGATGAATAAGTCTTCAGAAAACTTTAGCTGCAAGTCTAACCAATTGTAAACAAGTCTTCAGAAAACTTTAGCTGCAAGTCCAACCAATTGTAAACAAGTCTTCAGAAAACTTTAGCTGCAAGTCCAGCCAATTGTAAACAAGTCTTCAGAAAACTTTAGCTGCAAGTCCAGCCAATTGTAAACAAGTCTTCAGAAAACTTTAGCTGCAAGTCCAGCCAATCATGAACAAGTCTTCAGAAAACTTTAGCTGCAAGTCCAACCAATTGTAAACAAGTCTTCAGAAAACTTTAGCTGCAAGTCCAACCAATCATGAACAAGTCTTCAGAAAACTTTAGCTGCAAGTCCAACCAATGATGAATAAGTCTTCAGAAAACTTTAGCTGCAAGTCCTAACCAATTGTAAACAAGTCTTCAGAAAACTTTAGCTGCAAGTCTAACCAATCATGAACAAGTCTTCAGAAAACTTAGCTGCAAGTCCAACCAATTGTAAACAAGTCTTCAGAAAACTTTAGCTGCAAGTCTAACCAATCATGAACAAGTCTTCAGAAAACTTTAGCTGCAAGTCCTAACCAATTGTAAACAAGTCTTCAGAAAACTTAGCTGCAAGTCCAGCCAATTGTAAACAAGTCTTCAGAAAACTTTAGCTGCAAGTCCAGCCAATCATGAACAATCTTCAGAAAACTTAGCTGCAAGTCCAACCAATTGTAAACAAGTCTTCAGAAAACTTTAGCTGCAAGTCCAACCAATTGTAAACAAGTCTTCAGAAAACTTTAGCTGCAAGTCCAACCAATTGTAAACAAGTCTTCAGAAAACTTTAGCTGCAAGTCCAGCCAATTGTAAACAAGTCTTCAGAAAACTTTAGCTGCAAGTCCAGCCAATTGTAAACAAGTCTTCAGAAAACTTTAGCTGCAAGTCCAGCCAATCATGAACAAGTCTTCAAAGGTCTGGGCAGAGTTGGTTATGGGCTTACACTCCATCAGGAGATGAAAGGCAGAAGAGGAAGACAAACTACAATAACAGATTTTTATAAACATTCTTTTCTCAGTGAAAAGTGCATACCCATTATCGTATAAAGTGAAATGTAGAAGATTGATACAGTGAAGACCTGATAAGGTGAACTCACCTGGGACCCAAGAAATAGTTCTTCTGATCAGAAATTCCTCTTATAAGAGTTCAAGCCTATAGTAATGCATTTAAAATTTACAATACAATATTGTTCTTCACAACAGAAATTTGCCACATCTGAGATCACATTAGGCAGATTGCACTGTATTGTGTACTTTTATCTTTGAAAAATACGGTGAAAGTTACAGAAAATATGACACTAGTTTTAAGGAAACTATTGAATACAATAATTAACAAAATAATGGATAAACTAATTATAATACCTGACCTTTCAATTTCTGAAACATACTTAGTGTAGAATCTTCCTCGCTCAAATAGGGCACTCTCTTGATCAACACTTCTGAAGAGCAAGCCCTCATTAGCAAGTCTTTCAAGCACGAGCCGGACAATCTCACCCATGTACATTCCAGAAATCATTTTCTCCATCCTGAAAGTAAACAATTTCATTACAGACCTATCTAGAGACGGCTGTGGCTATTGTGAAAATTTCAAGAACTGTATTGAAATAATTTCTCAAAACCTGTACATTATGGATAAGGAATCCAGTTGTGATCAATAACTTGCATTGATTTAGAATGCCATTAGTAGTCTCTTTATCCAGTGTTTTGTCTGCACGTTCTGTTATGCACAATATGGTACAGATTTCTAAACATAGATCTTCATAAAGTAGGCCATGCATTAATGAGTATTCAGAAAGTGCAAAGAATCCTTTAAAAAACAAAACTTTCTACAAGGTAAAATAATGGCGATCAATACTGTAATTAGTCTCTGAACAATCAAATAGAAGAAAAGTGTTACAAGAAAAAAAACAGCACAAATCTAAATATTTGGAATATTATTTTACCTAAAAACAAAATATAAAACAAAACTATATCCATATTAGTCTAATCACAACATACGCAACAAGAGATTTTAAGTGACCTAATTCAAGCGCACCAAGCAGTGTTCCACTGGGCAGATTCAGTATGAAAAGTTTGGTTTTCATGAAGCACATTTGTGGGCTAAAGTACACCAGGTTCTGCAGGGACTGAACATCATAAGTTTAATAACACTTGCTGATGAAATGTTACAAGCATTCTAGTTAACTAAGCATGATTTTTCACTAATTTCTTAAATATGTGCACATGTGCATGTGTGTTGCAACACAAATTAAAAAAATAATTAAAAGCAGGCCACACATTACATTTTTATTTAAAGGACGAAAAAAATAGAAATGAGAACAAAAGGTTTCATAAATAAATGATGTAAGTGGATGCCAAGTTATGACATCTTGGATATCCTATCATACAAATAGGCATGAAACAGGTTGTAAATTGCCAGAATAAATAATGCCAATTATGTTTTTCATTATACCATATCATTACAGGATGTTCTGGAACTCATGTTGACAGCAGTCGAGATACAGGAAGTAAGAACTAGTTACAGCCGTGTGCACAAATTGGTAGAAAAGTATAATGAGGTGCTAAAAGGAACAAAAAAGTATGTCACTCTTCTTTTCCCAGGAAAGTTACAGGCAAACAAAGACACAAATGACTCAGGGTATTATCAGTTGTTGTAACAAGAGGCAGGGTATTATCAGTTGTTGCAACAAGAGGTAACAAGACTTACACTTGTTTGCCAGGATTGATAGAGAAGGTATCCAGTTCCCGGTCATACTCTGTCCTCGTGAACTCTAGGCAACCATTGTCCCCAAATGCTCCCCACTCTGTGTTGATAATGACCTAGGAAAGATAAGGCAAGATGGTATTGCACTCCATTGCTAAAACAATACATCAAAAACAGGACGTATGCAAGCAGTCAGCCTTTCTTATTTCCTGGTGTCAGGGATTATACTAAAATAGAAAACAGGTGTAGAGTTAAAAATCTGTTTATTTGGTTGCACTATATGATAACTTCAATAATCCTCTAATATATTACTATTTATTACCTTAATGCATATTTACAATGATGCTGGGATGTACATAAAATGTCCTCCTCTGGTGCCTTAGGATTTTATTCATTTCAAAATTTCATTACCATCCAGTAACTTGTCCATGTGAAACTTTCTCCCCACACTAGTTTTTCAAATCTTGTCTCTATCATAAGCCACATTCTCTGCTTCTGTTGCCATCACGTGTAAATTATCTATTATATCTTGAATCCATCTTCAGATTTTGTGGACTTCCTCTTTTCCACTTCCCTTGTACACCTCTCCCCATAATGATCTTTTCCCAGACACTCATGTCTTGATAAATGTCCAGAATATTTCATTTTTCTCAATAACCAATGGTCTTCAATACCATGGCTCTTTGTGGACATCTTGTTGGACACAGATCTGTTGTACTCTTCTCCAACACATATATTCAAATGTACATGTGTACTCTTCTCCAACACATATATTCAAATGTACATGTGTACTCTTCTCCAACACATATATTCAAATGTACATGTGTACTCTTCTCCAACACATATATGTTACATGTCCAAATTTCATACTCGTATGTTGCTACAGGAAATATTCATGCCCTTACTTCTCTTGACTTTTGTTTTACCTATTTAAATTCACAAAGGCTGAAATTGTTTTAGTTTTTGCAGAGCAATGTTAGGTTTTCTTTTAATTTCTGTCATCACATTTCCTTCCAGTCCCCATCACCCATCAGCATTAACACACCCCCCCTTTTCACACCACAAGATAGTATAGGCAGTAGATATTTATTTTCTTCAATAAATATTTCTGTTGAAAGATTTGTTTTATCAGCTGTCATTATTTTTGCGTTTCTGCACTGGGATATAAATTATGCTTTTCACTTTGCCCTTGCACTCACTGTATTAGTTGCTCAATTCCCATGTGTAATGTTGATAGTAATACTGTGTGGTCAGCATGTCAAAGTTCAGGTATTTCTTTTCCTCTATAACAACACTTCTGATTCTTCCCTGTTGTGTCATGACATATTCTTACAACTGCCTTTTGTTCACTGTTTGGTACTTTGAATGATTTGTATTAAATTTAATGGGAAGCAAATTTCTTTTATTATTTTTCATAATTCTTCATCTTCTACACAATCAAGTGCCTTAGAGTAGTCTATAAAAGAAGACAGATCTACATTGTAATCTCTATTTTTCCCCATTATTGCCCTCATATTAAATATTCTGTCACACATACCTCTATTTATTCAAAAGCCAGCTTCTACCACATTTATGTTTTCTTCTATTTTCTTATAAAATCTTCTCATGAATACTTTTAGTCAAATTTGCTTTTGTGACTTCTTATCAAGGCGACCATTTTGTAATTATTTGCATAATTTCATGCTGCCATTTTTTGGTATTGGGATATATATTGTACTCATCCTTTCCCTGGCCACATTCCTATTTTTCATATCTTTTTACGTAACATGTGATATATTCTCACACTCTGTTCCCCGCCGGCTTGAATGAACTCCATTGTGATAGTATCACATGCTGGTGATTTCCCTTTTGTTGAGGTTGTGTATTGCCCACTCGACTTCATGTAGTGCTGGTTCTGACTTTCTCTGTTTGCATTTCAATGTTTACATTGCTTTCTTCAGCATCTCTCATTTGATATATTTTGCTGTAGCATGTTTTCTACATATTAAGAATTTCTTTATGTTCAGTTAGTGTTCTTCCACTCATATCCTTTATGGCATGTTCTAAAGTTCCTGGTCATCGTTTTTATTTCTGTAAATATTTCAGGATATCATCTTGACTCATTCCTCTACATTTCTTATCTTACTTTATAAATATAAAATATAGTAATGAAATATCCATAAGTAAAATATTGTTAAAGAACGACTTCATCATATTTATAGTAAAGAATGGAGGTCAGCATGGCTGAATTGATAAGGGCACTCGTTCTTAAACATCTAGTGTGCTGATGAGGAAGTAGCGGGTTCAACCCCTACACAACTAAAATGTTGACTTCTCGTCCTTGACTTGGGGATATAAATTACAAGTACCTCTGAAGTCGGAGTGGTTTCACGTGATGGCGAGGGACACTGGTAATAGGGAAAGCTAATCCATACACAAAAATTAGTCCAGTGTACTAAAAGTAGTAACACATATATGGACTACATTTTAGTTCAAAGACAATGAGCGAAAAAAAAATATTAAAGAAAGCTTCAAATATCAGAGACCAAGTGGACAAGCGACTTGTTATTCAAGCATTCATGACTTACATACATCAGTAGATTAATGTATCAAATACTGATGTACTCTACTGAACAAACAATTGATAACTACCCATAAGTAGAGGTTAAAGAGATAAACTGAACTCCAGATCAATGGCCTGATATTTTGACCCCTTTTATCAGCAAGGTCAAGCAAAACATGGGACTAAATGTAATGCCTAGTTTTGAATGCTATGAAGACAGGGTCATGCTTGCTGTCTTTTAATTGCCCATATCTTATAATTACTTGTGAAATCATGCAATTAGAACAGTTGACATGTGTCCATGATGGGCAAGATATCAAGTCTGAATACAGAAGATATGGACCCACAGGCTGCGTACATTTTTTGTTTTATACATAAATGCAATGGCATATTGGGACATCAACATTAATGGCTTGTACTTCCAAGAATAAAATGAAAGTATGAAAACATGCATTTCAGTTTCCTCACCACTAAACACTAGTAACAGCTAAGGCAACCATATTGATGCTTCTGCAAAATGGATGTTAAAGTGTTTCGTCTTCACATATACTAAGTCTAACATTCTTGAGGTGATCAGCTTCCATTCTTAGCATTTCCTTAACAAACAATTTCAAGAACATATAGAAAATAATCATATACTAATTTTATGAGGCTGGGCTGAGTCCACTGTCTCACTGGATGAACAAATCATGCCACTGGAGGCCAAAACCAAACCATAAGTTGGCAGCAAACTCACTATATACCATTATAGCTCCTTTGTTTACAGTAATTCCTAAGTTTTAACTTTTTCCAAATGGTACTTTCTCAATAGTGAATGAAAAGCTCTTGAACAAAATGATAGTGTCTCTTACCTAGGACAATTAATAAGAGATGATGGCAGATGTGAGGTAGAAGTAAAGAGAATAGTAATGTAAAATGCAACAGTATGAAACAAGAAACAGCTCCTCACATCTAGTTGATTTACTACTGAATTTTTTCTGTCCCATGGTGGTGTTATTATTATAACTGCTTCAAACTCAAATATGTATTACTTTACAGTTCAGCTCATTGGAACAGAAGATTAAAAGTAAATAAAAGAGTTAAAATAGCAACTAATTGGGACACTAAGGGTTAATGAATGTTACTAAGAGCCAAATTACAGAGCTATTGTTGTTTATTCATTTACAGATTTGTTACTGTAAATAATATAACACGTACAACACATAAAACAATACAAAACATAAATAAATACAACACCATCTATCGTTATAGTTTAACCTGATATGCAACGTTTCACATAACCTTCTCTACCAAACAACTCAAATACTTGCATTGGTTAATGCGGCAGAATTGTCTTTCCCAACTGGTATGGCTCTGGGGTTGAACCAGCCTTTTGTAAATGGGTCAGTAAGTAAAGGGCCCTGTTCCACGCCTTGAGGTGCATTGGTTAAATGGTGCTAGGCTCATATTTGTTTAGAACAAGTGGCACTCCGTGGGTGATGTGATCATTATCATGCCGGCCACCTTTACTCACAAGAACATTTTTGGTACCTGTTTTAGGCTGGGTGGGCCTGGCAGCCCAGAACATTTTCTGGTACCTGTTTTAGGCTGGGTGGACCTGGCAGCCCAAGTCAATGTAAAATGTTTTTAAAAATGTCCACATCAAGAGTGATATGAACATGTGACCTCCAGACTGGCAGAGAAGATGCTAGCCAAAGGTCTAATGCGACTACCCATGTAAATGGGTACTAGAAAATTGTAAGAAATTTCTGGGATGGAAAGCGATGAGTAAGAGTACTGGCTACCTCACCTCATGTCAAAACCTAGAAAATAACACTTCAAACCTTAGAAACCATTATTTGCTATGGGATCACCTTACCTTAGACAATTGTTATATTAAGCAAATCTAAATATTTAACCCCTGTCACATAGTACTTTTAAAAAAAAACAAACAATCTTGTTCAGAAAGAAATACCAAGCTACTAAACGTAAAATTGCCTAGAAAATCAACTTGGAATTGGGGTTGATCACAATGTCTTACAAATACAGAAAGAAAGAAGAAACCGCAATGTATCCGACAGAAAGACAAGTTTCAGACAAGCAAATTTCACGTGACAAATAACATGCATATTCTCACCTGTCTGGGGTGATGGTCTTTCTCATCATCATGCTTCCATGTGCCTACATTATCCAGGTACTCCATATAACAAGCGTTGCAACCTGTGCCGAGGATCAGCCCAATCTCACAGTTGTGATCAACATGGGCTGCTGACATGAGCGTCCCCACTGCATCATTCACAACTGCAATGATCTCGACCTTGCAATTCTGTATGGCAACAAGCAACAATCATGATTAAATTGCCAATAGGATAAAATATTCACAATAGCAACTAAAACATGATGGTCAACAGGGATCAAAAGGCAAATCCCCTTCCCACTATCTACTCAAAGCCACTTAAATTAGCTGAAATTAGAATTTCATTATGGTCATAATTCTCATCAATATTTTCATTGTCACTTTGTAAAAAAATTAGTTGTATACCATTTACAGGACGCCGCAGTCAACCCCAGCATTTGTTGGCTGTTTGTGATTTCTTGGCAAATTTACATTCAGTAGTTTGCCACAGCTTTCTGAACGACCAGCACTCATACTATTGTATGAAACCCAATGTAAGGCGGCCTGCTGCCAAATTGCCCACAGATGTTTCGAAGTAGGTTTAGAAACTTAGTAAAAGGTAAGGTAATCCTATAGCAGCAACTACATAAAAGGCACGGATTACTCAGGGCCTTTGACACACTAAGCAATACCATACACAGAAATATCAGTAACGGGGGAACTCTTGACACAACTGAAAACACATAAATTCTCAGGCATTGATGGGCAGTGGTAGTAGACATAGGAAAGAAGTTAGAATGAGATGAAATAGTAGCAAACAGAAGGAACTGAAAGCCAATGAAGCAAAAGGATTTCAGTCTGTCACCTCTAAATAACAACACCTCTTTGAAAGAACAAATATGATTTGACTCATGACCGACATGAACACCCTACTGATTGTATCACTAGTCTGGGCTATCACATTTCCCAGAGCAAGAGCAAAGTAATGTACTACATTGTATGACTCAGCACATCAAAGCAACTGAAGTGAGACACCTAATGGCCAGGTTTTCCAGATGGTCAAACACTATGTATTGTTAACAAGAAAACAGAACAGGTTCACCAACTACTTACATAAATTTCAAATAAAGAGTGAGTTATGCAAATATGTGTGTGACAGATGTTTTCACTGTTAGTGCTGAAGATCATATCGTGTCCCTTGCAAATGGTGTGAGCGTTTAATCTGGCCATATATCTCAGTCCTTGGTGTTCTAGATCAATTCAGTCATTATATTTCTCCATTCTATTGTCGTAGATTATCCAGCATCACTCTCTGACTATCTCTGACTTTTCTAACACTAATATTTCCAACTGTCATGATCTTCTTCTTCTTCTGCGTTCATCCGGACTTCTTGTTGTTTTTTCTTTTCGGACATGATTGCGTTGTGCCTGTTTACAGCACAGCTGTGCTCTTGCGCCGATAGGCCGACACATCTGACTTCTGCTGGCATTTATTGACCGGGTTAACCTTCCCGGGGTCATGGTGTTCTACAATGACCTTCTTCTCATTATATGACCATAGAATATGGTTTGCCGTTTTCTTATAGTTGCAAATAATGTTCTACTTTCCATGCAATAGTTGTTAGTTGTTCTTGCAGTCCAAGATTTTCACAACATTCATCTCAGAAAGCACATCTTTGTTGCCGCCAAGCTCTTCCTAATTTGTTCGTTCACATGACATTAGGTTCCATACAGCAGAAGAGATTCAACATAACAAACACTTCAGTATCGTAACAAAAAGGATAGATGTCTGTGGAACAAGACTGCTTGCACTGCATGGCATACACATGATGATGATATGTAAACACTATTTTAAAAACAGTAAACATGAATTCTGGGAAGGCATGGACAGAGCTGCCTGGGATAGCTAAAGATAGGATGGCAAGGAGTGAGTGGGTTGATTACCGATGCCCCAACAAGGGATAAAAGGCAAAAGAAGATGTCTGTAATCTCAAGTGCTAAATATAGTCATAGCCCCAACAAACATTATGTAGTACTATGACTGCATCAGTATAACACATATAAATGATTATTGCTTAAAAAAAAAGATTTAAATAATGTTTTGCTGATGATGATTGAACAAATGAGCATTAGAGGTCATAATTACTTACCGTACGTCGTTTCAGTGCCTCTTGTAACAGTTCACAAATGTCCTCCCCCACCACACCCTCACAACGGAATCCTTTGGTCCATTTTGACAGTCGGGCTTTGGCCAAGCCTTCTTGTTGGCAAGGGAAGGAGAAGGTGAACCCCAAAGGAAGTGAATGGTTCAAAAGGTCGTGCTCGGAAACAAATTTTCCGATGCAATCAGCAATGTGATCAAACAGCTGTACAGAAAGATATAAATAAATAACATATATGTTAAAGATGAAGACCAAACAACAATCTTCCTAATTTGTACAGAGGCAGTAATTACAAAATTTAGTATAAGGACACTATCTTTATGGAAAATGATAGACCACTATTTTTGGGACCAAACAACACCTGAATATGCATCTCATGCATATTAAACATGCCACTGATAATGTATTCACAACCGTCTGTCTTCTGTGTTCTTCTAAGCTTGACTGCTGATCATCTTTAGAACTACTCTGTTAATTCATTTAACTATATTATACTTTTATTGTAATTGTTTGAGCATGTTATGAGAAGAATTAAATTCGAAAATGTATTGACAACTGGCAAAATTAAGCTGAAAAGAGCAAAGGGGAAGGCAAAATGATAAATATCAGTATGGTTGGTCAAATGGCATAACTGGGACAAGAACAGAGAGCTGATCCAAAACCCTGGTGATCATGTGAGATGGTAAACCATGACAGCCCACGTGTAACAGCAAGGAACATGATGATGGTGCACTTCTTGTAAGTATATAGTGCTCTAACTACTGCACTAGTCTGACACTTAGCTTCTTATATATGCCACTGATATTGAAACTGCTGACATGAATCAGCAAATTTAAACATTAGGTCATATTACTTACATTACTGCAAAGTTCCATTTTTCCTAGTAAAGCCAGTATTCAGTATTGAACTCACGTATTATTCCATTCTGTAACACTTCACCTTCACATACAGAATTTTACTTGTAACAATTTTAAACTGTAACTGATTGAATGCACTTGATTGTGCTCATGTTGCTTCCAATCCAAAGTGGCAAATCAATACCTGAGATGTTCAAAATCTGACTGTCCACAACATATATTTAACTCTTTAACAATGAGTTTTAAATGTCTTAGCATTAACTTGCTGTACAGGATATAGAGAGATTGCACTTTACGCTTAAAATATCAACTAATTGCAATGTTTATGTTAATAGAGTGTTGAGATAGCCGTAAACACAGTAGTGAAAAATAAATTAACATTCAACTCAATTTTCTGTGAATTTTGAAATGGATTAGACTCAAGAAAAACTGACAAAGTAAGAGCAGCCAAAAACATAATAGATTTAATCTGTTTAGTTCATGAGAAGTGTTTTATTAGACAGTGAAAAATAATGAAGGTTAATACTTTTAATCATGATTATTCATAAGATGACTGAGATGATGAATATAAGGTTGGTAACATGCCACAACATTTTAGATTTTCCACTCAGGAGGTTTGGTACAACAACAACAAAAAAGCCTCCTAGCAGGAATTTGATGTGGGCATGTGAAGTGTTAGGACCACCACATGTTGAAGGCCTAAGCACACAGAGGAATATGTGGCCAGTCTTTCTCAAAAGTAATGAGTTAGAAAGCTAGCATTGAACCCTGGTCCGAACATGTTCATGCCATTTTCAGCGTGATGTCATAACTATTGCACTAATGCACATGCTAAGTTTGGCATACAGTATCTCAAAATTATGGTCGACAGAGTTAAAGGGTTAATTAGAAAACTGAAATGACATAAATGTTACTTGTTTTTGTTGTTTCCTTACTACACTTATCTATTAGTTATTCTTATCTAAAACAAAGGACATTTACATATTTCAAAGGTTTTGTTCAAGAGGAAGTTATGTTCCTTTGATAGGTTTAGGTCATCCTGGAAAGGTGGATTGTTAGAGTTTGGTTACAAAAGATGTGCAAGTGAACTCTTACATCACAGATAGTATCATTATCTGAGTTTGGTATAATTAATATTTGAGTTTATACACATCTACTTTTCACAATAATATATTAAGAAGTCTTTACAATAATAAAAGATCCCAACCTGTGTTCCTGTGCCTAACATAATTCGCTGTGGAATCAAGTAGGTTTTGCTTTGAATATCAATCTCATGACCTTGAAGTCTAACCAGCAACACTCGGAAATTGGTGCCGCCCAAATCCAAGGCCAAAAATTCTCCATTTTCTGAAAGGAAAAACAAAACATTTACTATAATTATTAATTTTTATTTCCATGTGTGTATAAGGCAACAGTAAAGTAAACAAAAGACAAACCCTTCCACAACTGACTCTGCTAAAGGTTTGTGACAACAAATCATTATTTCTGACTCAACAATTTACAATTATGTGATGTGTAAACAATTTAATAGTTTATCAGTTGGTAGAAGGCAGCTCATTAAAGATGGAAGATTAAATCCATGTAATAATGAAAGACAATTATTTATTTTTTGGTGCCTAAAAATGTACTTGTATTTTTTTATAATTCAATTACACACTTTTAATAGCAGTGCAAATGGTTGGTAAGTTTTAAAACTACAACAGTATACATGTTTTTTGTACATTTGTAACTACATAACAAACCAAGCTGAAGCAATCTTCAAGAAATAAGCAAGTTCAATACAATGAATGAAAAATAAACATTCCACAAGCCACATCCTGTGGGGCCACAAAAAAGACTGCCTTGTATTGACAACTGAATACTGCAACAGTTGCAGACTCCTGAAACCCTAAAAATTCTTTCTCAGTAAGAGAAGGGAATGCCAAATTATTTAGAAGCACAGAAATATAATGTACAAACTAACAACTAGATCCTTACCAGATCCATCTGGCAGAGATCTCACAAAAGTAGGAAACATTTTAATGTCCGCCACATGATGGGACTGTCCTTTCAAGCCATTGTTCATTTCTTGATTCAGTAAAGTCATGACTCGCCTGTAAGCTGCACTAGACAGCTTGAAGCCCTTAACGAATGCTTCAATCTGTAAATAAAATGTAAACAAATTAAGGTAAATTTTAAATCTATGAAGAAATAGGGAGACAACAGCAGAAAAAACTAGTCTTAATATATAAAAGGCAGTTACATTTTTGAATAATGAAGAATGGTAGTTGCATTCTAGAAGTGGAGTGTATACTCTCCATATCATAGTGACTAATAATAAGTTTTCACAATCAGTGACCTACAAGAGCAGTTGGCATTCCTACACTTTGACATCCGTTGAAGACAGCACTTGCTGTGTATGGCGTGCTATGATATGATCCTAGTTTGTCAATAAAATGAGTTCATCAATCAATCAACCAGATCAGTCAATAAACCTATAAGTAATAACAGCATTATCATGACTCTTGATAGCTTTCATCTCATTTTGTTTTTGTTCTTAATGGTTTGGTGAGAAAGGAATAAGATACTAATTTACTAATTGAGTTGTAAAACTGTCCAGCTTTCATCTAAAGATTCTGTAGTATTTTATGCAAACAAGCATAAGAACATGAACAAGATGGTTGATACTTACGTTATACTGTACCAAGCCTTGTACCATTATATTACGTTATACTGTACCAAGCCTTGTACCATTATATTACGTTATACTGTACCAATCCTTGTACCATTATATTACGTTATACTGTACCAATCCTTGTGCCATTATATTATGTTATTTTCATTTCCAACAAACTTTCTGACTATTAAGTGAAGCAGAAAAAAAAAAAACTTTCTTATTAAGTAAGCCAAAAAGGCAGTGTCAAATATGGTAAACTGTAAGTTTCTCTCTCTCTCTCTATCTCTCTCACGCACACACACACACAAACACATATATTCATATATGAAAGGGGGCTGAGTGGTCTCTCAATGTATGGTGTCCACCTCGAGTGCTGGAGGTCCCGGGTTCAAGCCCCAGTGAGGGCCGGGATTTTTTCACGTGGACTTTTAGTAACAAAATTTCTCCTGGTCTCTGGGTAGTGAGATCAGACGCCCGTGTGTATTTTTGCGCACGTAAAAAAAATCCCTTGGCAGTTGGAAATCGAAAAAGAGTAGCCTAACGGCACTGCCAGGGCAAAATTTTGAGTTAAAAATCTACTCAAAGTATTTCAGGATCCTCGCCAGTGCTGCGAAGATCATGCACTGAGCTGAGATTCTCCAGACTCAGGTTTGAATTAGGAGTAGAACGGAGCACTTGTGGGTTACACCCATGTGCAGTGATGTTGATCTGTCAACTAAACTAAACTAATATACTCGATTATTTAAACAGCCAGACTATGTATTTGTGTACATGGTTGATATACTCCATTTTTTCCCTTCAAGACTGGCTATGTATTGTATGGGATTGAAATACTCCATTTGGACAGCCAGGATATGTATGTGGTTGGTTCACTATTACTGAGACAGCCAGGATATGTATGTGGTTGGTTCACTATTACTGAGACAGCCTAGGATATGTATGTGGTTGGTTCACTATTACTGAGACAGCCAGGATATGTATGTGGTTGGTTCACTATTACTGAGACAGCCAGGATATGTATGTGGTTGGTTCACTATTACTGAGACAGCCTAGGATATGTATGTGGTTGGTTCACTATTACTGAGACAGCTAGGATATGTATAGTGGTTGGTTCACTATTACTGAGACAGCTAGGATATGTATGTGGTTGGTTCACTATTACTGAGACAGCTAGGATATGTATGTGGTTGGTTCACTATTACTGAGACAGCCAGGATATGTATGTGGTTGGTTCACTATTACTGAGACAGCCAGGATATGTATGTGGTTGGTTCACTATTACTGAGACAGCCAGGATATGTATGTGGTTGGTTCACTATTACTGAGACAGCCAGGATATGTATGTGGTTGGTTCACTATTACTGAGACAGCTAGGATATGTATGTGGTTGGTTCACTATTACTGAGACAGCTAGGATATGTATGTGGTTGGTTCACTATTACTGAGACAGCTAGGATATGTATGTGGTTGGTTCACTATTACTGAGACAGCTAGGATATGTATGTGGTTGGTTCACTATTACTGAGACAGCTAGGATATGTATGTGGTTGGTTCACTATTACTGAGACAGCTAGGATATGTATGTGGTTGGTTCACTATTACTGAGACAGCTAGGATATGTATGTGGTTGGTTCACTATTACTGAGACAGCTAGGATATGTATGTGGTTGGTTCACTATTACTGAGACAGCCAGGATATGTATGTGGTTGGTTCACTATTACTGAGACAGCCAGGATATGTATGTGGTTGGTTCACTATTACTGAGACAGCTAGGATATGTATGTGGTTGGTTCACTATTACTGAGACAGCTAGGATATGTATGTGGTTGGTTCACTATTACTGAGACAGCTAGGATATGTATGTGGTTGGTTCACTATTACTGAGACAGCTAGGATATGTATGTGGTTGGTTCACTATTACTGAGACAGCTAGGATATGTATGTGGTTGGTTCACTATTACTGAGACAGCCAGGATATGTATGTGGTTGGTTCACTATTACTGAGACAGCCAGGATATGTATGTGGTTGGTTCACTATTACTGAGACAGCCAGGATATGTATGTGGTTGGTTCACTATTACTGAGACAGCTAGGATATGTATGTGGTTGGTTCACTATTACTGAGACAGCTAGGATATGTATGTGGTTGGTTCACTATTACTGAGACAGCTAGGATATGTATGTGGTTGGTTCACTATTACTGAGACAGCTACTAATTTACTAATTGAGTTGTAAAACTGTCCAGCTTTCATCTAAAGATTCTGTAGTATTTTATGCAAACAAGCATAAGAACATGAACAAGATGGTTGATACTTACGTTATACTGTACCAAGCCTTGTACCATTATATTACGTTATACTGTACCAAGCCTTGTACCATTATATTACGTTATACTGTACCAATCCTTGTACCATTATATTACGTTATACTGTACCAATCCTTGTGCCATTATATTATGTTATTTTCATTTCCAACAAACTTTCTGACTATTAAGTGAAGCAGAAAAAAAAAAAACTTTCTTATTAAGTAAGCCAAAAAGGCAGTGTCAAATATGGTAAACTGTAAGTTTCTCTCTCTCTCTCTCTCTCTATCTCTCTCACGCACACACACACACAAACACATATATTCATATATGAAAGGGGGCTGAGTGGTCTCTCAATGTATGGTGTCCACCTCGAGTGCTGGAGGTCCCGGGTTCAAGCCCCAGTGAGGGCCGGGATTTTTTCACGTGGACTTTTAGTAACAAAATTTCTCCTGGTCTCTGGGTAGTGAGATCAGACGCCCGTGTGTATTTTTGCGCACGTAAAAAATCCCTTGGCAGTTGGAAATCGAAAAAGAGTAGCCTAACGGCACTGCCAGGGCAAAATTTTGAGTTAAAAATCTACTCAAAGTATTTCAGGATCCTCGCCAGTGCTGCGAAGATCATGCACTGAGCTGAGATTCTCCAGACTCAGGTTTGAATTAGGAGTAGAACGGAGCACTTGTGGGTTACACCCATGTGCAGTGATGTTGATCTGTCAACTAAACTAAACTAATATACTCGATTATTTAAACAGCCAGACTATGTATTTGTGTACATGGTTGATATACTCCATTTTTTCCCTTCAAGACTGGCTATGTATTGTATGGGATTGAAATACTCCATTTGGACAGCCAGGATATGTATGTGGTTGGTTCACTATTACTGAGACAGCCAGGATATGTATGTGGTTGGTTCACTATTACTGAGACAGCTAGGATATGTATGTGGTTGGTTCACTATTACTGAGACAGCCAGGATATGTATGTGGTTGGTTCACTATTACTGAGACAGCTAGGATATGTATGTGGTTGGTTCACTATTACTGAGACAGCTAGGATATGTATGTGGTTGGTTCACTATTACTGAGACAGCTAGGATATGTATGTGGTTGGTTCACCATTACTGAGACAGCTAGGATATGTATGTGGTTGGTTCACTATTACTGAGACAGCCAGGATATGTATGTGGTTGGTTCACTATTACTGAGACAGCCAGGATATGTATGTGGTTGGTTCACTATTACTGAGACAGCTAGGATATGTATGTGGTTGGTTCACTATTACTGAGACAAGCTAGGATATGTATGTGGTTGGTTCACTATTACTGAGACAGCTAGGATATGTATGTGGTTGGTTCACTATTACTGAGACAGCTAGGATATGTATGTGGTTGGTTCACTATTACTGAGACAGCTAGGATATGTATGTGGTTGGTTCACTATTACTGAGACAGCTAGGATATGTATGTGGTTGGTTCACTATTACTGAGACAGCTAGGATATGTATGTGGTTGGTTCACTATTACTGAGACAGCTAGGATATGTATGTGGTTGGTTCACTATTACTGAGACAGCTAGGATATGTATGTGGTTGGTTCACTATTACTGAGACAGCTAGGATATGTATGTGGTTGGTTCACTATTACTGAGACAGCTAGGATATGTATGTGGTTGGTTCACTATTACTGAGACAGCCAGGATATGTATGTGGTTGGTTCACTATTACTGAGACAGCTAGGATATGTATGAGGTTGGTTTACTCAATTACTGAGACAGCCAGGATATGTATGTGGTTGGTTTACTCAATTACTGAGACAGCCAGGATATGTATGTGGTTGGTTTACCCTGTTATTGGTAGAGCCAGGACCTTAACGTTGCGCATCTTCATTTATGTAGACTATGTAAGTAAATATAGGTGTTGTACAGACACTAGTGGCAAGTGCACCTGTTGCCCAGTCTAGCGATCCTGGTTTCAAACCTTCTTCATGGAGGCGGCATTATTTTACCACTAAATGACGGTGGGAGGTCGACCCAGACTAACATTTTCTTGGATTTTAAATATTGAGCACAACCCACTACTGGCAACGCTGATCATATTCTGGTATGAACCTAAGGCCTATCCACGTCAATATGGAAGCACGTCCATTCTTGGATGTAAAGCAGCCAACAATTTGCTGCCACACCCCTCCTTGAGTACCACAGTTCAAGAAAATGCATGTTTTGTGCAATCTGAAACCACAATCTCAAAGTGCTACGACAGCATTTCACCAGAGACAGTTCTGTTCTTAATTTGAAACTGCTGCTGAATAGTAACTTAACATACAGCTGAAAGTTTAAGTAATAAGTAGCGACAGAGAAAAACATGTAACTGCAGCTTTCCTAATGAAACACTGCCCAGATACACAGCACAGCTAAAATCAACGGGAAAGAATGTTTTATCACATCTCTGTCTGATGTTGTGAGAGAACAGGGCTGCTATTGTTAATTTAATCTATTTATGGACGGGATGGAACAACTGAGCTACAGAAGCTGCGAGTTTAAAATACGTTGTTGCTCCCCACCCTCCACCCCCCTTTCCTATTTTGTCCTTGACAAGGATAATTTATTCTGGAGGTGTGAGGGACACACAATCCAGTTCAACCAATCAGATATTGAACTGCAGACTTCAGAAAAGCCATTTATTTTGGACAACCTCCAACGCTTTGCACATAAATTATCCGATAAACAAAGAAGCAAGCGAGTGGGAATCTATTTTGACGTTGCATCATATAATTTAATAATCCGTCCCCTCAGACAGACTATCATTCATAATGAATATTATACTGAAATATAAACTTCTGAGATAAAACGCACCGTGACCTTCTATCATTACTACTATAAATAAAACCTTCAAGACGCGCAGCGCCATTCAGTCTAACAATATCACTCCCTAACCAACGTACAAAAGATAACATGCCAATGTATGTCCCGCCAGAGGTAAATTAAGTGAGAATTGACATTAGCCAAATAAGTTTCTTTTATTAAATGTACAAACAAATTAGGTTTTATTTATGCTGAATGTTTAAAACAAGTATTACGGAGATTTAAAATCGTCATCATCATGTGCCTTGCCAAATAGCGTAGGCACATGATGTTTCCTTCCAGATTACACCCGTACTTAATATTATACTGCGATATTCCTTCGTGCCACCGTCTTAGACTTTGGAGCATCATATCTCTCTGTCTGCCTCTTCCTCCGCTGATCTTTTCATCGACACATGTAGTTCAGTGCATCTCTTCTCATCACATGACCACAGAGCACTAATTTAGGATTTGAATTTGTCTCTTTCTTTATGTTGCGTATTATTATTATATAAAATGTTCTACTTTCGTTGGTCTAATTCGGACAATCATTGTTTCTTAGATATTTTCAACATTCGTCTCATAAACCAGATGCCCGCGTCCCCAAGCTCTTTCTATACAATTAATAATTATGAATTTTTATACTGTCGGATTATTATAATATTTTTATTATATATAATATAATAATTAATAATATATATACACACAAGAGACAGACATTAACAGTACAGTCATTAGCAGTAAACTATAACAGAAACAAGACGACGTGGAGCAAAACATAATTTTACGCAACAACACTTCAAGTAAAAATGAGACTGACGTTATTATAAATTAAATAAAGACATCAAAATCTTATACTTTGGCTTTACTGGAGAAACACACTTTATTAACAGGACGCAGTGGGAGTGACTATAATAAATAGCACACCCAGATGTATCACTGACTACAAACATTCTCTCTTTCAGTTTTAGTTACACAACCGTTATAAGTTATTTATATCTGAAAACATGTTTAATCTTAACTTTTATTTAAAGACAGACATTTATTATTTCATACCTTTTCATATTTCGTAAGCTGATCTTTTGTTGCTGGCATGTTTGCAGTATACTAAGACACAATCCGTAAACGACAACAGCGAACTGAAACACAAACAGAGAAGCAACGTTCCAATCGGAGAGCTAACCCAGAACTAACATCCAAGCAAACCCGAGACGTGTGCAACAACAAAACTACTGGTCTGGCCTTCACCTTGTAAATATTAAAAACCTGGTGCGTCATTCAGGCCGACTAGGTACGAAGACAACCGAGCAGAACACAGACTAGGACAGACAGAAGATTTTGGCTTACATGTGTTTCATGTAGTTGTGTATGTGATAGGAGAATTCCGACCTCACGGTCACAATGAAACAAACCATATCTTAACGACCAGTTGGGAAAGTGCGTATCCTGTTTCATTGTTTTCTCTCTCTCTCTCTCTCTCTCTCTCTCTCTCTCTCTCTCTCTCTCTCTCTCTCTCTCTCTCTCTCTCTCTCTCTCTCTCTCTCTCTCTCTCTGAATAAGTTCGACAAGTTTTCAGATCGTCAGAAGTGGCCTCCCTTCGGCGAATGTTTCGGATTGTTTAATTTCTTGACACTCTTCGGATCGGACCCACCGGGTCATGACTCCTAGGGTTTGTTTCTCCTGTCATACTTTGCTTTAAAAAAAAAAAAACGGTATGGGTGCCTGTCAATCAGAAATCAATGGCAAACTACTGACTGTAAACTTGCCAAGAGATCACAAACAGCCAAAACCAAATGCTGGGGTTGACCGCGACGTTTCGTAAAGGCTATGCGACTAAATTTTAACATGCATAAGCAGTCTGGTTTCCAGCCTTGAATTATACCCCGGCAGACGTCATTGCTGCCGTGTTGCCATCTTCGCACCCCGTTCACAACTGAAAGGGTTGCAATCTTGCACGCCATAGTACTCCAGACACAGCAAGTGCTCAGTTGGGGGGGGGGGGGGGGGGAGAAGCCCACCTTCTGGGCTAATTTATTGTGGGCTTGGGCTCGTCTTTCTTAACTCTGCCTATGGCCCGGGCTCGGCCCTAGCAAGACGGCTTCTACTCACACTAGCGACTATTACTATTGGCATTGCGTGGCTGCAGAAGTTGGACTAGGGACGTCATTTCTCGGTCTTGTTGATCGCTACATTGTTGTCTGTCGAACACTCCGCAGCGTCCCCGGTTCAAGTGCACCGTTCTTACATGACGGGGTTACTATATTCGGCACGAGAGAGTGAATGTTTCTTCGATCTTGATTATGAGACTGGTTCCTTTTCGTTAGGATGAGAGACATGTTAAACTTTGCGTTGCAAGCAAAAACACGAACCATCTTACTGTATCAATTCGTCCCTCGCGTCGTTCCGATTGTTCCATAGCCGACACGAAACCATCTCCGCAGCCTCGCCAAGTCGTCCTTGTGCCCGAGTTCTCGAGTATATACCTTTAGTCCCAGCTGCTCAAAGTTTTCGTACGTGGAGTTAGAAGTTAGACCTCTTGCGCTTTTTCGTCGGCGATTAACCGGACAGGATGATCGCTGTCTCAGACTTGCAACTATGTAACTGTATTTTTCAATCTTGAAGGTGTTCTACTCCTCGATTCGTACGGGACAGTCAGCTCGATCAGTGTTAAGTGCCGAGCCGCCGAGGAGTGAAGCAAATTGTTAGGTCGTTTCTGAAACCTCTGGATTACTCTGAAACCGTTTAGGTCTATCACCTGTTCCCAGTCTTCCGCGCTGTAGATGGAAGGACGGCAAGTTTGCAGAGTAGTCAACTCTACCCTCCGGCATTGTTATTTCGGAGAATTTATATGTTCATGTAGCATTATACTTCCGTCATTTCATATCGTGTACATTATATTTTTTATATAATCATGTATTTCTGAAAATTGTGATATTCACATTGTTCTACAAACATCTGTATATTTACAGCTTTCCAATAAATTACTTGAATTATTATTTATTTGTTATGTAACATTAATCCACCATAAGGACATTTTTATTCTTGTGATATATTGCATAATTTGAGATAATAACCAACAACTATCTGTCGGCTGATCTGAAAATCAGCCCGCAACGCAACCCACATAGTTTTAGATGGTAAATTGGTACACCACCTTGCTCAAGGGAGACCCGCAGGTTAGCGAAAGGAAAGGGGCGTCTTTCGTCTCCTGTGATAGAGGATACCTACTACCCACCACCCCAATAATACACAATATGATGAGAAACAATTGTCTCAGTTTGGGCTGAAAAGCTGAGGATAGACCCAACGAGAGTGCCCCATGATGGAGACATGAACATCCCCGAATCGACGCTAGGATGTGGTTTGTGTCGTTCTGGTTGACTAGGCCAGAATTCTATTATACAAATATAAAGGAACAGCCACTAAGCTGTTGTGGTCAACACTGGTTGGAAACTAGAGAACGAACTACCTAAAACCTGTTGAGAAACTTCACCAACACAGGCCTAACAACGTACTCCCAACCAGTCTGTGCCTGCTGCGCCTATAGTATGTCCCACAAAGAATGCCTTCATTAACGATCAATTATTTTGAAAACTGTCTGTTGCACCGTTATGAGATTTTTCCAGCCGTCTTATATTTACCCCCACCCAAGGAATATGTCTTTGATAGGTCCAAAAACAAATTAAATCATCGAAAGCGGCGACATTCCTTTGATGTTTTGCTGAACAACTAGTGATTTCTCGCTAACAAATTTATGTTTACAGAAATGGGAGACCTGCCAATTTAGATGACACACAAAGGCGTATCCGGATTCGTATGGGAGTGGGTGCAATGAAAGAAGTAGCTTAAAATTGACAGGGTCGGCTGCATTGCACCGGGTTTTTATCCCATATGGCTCAGTTTCTTTCCCCAGCGCGGACAGCGTCGCACAAAGCACGAACTCCGTAGCTCCAGCGACGACCTTCGGGAGTCTCCGAAAAAATGCACTCGTGAAATGAAGGACGCGGCCCGGAATCGAACATACAACCTTCGGAGCCCGAGTCAGACGGCTTGACCACTTCACCACGGAGAATCCCGAGAGGGGTGCAATGTATAATATTAGTAAAGACAGAGAATTTACAGAGGCACTGGGTAAATAATTTGTAAAGTAACAGGAAAGTAGAAGGAATATATTTCTTACCTTATTTTTCATTTCCTTCTTGTTTCTTCAGCTGCTGGTTAATAAAGTGTACACAAGTATTCATATTAACTTTTTATATTGAGTTCGTGAAAGCTTCCAAATAGCTGTGCGTTAATGTGCGTATAGAGTGGCCAGAAATGATACCACAATTTAGTCATCATGTTTCCATTTTTAAGGATCTGTTCAGCTGTTTGATTGATTGATTGATTTAGGAATCGACATCACAGCATTCGGGGCATTCCCATAAGTGCTCCGTCCCCATCCTCAGCAGCCAGCGAAGAGTTCCAACAGTAATAGTACCAGTAGCAATCTGATTATAAGTCCGCCTCGCCTTTCCTTTGAGCGTTGAGCGTCGGCCAGATCCCTTCGTCACTCCTCGTTGTCTCATTCTTGCCAGACCATGGTAATCCATTTGCTCCTCCGAGGTGTGCACGTGCTCCCACAAGGCCGCAACCACGTCTGCTTTGTCATGTATCAATACTCCACCAAGTTCTGCAGAGCCAGCCAATCTGTCCGCCTGTTCATTTCCCAGCACACCGGCATGCCCCGGAGAAAAGATCCAGGCGATGCTTGTCACCCGTGAATTCTGAAGCGAAGCAAGCCACTCCGCACGAAGTCTGCCCGTCCTCACCCTCGTCAGCATGCTTTCTGAGTCAGTTACAATCATGATGTGTGTGTGTGTGTGTGTGTGTGTGTGTGTGTGTGTGTGTGTGTGTGTGTGTGTGTCGTATTCTCCATCCAGCGGAGAACCGCTGTGACTGCCTCCACTTCCATTCTTAAGCTGGATGTTGTGGTATCATATGCCAGGCTCTCCTGCCCCAAACATCGACCATTAGCTTTGGCTATGAACCCCCAGCCACTTCTCTCACCTCTTGACACCGAACCATCTGTGCAGATAATTACATCACTCGAGTGAGCATTGTCCTGAATTAGTTGCTGGATTTCCACTTCCGTGACCCCTGCTGGCCAATCCCTGCACTCCCGGCTTAATGTGATTATAACTCTGCACAAGTCTGACTGCTCCGCTGGCATTCTGACCCACTCCTCTCCACGCCTAATGTTCTCCAGGGGGCACACCTGTCTGATCGTATCCTCCGCCTGAGCCATCCATGATTTCCCTCTTATCAGTCGCTGACCCTTAGCTGCGTCCAGCGCCTCATGCAGTGGGTGGTCTGTGTCTGCAGCTACTCTGAGGTATGCCTTCGCCTGCATCACCTTGAGCCTACCAGCAACAGTCGGCAGACCAAGGATGTAACGCATACACACTACTGGGGTGTCTCTAGTGCATCCCAGAATGACCCGCATAGCTTCGTTCTGTATGCACTCTAACTTCACCAGCTGACTCTCTGAGACAGTGAGCAGACCTAATCCATAATCAATTACTGAGAGGATCAAGTGCTGGTATAGTGTGAAAAGCATTCTCTGCTCTATGTCCAGTGCAGCCATAGTTTTAAGTGCACTGAGTCCCTTTTGAGTTCTTGTCACGACCGTCTCCACATGGTCCTTGAAGGATAGGCTCCTGTCAAATGTGATCCCCAGATACTTCAGTTTGTTCTCTCTGCTGGCATTTCTACCATCTATCGCGAGGCTTGGGACATCAGCTCTTACAATCCTGTTGTCCAGAGAGCACCACAAAACAGCCGCCTTTTCCGGGTGGATGACAGCACTCATTTCTGTGCACCAGTCAATCACTTTATCTACTGTCGCCTGTAACTCCTGGGCTGTTTGCTCCCTATCTCTCCCCTGCCTATATGCAAGAATATCATCTGCAAATGTTAGTATTCTTCCAACCCCTGGTGCTTCTAGGTTTGCAATCTTGCTTCTATACACATTAAAGAGCACCGGTGACACTGCAGATCCCTGTGGCAGTTCCGGGGTTAACATATGTGGCTCTGAGGTCCATGCGCCCAGACGGAGAGCAACCCAACGAGAGTGCAGGACGGCTGCTATCCAGTTCACCAACCAGGGATTGACCCCCTTCTCCATCAGTGCGGTCATCAAAATATCATATCGAACTCTATTGTACGCATCCTCGAGATCAAGCGCTACAGCCATCGTTTCCTGTCTACTCTGGAACCCCTCATAAACATCAAAGGCAAAAGTGGCTGCATTAGACCAGGTATCTTTTCCTGGCCTGTAGCTCTCCAGGCCTCTTGGAAGAAGCTTCCCCCTTTCCAAAAAATCCTGCAGCTTAACAGCGACTATCTTCTCTAAAACGTTCCCAAATGTATTTTGAAGGGTGATGATCCTAAAGCCGCTAAGCTTTGACTGATCCGTGAATGGTTCTGGGAGAGGGATGAGATAGCTGTGCACCCAATCCTGCGGAACTGATGCTGTCCTAATGCTCCGGTTAATGCTCTCTGTTCAGCTGTCTGTGTAGTTTGTTCACACGTACACATGGGTAACAGACCCGCTTTGAGTCTTCGTGAAAGACTGTCTACTCTGCTGTTTACCGTTCAGAGACGGAACATGATTACTTGTTTTGCACTATGAAAATAGTTGTCAGTGTCTCTGTAGTGGGCTTTCTTCTTAACGACCAAGATGTTGGTCCTCTTTTCATTGAGGTTTATAGATTGATTCGTATGCACGTGTGTTGTCCCCTAATTTGACGTGTTTGCTCTCACGTTTCTTGTTATGCCACAATATGTCAGTTTCCACCGCAATATTACTCTTCTGTTGGTATTCAATGTGTTTAGTGTGTGTGTGTGTGTGTGTGTGTGTGTGTGTGTGTGTGTGTGTGTGTGTGTGTGTGTGTGTGTGTGTGTTTTCAATACAGTTATTTGTCACCGCTGAGGGCTTGCGGAATTGAACATTCATCACTGTGGAATACAAACTGTTGCCATTGACATTATGCTAATGCTGTAATGTTTAAGGCCTGCAATTCGTCTGAATAGTTGGAGCAAAATATCCCAGTAAGTGTGTATGTAGATTAAGGTCTGCGATCTGCTCAGACCTTAATCTGTGTCGGACGATTCCTAGTAGGTTGATGATTGCTCTCGGTTGCATAAAATTCAATCCATCTTTTCTCCAATAGTCCTCTTCCTCTTTCAACACATGGTCCTCACATTTTTTCCAGTAACTTTTATCAATATTTAATAGCGCGGACTGGTTGACAGACAGACAGACAGAAAGGTAGGTAGGTAGGTAGGCAGAAAGGTGGGTGGTGGGTGGGTGGGTGGGTGGGTGGGTGGGTAGGTAGGTAGGTAGGTAGGTAAGTAGGTAGGTAGGTAGGTAGGTAGATAGATAGATAGATAGATAGATAGATAGATAGATAGATAGATAGATAGATAGATAGATAGATAGATAGATAGATAGATAGATAGATAGATAGATAGATAGATAGATAGATAGATAGATAGATAGATAGATAGATCGACCGATCCCCGCCAGGAGCTGGGCGAAGCCGGGCCGAGTCAGCTAGTTTATTTATATAATCAAGTTTCATGAAAGAACCCCCATTTGAGAAACCTCTGAACAAACCCATTTAACTTCGCCCTGTTTGTGCCAAAACGAAAACCGCGAGACAATTTCAAAAAGAGCGGGGGTGTGTCTTGCTGAAGCTGTAATACTTTTTAAATGATGGACGTAATCCCTAAGCCGTAAATTATATACCGCATATAAACAAACATTGAAATCTGCTGTACAATCTCCAGAACAAAAAATTGTTTGTTGGGTGGACATAATGATAAGGTTATATGCTAAATCTCATCATTTTCCCTCAGTTGGTTACTGAGATATTGAATTTTATATTGAGGGGGGAAAAAAACAACACACACACACTATAGTCACGATACGGATAGATCCTAGCATGCCTGTTCGACCGCAGCGCAAAGTTCCAGTACAGATCGGCCTCGCACTCTCCGCTGGTTTCTGAGCTTGGAGAAGGGAAGGAGAGTTCTGCAAAAATGTC
>JACEFZ010023349.1:162500-443664 GCA_014155875.1 Cepaea nemoralis
GTTGTTTTTGGACCTATCAAAGACATATTCCTTGGGTGGGGGTAAATATAAGACGGCTGGAAAAATTTCATAACGATGCGACAGACAGTTTTCAAAATAATTGATCTTGAATGACGGCATAAATTTCCGGACAGACTAGTTTTTTTTTTTTTTTTGGTTGCCTCAATATAAAATTCAATATCTCAGTAACGAACTGAGATAAAATGATGAGATTTAGTATATAACGTTATCATTATGTCCACCCATCAAAAAAATTTTTGTTCTGGAGATTTTACAGCAGATTTAAAAGTTAGCTTATATACGGTATATTAATTATGACTTAAAGATTACGTCCATGATTTTAACAGTTTTACAGCTTCACAAAGACTCGACGCACATTATTCAAAATTTTCACGTGACTTTCGTTTTGAAACAAACAGCGCGAATATTCAGAGGCGTCTCCAAATGTGGGTTCTTTCATGAAACGTGATTATATAAATAAACTAGCTGACAAGGCCCGGTTTCTGGCGGGAATCAATCAATCAATCTATCTATCTATCTATCTATCTATCTGTCTGTCTGCCTGCCTGCCTGCCTGCCTGCCTGCCTGCCTGTCTGTCTATCTATCTATCTATCTATCTATCTGTCTATCTATCTATCTATCTGTCTGCCTGCCTGCCTGCCTGCCGGCCCACCGACCGACCGACGTACCGATATCTATCTATCTATCTATCTATCTATCTATCTATCTATCTATCTATCTATCTATCTATCTGTCCGTCTGTCTGTCTGTCTGTCTGTCTGTCTGTCTGTCTATCTATCTAATCTATATGTCTGTCTGTCTGTCTGCCTGCATGCCGGCCCACCCACCCACCGACCGACCGACCGACAGATATCTATCTATCTATCTATCTGTCTGCCTGCCTGCCTGCCTGCCTGCCTATCTATCTATCTATCTGTCTGTCTGTCTGTCTATCTATCTATCTAATCTATATGTCTGTCTGTCTGCCTGCCTGCCGGCCCACCCACCCACCGACCGACAGATATCTATCTATCTATCTATCTATCTATCCATCTCTCTATCTATCTATCTATCTATCTATCTATCTATCTATCTAATCTATCTGTCTGTCTGCCTGCCTGCCTATCTATCTATCTATCTATCTGTCGGTCTATCTATCTATCTATCTGCCTGCCTGCCGGCCCGACCACCCACCCACCGACAGACCGACCGACCTACCGATATCTATCTATCTATCTATCTATCTATCTATCTATCTATCTATCTATCTATCTATCTATCTGCCTGCCTGCCTGCCTATCTATCTGTCTGTCTGTCTGTCTATCTATTTATCTATCTATCTGCCTGCCTGCCAGCCCGACCACCCACCCACCGACAGACCGACCGACCTACCGATATCTATCTATCTATCTATCTATCTATCTATCTATCTATCTATCTATCTGTCTGTCTGTCTGTCTGCCTGTCTGCCGGCCCACCCACCCACCGACCGACCGACGTACCGATATCTATCTATCTATCTATCTATCTATCTATCTATCTATCTATCTATCTATCTATCTATCTATCTATCTATCTATCTATCTATCTGTCTGTCTGTCTTCCTGCCTGCCGGCCCACCGACCGACCGACAGATATCTATCTATCTATATATCTATCTATCTATCTATCTATCTATCTATCTATCTATCTAATCTATCTGTCTGTCGGTCGGTCGGTCAGCCTGCCGGCCCGCCCACCCACCGACGTACCGATATCTATCTATCTATCTATCTATCTATCTATCTATCTATCTATCTATCTATCTATCTATCTATCTATCTATCTGTCTGTCTGCCTACCTGCCTGCCGACCCACCGACCGACCGACCGACCCACCCACCCACTCAGCCAGCCAGTCATCCACCCACCCACCTATCTTTCTGCCTACCTACCTACCTATGTACTTTTCTGTCTGTCTGTCCGGGCCGCGTCATTCATTTTATTCGGAGACTCCCGAGGGTTGTCGCTGGAGCTACGGAGTTCGTGCTTTGTGCGACGCTTTCCGCGCTGCGGAAAGAAACTGATCCATATGGGATAAAAACCCGGTGCAATGCAGCCAATTCTGTCGATTGTAAGCTACTTCTTTGATTGCACCCACTCCCATACGAATCCAGATACGCCTTTGTTTGTCATCGGAATTTGCAGGTCCTCATTACCGTAAACATAACTTTTTTAGCAAGAAATCACTAGTTGTTAAGCAAAACATCAAAGGAATGATGCCGCTTTCAATGATTTAAGTTGTTTTTGGACCTATCAAAGACATATTCCTTGGGTGGGGGGTAAATATAAGACGGCTGGAAAAATTTCATAACGATGCGACAGACAGTTTTCAAAATAATTGATCTTGAATGACGGCATAAATTTCCGGACAGACTATAGTAACTGCGCTACCTCACTACAGTATATCCATAATTGAAATAACTATTGTTAAAAACCTTCACGCTGAGATTTCCTTTCAGCATGATTACGATTTAAAATTATGCAGCCCCCCCCCCCCCCCCCGCCCCCCACCCTTTTCATATGCATATTCGTAGTTCCAGTACCTGTCTTGCACACTCAGTTGGTTTCTGGGGTTGGAGAAGGGAAGGAAAGCCCTGCACGTCCACGTGGAGCCGGTACATTGGTATTTGGTTTGGTGAACATTTTCTACGTTAACCTCATTCCCATAGATGCAACGCTTTTCAAGCCTTGGACGGTCAGATCACACTGCATCAAACTGAAGAGTTACAACTCACGGCCTGTCAGAGGATCCACATACAACAAAATCATCAACTACCAAGACCAGCAATGGCAGGATTCTCTTTTCCGTCCATTGTGAATCTGCGGTCGACTCAGCCTCATAAATACATACAAGAAAATTTGAGGAATTGTCCGCAGAGAAAGGTGACGAGGATTGCAAATGGTCACCCCAACCTCATCATCTAGTGTCATGAGACCTAACATTTCACACCTCAATGGCAGTACTGCCACGGGATTACCTTCTTTATCAATCCTCTTTCCCCAGGGCGTTGGGTACTTTATTCACAATACTTAAAACCTGTGGGGGAACCATGACCCACACAGGCCTTATCATTATGTCCCAGCCAGTTTTAAGTGCTGTACCTGGTTATATCTTAATATGCCTCTCTGCAGATGATGAAGTTCTAGTAGCCTCTTCTTCTTTTATTAGCTGGGAATTTGTCTGTAACTGAAATGTTTCTATAACTGCAATGTTGTCTCTTGTATGAAATGTTTCTATAACTGCAATGTTGTCTCTTGTATGAAATGTGTCTATAACTGCAATGTTGTCTCTTGTACGCAATGCGTCTATAACTGCAATGTTGTCTCTTGTATGAAATGTGTCTATAACTGCAATGTTGTCTCTTGTATGAAATGTGTCTATAACTGCAATGTTGTCTCTTGTATGAAATGTGTCTATAACTGTAATGTTGTCTCTTGTATGAAATGTGTCTATAACTGTAATGTTGTCTCTTGTATGAAATGTGTCTATAACTGTAATGTTGTCTCTTGTATGAAATGTCTCTATAACTGCAATGTTGTCTCTTGTACGCAATGCGTCTATAACTGCAATGTTGTCTCTTGTATGAAATGTGTCTATAACTGTAATGTTGTCTCTTGTATGAAATGTGTCTATAACTGTAATGTTGTCTCTTGTATGAAATGTCTCTATAACTGCACTGTTGTCTCTTGTATGAAATATGTCTATAACTGCAATGTTGTCTCTTGTACGCAATGCGTCTATAACTGCAATGTTGTCTCTTGTATGACATGTGTCTATAACTGTAATGTTGTCTCTTGTATGAAATGTCTCTTGTATGAAATGTGTCTATAACTGCACTGTTGTCTCTTGTACGCAATGCGTCTATAACTGCAATGTTGTCTCTTGTATGACATGTGTCTATAACTGTAATGTTGTCTCTAGTATGAAATGTCTCTTGTATGAAATGTGTCTATAACTGCACTGTTGTCTCTTGTACGCAATGCGTCTATAACTGCAATGTTGTGTCTTGTACGCAATGCGTCTATAACTGCAATGTTGTCTCTTGTATGAAATGTGTCTATAACTGCAATGTTGTCTCTTGTACGCAATGCGTCTATAACTGCAATGGTGTCTCTTGTATGAAATGTGTCTATAACTGCAATGTTGTCTCTTGTATGAAATGTGTCTATAACTGCAATGTTGTCTCTTGTACGCAATGCGTCTATAACTGCAATGTTGTCTCTTGTATGAAATGTGTCTATAACTGCAATGTTGTCTCTTGTATGAAATGTGTCTGTAACTGCAATGTTGTCTCTTGTACGCAATGTGTCTATAACTGCAATGTCTCTTGTACAAAATGTGTCTATAACTGCAATGTTGTCTCTTGTATGAAATGTGTCTATAACTGCAATGTTGTCTCTTGTATGAAATGTGTCTATAACTGTAATGTTGTCTCTTGTATGAAATGTGTCTATAACTGCAATGTTGTCTCTTGTAAGCAATGCGTCTATAACTGCAATTTTGTCTCTTGTATGAAATGTGTCTATAACTGAAATCTTGTCTCTTGTACGCAATGTTGTCTCTTGTATGAAATGTGTCTATAACTGCAATGTTGTCTCTTGTATGAAATGTGTCTATAAATGCAATTTTGTCTCTTGTACGCAATGTGTCTATAACTGTAATGTTGTCTCTTGTATGAAATGTGTCTATAACTGCAATGTTGTCTCTTGTATGAAATGTGTCTATAACTGCAATGTTGTCTCTTGTATGAAATGGTTCTATAACTGCAATGTTGTCTCTTGTATGAAATGTGTCCATAACTGCAATGTTGTCTCTTGTACGCAATGCGTCTATAACTACAATGATGACTCTTGTACGAAACTATAACTGCAATGTTGTCTCTTGTATGAAATGTGTCCATAACTGCAATGTTGTCTCTTTTATGAATTTAACTGTTGTGTTTAATTCCAGTACCTGATCTGCACACACCAATGGTTTGGAGAGGGAAACCATAGCTCTGCAACAGTCCATGCGGTGATGATACCTTGGTACCGGGTTGGGAGAAAAGTCTTTATACCAAACTCATTTTGATTGGTTTAAGCCCTGTTTAGGGCTAAGACAGCCTGAATGCCAATGTGTTAAGACTTGAGAGTTCAAACTCAATCATTCAGAGGACTCACAACCAACCATCTACCTGCTTACGATGCTTGTTGTCTAGATATGTGTTTATCTCATCTACCCACCCGTCTGCTTATCCATGTGTCAACACATATATGCACTTGCACATTTATGTTCTATGTTTTCTTTCCTCTGTTATGTTATGTATTAATTATGTCCACATGGTATTTCAATATGTAATTATTAAAACCTGAACAACTTGCATGTATCTGTACATTATTTCATTCCTGAGACTTAACAGCTGATCTCAGTAGGTGCCCTATAAGACAAAGACACGGTATACAAAGGAACATTAATGTCATAGATGTATTCTTCAAGATCTCATGTCACTGTTAGATGCATATCCTCTACAGGACGTCACAGTCAATACCAGCATTTTATGGTTGTTTGTGATTTCTTGGTAAGTTTATGTTCTGTCATTGCTTTCTGAACGACTGGCACGGCACTTGTACCATTGCATGAAAACCAACGCAAGGCGGTCTGCTGCCAAATTGCCTGCAACTGTGTCTCGAACGTGATATGCGGGACTACGAATGCGTCTGTAACCCCTTCACCACAGAGTCACTGCATGAGCTATGGAGAATGAACAAGATGGGGATATATGAAGTATGTTAAAATTAATGTATTTATAAATAAAATGAAAGATCCTATTTCTTTTCCAATACCATGTTGGCTGATAAGATTTTCTTGAGCACACAGCGTTCCATGGGCAACGAGGTCTTACTTTCCAGAAACTTTTCTGATTATAATCAGCTTGCACACTGCCACAAGGGTGAGCGTACATGTCATCTCAAAAGATCTCTGTTATTGGTGTTGTAGATCGATTCTACTGATGATATTGGTGTTGTAGACCGATTCTACTGATGATATTTATCTAGCTCCCATCATAGGCCATCCAGCTTCATGTCAAAAATTCGAGTTAAAAATCTACCCAAATTACTTCAGGATCCTCGCTGGTACTACAGAGTTCTAGCTGAGCTGAGATTCTGCGGACTCAGGCTTGAGTTAGGAGTAGAACGGAGCACTTATGGGTTACACCCGTGTGCTGTGATGTTGATCCGTCGATTAAACTTAACTAACCTATCCAGCATCATTTCTCTCTGTGTGCCTTGCTTCTTCTACCACTGGTATTTCACGATATTTTCCAATGCTGTCTTCCTCATTACTTGATTAAAGGACACCGTTTGTCTCTTTCATATAGTAGTATATAATGTTCCACTTTAATGAGCTCGTTTCCAGGCTGTCATTCTTAGTTACTCTGGCAGCCCAAGATATTTGCAACATACATATCATAACCACATCTTTGTTGCCTTCAAGCTCTTTCTGGTTTGTTCACATTTCCTGTGTACCCTAGCCATTTACACAGCTGCGAATACTGACGTATTTTGAGACAATCTAATAATAATAATAACAAATAGAATCTCTCAACTGTAAGACAATCAATGGTAAAATATATAACACTATATTTCCTCTCTACATCCTCCACAACTGAGTAGTGTTCTATACACATTTTATATGAAAACAAAAAATGATTAGTATTTTATTTAAAATGTTCATGATGCCAATGAAAATGTGTCAGAAGGGACATAATAACAACAAAAACACAGATAATTTACCATACAATTTTATTGAAAAAACATTGGCAACATATGGGCAGAGTGCTTGTGTGTTTCTTTACAACAAATTCATATGACACAAATTAAAAACAAACAAATATCCAATTGACAAACCGGCTCCCCTGGTGTGCCTTATGGTCTAATTATGAAGACATTATAAACACAATATAACACATTTGAATACAATTAAAGCAAACTTGCTGAAGGCAAATTTCCAAATGTGAAGTAAATTATAGCTGATAATTAATGATGAATTCAAAACATGCCAGCGAAGGTGAACTGAAGTATGAGAATTTCAATACGAGGATCAAATTAATGAGGCTAATAGATACTTATTGTTACTGAATAATCTTTCTCATACCAGACACTGAAGATTTTAAAAAAGACATTGGCAATTTGTGACAGTAGATTACTTTAACATAATGTAATTCTGGACAAAACAAAACTTATATTTGAGCAATACAATAATCATACTTTATGAATTATTAAAATTATTCCATATCTATTAACACATAAAATGAAATGTACAATCACTTGCATATTTTCAAATACACACACAAAAACACATGCCCCCCACACACACATAAATATTAATTACAGAAACATGTTTTCCAAATCAAAATAGCCCAACCATTCACATCTCATATTAATTCAATTTCAATCACATTTGATCTACTATTATATTTCATTAAAACAACAATGCATACACATAACGTGTATGCATTGTTGTTAATATATAGTTAATATATTGTAATAACAATAAAATAAGATTTACCAGAGTGGTCAGAAAAAATACATTTTAGTAATGAAGTTTTCAATACACAGTATAAAAATGGTTATGATGAACAGCACCATAATGCAGCTAAAGCAACAGAATCAACATGTTATCTGTTTAAATCCATTGTCTACATCAAACTAACTGCTATCTAGAACATTCTACAAGAGAGCTCAAATCATATAGGCAAGGGAAGTCAGCAAAGCCAAATGGATAAGAGCGCACACTTTTAAACTTCCGGTGTGCTGATGCCGAGTTAGCGGTTTCAACCCCTACAATGGTCAGTTGGACTAACATTTTGACTTCTTGATCTTGATTTGGTAATGTAAATTACGAACACCTCAGAAGTCAGAGTGGGTTCGCCTGATGGCAAGGGACACTGGTAATAGTACTAATCTGCTAATCCACACGCAAAAATCAGCCCAGTGCACTGAAAGTAATAGTACGTGTATGGACTATGCTTGAGTTCAAAGTGAGTGAACGAACAAACGAACGAACACACACACACATGCGCACACCCACACATATAGGTATAAAATACAGGTAAGGAAACCTCAAGTTGAAAGTGCATGCCAGATGTGTCTGCTGAATGTGCAAATACCTCAACTTGACTGTCATATGGACACAACACACCAATGTCCTTTCCAGGACAAAAAAGAGGATGAAGAAGAACCACCAGGCTGACTAGATATAACACCACAAGCAATCATAACTGAAACCAGCAAAGTTAAGACCCACGTTCTATCAAGTCTGTGTAAGGCAGAAGAACATGCAATCCTGAACATCTGCCAGAATTACACAGACTATTTCTGCTTCTTCTTTCCTTCCCCTGCCCAGATCTCCCTGCACGCATTATTAGATCTGAGGAAAGCACACAAGTATGTCATACTGCAATGAGTGTCAGCAATGATTCTTTGCTGATCACCATCACACGGCAATTCTGCGATGCACTGAGTAAAGTACAGGAACTCTTGAGGAGTGGCTGGCTGAATGGCTAAGAATGCCAGGTTCTCCTTTGGGGACCCAGGTTCGAATCCTCGGTAAGGTGTGGATATTTTTTCTGCCGGGGACAAAAAGAAAACCCTAACCTGCTTAGTTCGCAGCAACTGCACTAGCCTGGCGGCCTGAATTCTTCGGGCTCAAGATCATATTAGTGTAGTGCTTAGTGAACTCAACTGCCAACACTGTATGGCAGGGTTCAACCTTCATTAGCATCAAGATAAAATAAGACACTACAGTGGGTTTGGGGTTGACCCAGCCTCATAAACTGAGTACTAGAAATTTCTGAGAAAGACAGGTGATGATGAAGGGAACTAGTCTGTTCACCTACAATGCTTTCAGCCAGTATATGTCACGGTCTAATACTTCACACTCCTAAATTATCTGCTATAGAGTTTGTGTACTGTGCTGAGATTTTCCTTTCATTGTGTGATCTATGGGAAGAAAATGGATCTTGTATGGAGATATTCATGTGTAATAAAAGTGACCTTTTATAGAATTAAAAAACAAAAACCAAACAAGTCAGCAGAACTTCAAAAAAGTATTTCCTGTGGTATTCAAACGTTATGGACAGACAAGCTGGCCTAACACTTATTTACAACTCTTTCTGAATATAGGAAGTTTAGTACTACACATGGCAACTTATGAATGAACTCCCATGTTACATTTCCAGTTGTTTAAGTTGTGTAAACAGAGTCCTTTACTTACCTTACTTTTACAGCATTGCTTTATTTTTTATTTTTTTGATTGCTCGCTTTGAACTCAAGCGTAGTCCATACACACAACTTCTAGTAGCACTGGACTGAATTTTGTGTGTGGATTAGCTTTGCCTACTATCAGTTTCCCTTGCCACCAGATGAACACACTCCGACTTCAGAGGTACTTATAATTTACGTCCCCAAGTCAAGGACGAGAAGTCAACATTTTAGTCCAATCCTCCAGTGTAGCGGTTGAACTCCTTACCTCGGCATCGACATTATCAGATGTTTAAGAACGCATGTTCTTATCCTTTTGACCACACTGACAAACTTTTACAGCATGATTTGGTTTAACTCAGTCGTAGAATGTTTGGCAGCAGATGCCCAGGGCAGGAAGTAGCTACTGTGAAGAACATGAGATCACTACTTTTAAAGAGGCTAAATACACTCTGAGAACAGGCCCCTAGAAAAGCCTTTAATATGCTCTGACCAAATGTCAACAAGAGAACACTTTACACGATTCCTGGAATTTATGGCGAAGAGTTAGTCACACATACTGCATTTCTTGGGATTGGAAGCGTTAACAGTGTAAATGACACCACTGTTTCACATGTCATGATTTAATTATCAATTATGAATCTAGGAAGCAAAAACAAGTATTTTATTGAAATAGAACACTTCACTACCCCATAGATTTAGATTTATAGCCTTGATATTTTTTATCAATTTATTATGGTGCCTTCACAAAATTACCCAGTAAATCACAAACAGCCAATAAATTCTGGGGTTGACTGCAACATCCTGCAAAGGACATGCAACTAACTTGGTGTCGCGGGACGACCCATTTTGCGTGTCTTCTCAATAGAGAATTCCCAGTAGGCCGGTCTTAGCAGAGTTGTTTCCCTCACAGGCTATTTATAACTCAGGGGAAGCCGATTAGTTTGTCCTGTCTAGTTCTTTCTAAAAAGGTCGCGTGTATGATCAGTTGGGTTGGCGACATGCACCCAACAACCTAAGACCTCACTCAACAGGAGTTTCTCGTGATTAGAAGTCGGAGAAAGTGAATTCTCCGTGAACAGCAGAGTTTTTGAGTTTAGAGAGTCCCACGTAACTCAACCGGTTGGCCATGTTTTGAGTCAGTCGCCATACTGCTGTCAACCAGAGCAGTCGCAGAGCTCTGTCCATTATTGTCTAAAAGGAGCTTGCCAGCTCCCGACAATGAGATGACTGAAATCTGTTGTGACTCTCACTCCAAGGTAATTGAAATATTACTTAGTCTCTGTTCGTACTGAGCCGTATTACATGAATATCTATATCGCTATCACGCTGTGTTCGCCGTACCGACCTTATGAACATTAAGTACCATTATCCATCGCGCCGGGGTGTAAAACTAGGACACGTCTGTATGTTGATTGTCTCCGTTCTAACTATTACACTTAAATATTGTGTGTAGATTTAGGACTATAGCAAAGTCCTTTTGCACAGGCAATGTGTTGCTAGAGACATAATATTTGTGTGTTGTTAGAATCCACATTTATAACTGAAAGCAGTAGAATTGCTGTGAAAGTAGCACTGCTAGTTCAGAGTGTCCTTTTTGGTAGAATTGCTGTGAAAATAGCACTGATAGTTCTGCGTGTCCTTTAAAAAAAAAAAAAATAGGGTAAGATTACGAAAAACAGGTAAGGTGACCTACATGTTTATTGATTGAATAGCTAGTGGTGTACTACATTCTTTGTGTACATGGTGCTGTGGTATTTCAAGGGAGTGTGGTGTTGTTCTATTTCAAAAGGGAGGTGACGTTAAGTGATTACCATGTGAATGTAAAGATGCTACATTTCCAAGGAATGTGATGCTAGGTATTGTCAGTGATTGTGGTAGTGATTTATTTCATGTGGGATCGTGGTATAGATATTACTTGCGAGTTCGGAAGGAGTGCATTAGCGTGTGTAACGGTGATGAGAATTATAACGGAACGTTCGATAACCTACTCTACACCTCTAAGCTCTATCCTGCTAGTTGGGGACACATATACTAGGGGTAGGGTGATAAAGAGGAGGTCTTTGATACACTTAAGAGAGACATCAGGAATTAGGGAATGAGTTGCTAGGTGTCATTCTAAAAGGGAGCTGAGTGGCCTAATAAGCCATTTAAACCATTCAGATTATCATTCATTCATTATGTGCCATGCCATAAGCGTGGGTGGTCATGTTCTACCATTTCACTCGATCACCAGTCATGGATCAGCTCCATGTTTCTGTCTCGACCATATAACGTGGCCAAGCCATCCAGGTATTTAAGTCTTGGTCTTCCCCTTGGGCTGTTCCCTTCGATCTTGCCAGTTTTCACCAAGTTCTCCAATTCATTTCTTCTCATAACATGCCCAAAAAACTTTGACTGTCTACATCTAATGTCTCTAATCAGTTTACGATCTTCATTTGTTTCTTGAAGGACTTGTTCATTGGTTTTTCTGTCTGTCCATGGTATTCTTTGCATTTTCCTCAAAAACCACATTTCCACAGCCATCAGATGTTTTTCAGCTTGTCTGCACACTGTCCGCACCTCACATCCATACAAAAGTACAGGTTCTATGTAGCACTTCAACACTCTTTTTCTCGTTTCAATTGATATCTTTTTATTGGTCAGTATGTTTTTCATCTTGCAAAAGGCTACCTTCGCCATGGCAATTCTTGTTCTAATCTCTTCAAAGCATCTCCCATCAGATGTTATGACTGTTCCGAGATAGTTGTACTGATTCACTTGTTTAAGAATATGCCCATTTACTTGTATATTACATTGTGGTATTTCTTCCTTCCTAGTGACGACCATAATCTGTGTCTTCTTACAATTCAATTCTAACCCCAGTTGTTCACTGAGTGCAACAACCACATCTACTAAATTTTGCAGGTCCTGTTCATTGTCTGCAATGAAGACTGTATCGTCTGCGTATCTAATGTTATTGATGTATCGCCCCCAATGCTGATTCCTTCCATATTTTCTATATTTCTGAAAATATGTTCACTTTACAGGGAAAAAAGATCTGGAGACATTACACATCCCTGTCTCACACCTCTCTTAATAAGCTGATATTGACCTACTTCATTATCAATTCTTATGTCAGCTTGTTGTTTCCAATATATGTTTTTTGTAAATTAATCTGAAATATTTCATGATTCTTACATTTTACTTTTAAACACATCCACTCATGCAGTCTCAGAAAAAAATATGCTCATCCAAATACATCAAAATTATGTTGCCAAAACCACAACTTATATAGAATCATCTCATAATGGACATTCATTTATCATTCTACTCATATACTATATAGAAAATATTCCACACAATTTCAAAATGTGAATGAATGGAACAATATATGTATGTGAATGAGACACATGTACTGTTATAGTAAATGACATCTCAGTATAACTGACATCCTCATGTGTCATGCCAGGCCATGCAGGCGACCATGTTCCTCAGAAACCATGTGATTTCAGTGATCATGATAAGTTCAGGATAATCATCTCCCATAGCAGTCTGCCTGCCCCCCCCCCCCCCCCCCCCCCCCAGCATTCTCTCATACATTGTTTTTTTACCCCCTATGTGAATGTAACATGCACAATAGATGTATGAAGATGAGTGATTTGATGGGCGGAATGTAAGACAGGCCTACATGCCCAATTTGTGATTCTTTGAAAATAAAGTCTGTTTGTTCGTTCATCCATTCTCCACCTGTCTATATCATATGAAATCTTCCAGAATATCACAACATTTGCTAGACTCTCTTCTCATTAATGGCAAACTGTTAGTTCCATGTCCTTTATAGGGCCATCAAAATCAATGCAAAGCAATGGAGATTCATTGCGGCCAACCTTCATTGTAGAGGGGGGCTGAGTGGTCTCGAGGTATGGTGTCTGCCTTGAGTGTTGGAGGTCCCGTGTTCAGGCCCCGATGAGGACCGGGATGTATTTAAAGAATCCACCTGGATTTCTAGTAATAAAATTTCCCCTGGTCTCTGGGTAGTGAGATCGGACGCCCGTGTGTATTGTTGCGCACGTAAAAAATCCCTTGGCAGTTCGAAATCGAAAAAGAGTAGCCTAACGGCGCTGCCCAGGCAAAATTTCGAGTTAAAAATCTACCCAAAGTACTTCAGGATCCTCGCCGATGCAACGGAGTTCGTGCATTGAGCTGAGTTTCTCCAGACTCAGGTTTGAGTTAGGAGTATAACGGAGCACTTATGGGTTAAATCGTGTGCCGTGATGTTGATCCAACGATTAAACTAAACTAACTAAACCTTCATTGTAGAGATGGCACCTGACTGATTGACTGAGTCTGCCTGCAAACTGGTCGCGGCTGATTTTGAACCCGCGATTTAGTATGACAGGGAATTATGAAACTACACATTTCATTAACCCCTAAGCCACAGCTCCAGTTAAACTACTGAACTAAAACTGCACAGTTAATCAAAAACAGTCAATAAATGCTGGGGCTGATTGCAATGTCCTATAAAGGACATGAAACTAACTTCTGAACTTTCCTCAAAATGTGATCAAACAATGGCAACTGACTTGTCCTCATGCATGTATTCATCTGACTTTGTCTTCTGTAGTCTTTGGATACTGGTTTTCTTACTTGACCTTGCAAAAACCACACTAAAGTGTGTCAAAAGTTATGATTTGCATATTCTACAATGAACGCCACAAAAAAAAATAACTGAAAACTTTATGTAATATAACACAGAAGTCTTGGTTAACTGAGACAATATAGCTCTCAGGCACACTAACAACACTGTTTTGAATATACGTGTAGATTTGACAGGACAGTACTGTCTCATGGGGGGTCTGGGATGTCAGGCATTGGTAGTACCTATGGAAAGGATGACTGTCATGCTCTTTTCAGGGACCATTCCCCACTGGCCCAAGCCAGCTCAAGCCTGTGGCTCCTAGTAGTTGTCAGCATGCGATAGACCCCCCCCCCCCCCCCCCCCCCCCCCCCCCCCCCCCCTCCGGCAACAGCTGTGACAGGCTGGCTAAACTAGGTGTGGGTAATCGAATCGGCCTTAAACCAATTGGTGAACTAGGGTATGCCTATCCAGCATGCGAAGACAGGATTCGACAGACTGCGCAGAAGAAATCATTGATGATTCAACGGGGAAGATGGCATTTACCTGCAAAGCATTGTGGAACGTGATGAGCACTGCAACGCACTAGAGTGCACGGGTCATCCACTGCACCTGTATTCGTCTCCAGTTGTCTTGACTATTCTAGCCACTGGATTCAGATGGACTCAGGCAAGAGAGTGTGGTCAACAAATTGCGCAACTCTTCCACACTTTACTCCAATTCATTGCGCAAGTCATTCTTCATCCAACGTCATATATCACCTTCAAGCCCTGTGGCGATGGGCGAGCGGCGAAGCGGCAGGCGTAGGTACGCTGGCAGTCATAGTTGCAGACCTGCACACAGGCGGTTCAGGCCATATGATCATCTTCTACTGACCTGAGCAGCAGTGGGATTGGAAGCCCCCTGAGCGGCTGAGCAGCCCTCTATAGGAAAGCACTGCTCACCTCCATAACATGAGGAAGGAAAAGCTGCCTAAAACATTGTCTGCTCCATCATTAATTAACCAGCTAGCCGTGATTGGTGGGTACCCTAGACTGCGGTCAACATACAACTAAAGTAAAAACATGTAAAGCAAAAAAAAAGCTTAACCATCAGAACTTGGAATGTACACACATACTTGATAGAGATGGCGCGTCGGGTCCAGAGAGACGAACAGCACTGAATGGGAGAGAGTTGGGCAGGTACAACATCAACATTGTAGCCTTGAGCGAGACATGACTTGCAGATGAAGGCCAAATCTGTGAAGTAGGTGCCGGCTACACATTCTTCTGGAGTGGAAAGAAGAGTGAGGAAAGACGCCAATCCGGTTTGGGATTAGCCATTAAGTCAGCCCTGGTTGGCAAACTAGCTGGATTTCCAAAGGCTATAAATGACAGATTTAGACCATTAAGCTTCCACTGCTGAACGGAAGGAAGCACGCAACTATCGTGAGTGTCTGCGCACCAACCATGACCAATGAAGATGACATCAAGAACAAGTTCTATGAGGACCTGCACAATGTATTAACATCTGTTCATAAAGAAGACAAACTTATACTCCTTGGGGACTTCAATGCCAGAGTAGGCATGGACACCACCTCTTGGAGTGGCATCATTGGAAAGCATGGAGTCAGAAATTGTAACAGCATTGGACTCATCCTCCTTCAGACCTGTGCTGAACACGACCTCTTGATTACCAACACAATCTTCCATCTTCCTATGAGAAATAGGACATTGTGGATGCACCCTCGCTTGAAACACTGCCACCTCATTGACTATGTTATCATCAGGAAGAGTGACAGACAAGATGTTCGGATGACAAAATCCATGTGTGGTGTTGAATGTAGAACAGACCATCATCTGATTGTCTCAAAAATAAACATGCACATCAAACCACCACAGTGTCCTCAAGGGGTAAAAGTGCAAAAAATATTAAATGTCACCCGCCTACACAGTAAAGAAATGCAGCTGTCATTTGAAAATATGCTGGAAGACCACTTTAAGCCCAATGCCTCAGCTAAACAAGATGCGGAAACAGAGTGGAGAGCCCTAAAGGACACAATTTACAACACTGCTATAGAAATCCTGGGACCAGCCCCTCGGAAGCATAAGACTGGTTTGATGAAAATTCTGAAGACATCAATCAATTGCTGGCTGAAAAACACCTCCTACTTGAACGACCCGAAGTCAACATAAAAAAAAAAATTGTCTTAAATAACATTCGGAGAGTAGTGCAGCAGAAACTTCAGCACATGCAGGACTCCTGACTGAGCAGCAAAGCTGATGAGACTCAAGGCTTACTGACAGACATGATATGAAAAACTTCTACGACTCACTGAAAGCGGTCTATGGTCCTACATCACCAGGCAAAGTTCCCCTCCTTAGTGCAGATGGGGGAACATTGGTCACCGATAAGAAAGGTCACCGATAAGAAAGAAATCCTTCAACACTGGGCAGAGCATTTCAGCAACATCTTAAATGCAACCTCCTCCATTGATGATGACACCATCAACTGCCTTCCTCAAGTCCCCAATAATGGTACTCTTGCTGACCTGCCAACCATAGTGGAAGTAAACAAAGCTATCCAGCAAATTTCCAGCAGCAAGGCACCTGGTCCTGACTCCATTCCAGCAAAGATATACAAGGCAGGTGGACTGGTTCTAATAGAGCAGCTTCACCAAGTCTTTACAAACATATGGGCGACCATGCTTCAAGATTTCAAGGACGCGTCAATAGTCTACCTTTACAAACATAAAGGAAGCCGCAAATCCTGTGACAGCCACCAAGGCATCTCCTTGCTCTCAGTTGCAGAGAAGATACTCGCCAGAATTCTTCTCAATCGCCCCACAGTCCATCTCAACCAAGGTCTTCTTCCTGAGAGTCAAGGTGGCTTCAGAAAAGAACGAGGAACTGTTGACATGATTTTCGCTGCAAGGCAGTTGCAAGAGAAATGTCAGGAACAGAACTCTGAAATGTTCTCCACTTTCACTGATCTTACCAAGGCTTTTGATACAGTCAGCAGAGAAGGACTGTGGAAGATTATGGTGAAATATGGCTGTCCACGAAAGTTTGTCCAAATAGTACGATTATTTCATGATGGTATGCAAGCAAGAATACAAGACGATGTTGAACTGTCTGAGCCCTTTCCTGTCACCAATGGAGTGAAGCAAGGCTGTATCTTGGCACCAACGCTGTTCAGCCTAATGTTTTCATCTGAAAACAATGATATTGGAATAGGCTTCAACTACCGCATGGATGGAAAGTTGTTCAATCTCAGAGGGCTGAAAGCTGAAACCAAAACTACCAGCGACACCGTCAGAAAGCTCCCGTTTGTTGATGATTGCACTCTATACGCCAACTCAGAGGCGGACATGCAACATAATGTTTCAGCTTTCTCACATGCCTGTGCCAACTTTGGGCTCAATATCAACTTGGAGAAGACTGTAGTTATGTACCAGCCAGCACCAGGGATTAATCACACCGTGCCGAATATCAAAGTGAATGGTCATAGACTAAGTGTTGTGGACAAATTCACCTACCTTGACAGCACTGTGTCCCAAGCTGTCACAATTGATAACGAAGTGAGTGCAAGAATCTCCAAGGTCAGCATGGCCTTTGGCAGACTGTACAAGAATATGTGGGACAGAAACGGACTAAGTCTGCAAACAAAGCTGAAAGTCTACAAAGCAGTCGTATTAACCACACTGCTATATGCTAGTGAAACCTGGACTGTTTACCAGCGACAAGCTAGGAAATTAAACCACTTCCACATAGTCTGCCTTAGGAAGCTATTGAAGATTAAATGGTAAGACAAGATCCCAGACACTTAAGTCCTAGAAAGAGCATCAATGCCTAGTATCCACACTCTAGTAATGAGGAATCAGATTCGCTGGGCTGGTCACTTGACTCGCATGCCAGATCACAGGCTCCCTTAACAAATTTTTTACGGCGAGCTGCGCTGTGGTAAACGCTCCCAAGGCGGTCAGAGGAAATGCTTTAAAGACACTCTGAAGATCTCACTAAAAGCTTTAGGAATTCATCACAATACTTGGGAGACTGCTGCCAAAGACCAAAATTTGTGGCGTACATCATTACGCAAGGGTGCAGTCACTTGTGAAGCTAACATAAATGCAAGAGCTGTGAAAAAAGGCTGCACAGAAAAACCACGGCAGGAGATCCTCCTCATGGAATGTCAAGCATTCTTTGCCAAAATTGTCAAAAAACACTTTGAGCCAAAATAGGCCTTACCAGCCATCTTAGAACTCATGGCTCCAATCTTTCAACCCCACTGGATGAAATAATGGTCATCATCATTCTTGATGGACAAACAACTGTCTCAGTAGACATGTGCCACATGATAATGCTGAAGTCTTTAATTATGAAAAGCCACCCATCAAGCTTGTAACACTGTAGTTGTTTCACTATTCTGTAAAGAACCTTGTGAAGGGTTTCCACTTGAGTTGATGGGTTGTAAACTAGCTTGAAACACTGATTCTGGACTTTCTGGCTCTGCTGCAATTAGAAAGCTAACACCCTTGGCTTCATTTCTGAAATACACTGCCAGAGCATTGTGAATACGGTTACTTAAATTATCCAAAAGAATAGTGCGAGATCGAAGACAGATATTGCTCATGCGCCGAATCCTCTGCTGTACAGCAAGGGCAGTGATGTTTCTCATGGCTCTTTGTGCCTTAAAGCTTCTCCACGATCTCTGAAGTGTTCTAGCTGCCACATCCTCCTTCTTTCTCTGCATTGTGCTTGATTTGACAGTGATATTGACCCGCTTGGGGAACAGTTGACCTAGCTTTTCCTCCATCTCCTCTTTCAGAGCTGTTAGTTCATCCGACTCCTGTACATCCGACAAAACATTTCTCACAAGTGCTACTATAATATCCAAGCAGTGAACTTTATCACCTTCCATAATAGGAATATTGAAGGTTACCATTGCTATATCATTTGGCTTTGGAATCTGCAGAGGTGGCTCCAAATCATTCACAAAATCTGCAAGCTGATCGTATTTAATAAACTGTGTAGCATAGGGGTCATACTTCTCCCACACAGTATAAAACATATCAAAGTCATCTTCTGTAATACCAACCTCCTCTTGCTCATGTGCCTGGTTGAAGTTTTCCAAAATCACAGCAATGTACATGTTTATAACAATTAACCATACAATAATAATATAACTGACCATGAATGGTATTGCAAGATATGGAATTCCACAGTCCCCAGTGTTCGATGGTTTAGCTATGCCATTTTGGAGAGTATAGTAGTTTGGATTACAGAAAGGCTCTTTGATCAGCAAGCCTTCCAGAACATCATTCCAACCTGCTGATGTTGCCAACCGAAGCATCAGCATGAAACTATTTCCAAATGTTTGGAAATTAACTACCTCATTAAGAACTCCATTTAGTTTAACAGTACCGAATGAAGACATACCAAGAATAGCATACATGAACATAACTAGGAAAAGCAATGCTCCAATATTGAAAATTGCTGGTAAAGAGATGATAAGGGCAAACAGCAGTTTGCGGATGCCTTTGGCCCCTTTGATGAGCCGCAATACACTGCCCATTCGAAAAGTATGTAGAATCCTTAGCAATGTTGGTTTCACTGATAAAAAATTTGAAATGCTGTACAATATGAAACCTGAAATAAATATAGAACTATTTTAAAACATGCTGAAATAATCCACATTGTTTTCTGAAAATGTTTTTTCTGAGCATATTATTAGTAATTAAATCAATGTAAAGAAACTGATGAATATGCATATAACATACATCTTCATAAACATAAAATCTCTTCAAGAAGTTCATGGAAGATGTTTACTGTAGAAAAAGCAAGCAGCAATACATTAATGTGCACTGCTGTTCCTTCAAAACAGTTCACTTTGCCAACAACACTTTAACCAACGTTTATACAGCTACGGGAAACATTGTTTTGGAGGCTATTAAATAAAACCTCACTCAGCTGCAATGCCGCGTTATTCTTCTTCTTCTTCTTCTTCTTCTTCTTCTTCTTCTTCTTCTTCTTCTTCTTCTTCTATCCTCAATGTAAGCATAGGAACTAAACAAACTCATGTCAAGATACTATATTCCTTTGATTTCTCCTTAGCTCAGTTCATGCCCTCCCCACATTATTCATCTCAGCCTCTAATTCTCATCTCCATGTGTTTTTAGCTCGCCCTCTATTTATTTTTCCCTGTGAGTTCCACAAAAGGATATTCTTGTTAAACCAGTAACAGGTTTTCTCAATATGTGTCCTATCCAATGCCAGTGTCTTTCACTCACCTCCCGATTCACTGTATGTTGTTTTTTTTTAGTTCTCTCAATGAGCTTCATGTTGGTGATTCTGTCATACCATTTTATTTCTTATATTCTGCACAAAGAACCTGAAGAATGGTAAATCACCTGGATGTGATGAGATACTAGCTGAGCTAATTAAAGCGGGAGGAGAAGAAAGCATACAAATCTATCACGCATTATGTAAAAAGATATGGAAATACGGTATATGGCCAAAAGATTGGAAGAGAACTATCTTCATTCCAATACCAAAAAAGGGCAACCTGAAATTATGCACCAACTATAGAACTGTTGCCCTGATCAGTCATGCAAGTAAAATTCTTCTAAAATTCATAATGAGAGACTTCGTAAGAAAATGGAAGAAGAAATTAACGTGGTTCAAGCTGGATTTAGACGAGGAAGAGGAACAAGAGATCACATTCTCAATATGCATTTAATAATAGAGAAGTGCAGAGAATTTAATGTAAACCTATTCTCATATTTTGTGGATTATTCAAAGGCATTTGATTGTGTATAACATCAGAAACTTTGGGAAATCACGAGGAATATGGGTTTTCCACCACATGCAATACAACTCATAAGAATGCTCTATCTAGACCAACAAGCAGCGGTTAGAATAGATGGCGAGACATCAGATTGGTTTGACATCAAGCAAAGAGTCCGTCAAGGATGTGTGCTATTTGTTTAACATGTACGCCGAAAATATACTGAGAAATGTAAGAGATGATATAAATAGGGAGCTATATGATGCCCTAAATATCGGTGGTCTTGACATACCAGAGATTCGGTATGCTGAAGATACAGTATTGCTATCCACAAGACAGACTGGTATAGAAAACATAATAGCCTCAACCCAACTTGAATAGTGAAAATCACAACTTGTATCTTAACATTGCAAAAACAAAGATAATGCATACAGATAAAACCACTATGGAGAAAGAAATATATGTTAATGAGGAAAAATTGGAGGTGGTGGAAAATTTTGAATATCTTGGGTTATTGATTACCAACAACGGTGACACAATGACAGAAATTAAACGGCGACTATCAATTGCTCTTCAAAGACTAAAACAAGCTGAATAAATTATGGAATGGGACAGACAGAACTACAAAAATTAGATTTTTAAGAGCATGCATCTTTCCCATTGCAACATACGCCTGTGAGACCTGGACACTTACTAAACAAGCTGAGCAGCGCATAAATGCCTTTGAATATAAATGTTATAGACGAGTTCTAAGAATATCTTGGGTAAAGAAAAGAATAAATGCATCAATACTTCAAGAGCTGAATATTGAAGAAGGTTGGCTATTAAAAATGATAAAACAAAGGAAATTGAAATATTTTGGTCACTTGAAACGTCACAAAAGTTTGGAGAGAACAATAATGGAGGGCTATATGCCTGGGAAGAGAGGGAGAGGAAGGCCAAAGAGAAGATGGGTGCAGGATGTGGCGGATGATCTCCAGATGGGTGTATCGGACGCGAGACATCTTGCTTATGATCAAGAGGTTTTCAGGAAGGTTGTTATGGGTGTGAGGTTCTGGAAAGGACATGCTACTGAATGAATGAATTCTGCACAAGCACCAGCTAATGAATGTCTGTAGCTGTTCAGTCACTGTTGTAGTTGTTCTCTGTAGCTTTTCAGTCACTGTTTTAGTTGTACTCTATGTTTCTGATATGTACAGTGGTAATGATTTGATGTCATAGTTAAATATTCTGAATTTCATGCTAGATTCAATTTCGATTGACTTCCACAAATTTCCTAGTGCAATGAAAGCTCCTGTTGACTGTTGCACTCTTATTTTAACATCCCTAACTGTTTTCCCAACTTTGCCTATATATCTATCTAAATAAGTGTGTGATTCCATTGCTTGAAGTGAGATTTTAAGAAGTGAAATCAGGTTATTATCTGCTTGATTTATTCTCATTATCTTTGTGTTTACCCTAAAAATTCTAGACCTAATTGTTGTGGAAACAAGAAGCAGCAATTAAATTGAGAAATAAAGAGGGTAATTATGAACAGATAAAGCAAGAAATAAGACAAGGATCTGTTGGTAGCAGGATCTCTTCTCTGTATAGCAAAATAATAATAAGAGATAAAAAGAGCCAGGAATATGAGTTGGGGAATATAATATATAAAATTTGTGCCATGCAGATGACACAGTATTGATAGCTGAAAATGCAAAAGATCTACAACAGCATTTGCATAGTGATAGGAGATTAAAAATGTATAACAGAGACTAAGAGCAGAATAGGTGAAGCAAAAGCAGCATTTCAGAAAGTGAAAAATATCTAATGCAACAGGTCAATATCATTGAATGTAAGAAAGAGAGTGCAGAATTGTTACATAGAACCTGATCTGCTGTATGGCAGTGAAATATAAAACATGAATGAACCAATTTGGAAGAGCTTGGAAACAGTGGATATGTGCTTCCTGGGACGAATGTTGCAAATACCTTGGACTGCCAGAGTAACAATGATTACTTGGAAGAGGCTAATTAATGGAAGTAGAAGATAATATACAGATGTAAATCATCATCATCATATTTCACTTTTGATGTCATGCATTGTGGGGGAGGAATAGTTGGTGCTCCAATGCCCGATTGGTGGCACTGGGTAGTGTCCTTCTGTGTGACTGTATAATGTCTTTGATGTCGTCAGTCCATTTTCTTCTCGGCGTCCTCTAGTTCTCGTAACAGATCTTCTTTGATGTAGTGCTAGTGCTGGTAGTTGATGGTATTGCATTCTAAAATGATGGCCAAACCATTTGATTTTCTGTCTTTCAATATATGTGGCACACGGTGTTGATCCCACTGCTTGTATGATAGCATCATTTCTTATTCCGTCTAGGATAGTTCATTTGGCAGCTCTCCTCAAGCATCTCATCTCACAGGTGTTGATTTTGCATAAGTGTGATTTGGATAATATCCGAGTTGACATTGGTAGCATAAGAGTGGTGTGAATATGCTATTTATTATCTGTTGTTTTCCAGTCATAGGTATTTTTGGATGTTTTAGTATGGGTGATGGTACAGATGTAAGCAATAAACAGTATTCTTTTGTCATTTAATGAGAAGTGACACATTGGCTAATAGAAAGAGTGGGAAACGAAGCAGAGGCATAACCAGAGAAATGATACTGATGATACTGGATGGGCTGATATAGTGGCATGGAGGAATATCATCAGTAGTGTTGAAACAGAACACGAAGGTTCAAGATCTGTGGAGAGACATAAACGCCAATGCCACCACATGATAATGATTCTTTGTTCAGCCACCAAGGTTTTTGTCTGTTTGCCAATAGTAAAATAATTTGTAAAGCTGGATTGAAATGGGTTTCAAGTAACAATGAAGTTCATCATGTTATGAAATGACATTTTTTGTGTTGGTCTAACATACTTTATACTTCCATCTGTTGGGTGAATAACAAAGACCTCAGACACAGTTGTCATTCAATATGAGACTAGCAACATTCAAACACACTATACTGTACTATAAACACAATACTCACCAGCAGGCGAGTCTTCATGAAACTGTGCTATTATACCTATAAGAAAATTATATATAAAGAAATTATACATTAATATAAAAGAAATATAAATGTGTAATACTATTATTAAGTTTATAGTGGAATTGACAGCGAATCATGCTAATAGTGTCAAAAGCACGGTTGTACGCATGATTGTCACCTGCAAAAATGAGGGAAAGTCTGGCCACCTATTCCTCTGTGAATTCAAATCTACAACATGTGATGGTGTCATCTTATCACAGACATATAGTAGGAAACTGCCTAGGGACATGTTTCCAAAAAAATATTTTAATGGAATGTTCTATTGTCCTCATGTCCTAGACTGCTGTTGGCATTAATCTACTCAAATACCTCCTGTCCTAGACTGCTGTTGGCATTAATCTACTCAACCACCTCCTGTCCTAGACTTCTGTTGGCATTAATCTACTCAAACACCTCCTGTCCTAGACTGCTGTTGACATTAATCTACTCAAATACCTCCTGTCCTAGACTGCTGTTAGCATTAATCTACTCAAACACCTCCTGTCCTAAACTGCTGTTGGCATTAATCTACTCAAACACCTGCTGTCCTAGACTGCTGTTGACATTAATCTACTCAAACATCTCCTGTTCTAGACTGCTGTTGGCATTATACTAGTAATACATACATTGGCACCTTGCTGTCTTGACAGACGATAGTTTTTTGTTACATTGTGCTTCAAAAGGCATAATAACTAAAACCCATGGCGGTAGCAAATGTGACTGATAAAGCCAATTCATGCTGTAAATGTTCATCCACAGTGGATGCATGTGAACACATGGTCATTTCCACCATCATGCACCATCTAACATCTTGCACGCTCGGTGTGTGACTTATTTGCAATCATTTTTTCCTTTGTCTTAATTCCATTTCTCCCCTCTACCGTGTGTCCACCTTGTCGAGGTAGAGGGGCTTGTGTGTTCCAATGACCCCAAGAGCTATGCCGACGGTAGCACAGCTACTGGTAGGGTCACCCATGTCGGACAGGTCAAGGGAGAGGGACCAGACCAAGTGACACACAAACCTGCTGCCTTGTAGGTAGACTGGGGACAGTCAAAGGCTAGGGAAAGCACCCCAAACAAATGCTTGTCGAAATAGGATGTACTGAGCCACAGGCTTGACAAAGCAGTGCAACGTAACTTAATTCATGATGTCACAAATTAAAATTAATCGTTATAGTGCTAATCCCGTGAAGTCCCATCAGGCGGTGATAGTGCCGGGCCCCCTGCCTCGAGGGGGTCCACCCATGACTACTGGTGGTCACCTTCCCCTGTGCTGTGGAGTCAAGGCACAGAGGAGTAGGTTAAGAGCTATTGACCAAACACCCCGGACACTCAACATACTACAGTGGAATGCCGAAGGAGTTTATAACAAGAAAGCCTCCCTAACACAGCGTCTTCATAAAGATAGAATAGATGTGGCATGCATTCAAGAGACACACCTCAACGCCAATCGCACATTTTCAGTCGAGGGATATCAGGCCACACGTTTCGACCGTGAAGGACACAAAGGAGGAGTTGTAATACTAACACGAAATACAATACCTTGCAGCGAAGTATCTGTGATCTCTGACAACCAAACAGAAATTATAGGTGTTGATATAATGATAAAGGGCATGAAAATAAGAATTTACAATCTGTATAGCCCAGCAGATAAGGATCTTACACTCTCAAACATGAAAATAACTGACACAAATTGCATTGTTGTCGGAGACTTTAATAGCCGTTCAGAAAGATGGGGATACCCAGATACTGACAAAAGAGGAGATGAAGTGGAGGACTGGGAAATAGACTCAAATCTCCATCTACTCAACAAAGTGGATGACACACCGAGCTTCTACTCCAGAAGATGGATTACCACTTCTACTCCAGACTTAGCTTTCTGCACAGGAGACATCCTCCACAAAATCGATCGCCACGTGCTTGACCAATTAGCAGGTAGTGACCACAGACCGATCAAGCTTGTAATGAATATGGAGTATGTTCCACAGGAGCAAAAGCCTTTGCCCCGCTGGAATTACAAACGAGCAGATTGGGACAGATTTGCCATACTAACAGACAAATATTGTGAAAAACATAAATACACGATATGGCAACATGAAGCAAATGGTGGAAAATCTAAACAGAGCAATAATACAGGCGGCCACTGAGTCTATTCCAAGAGGAGCGAGGAAAAATTACAAACCATACTGGACTGAAGAACTACAAATTTTGGAGGACAAAGTTGAAGATGCTAGGAAGACCTGCAGAGAGAGAACAAACAACTGAAGCGAACATCTCTCTCAAAGCCATCTCAGCAAAATATAAAAGAACAGTAAATCAAACAACAAGAGATTGTTGGAGGGAAAAAAACAGAAAACCTGAATTTTGACAGGGATGGAAACAAACTATGGAAACTAGTGAAAGCCATGAACAATGAAGGACCTAGAAACAAACAAATAACAATTAAACAAGGAAATGCCTTGCTTACAGGAAAAAAGGCTGCAAATGCACTAATGGAACACTATGCCAGTGCAAACCACATTGATATTACAACCGAACAGAAGAAAGCAATCAAAGATAAACAGATGCATCATAGAAATACAGAGACAGCAGCAGAATATATGATGGCAAATCTAACAATGGAAGAAATGGAACAGGCAATGAATACCCTAAAAAAGAAGAAATCACCAGGAAAGGATGGAATCACAAATGAAATGCTAATAGGACTAGGCACTAAGGCAAAAAAGAAACTACTAGCAGTCCTAAATTACAGCTGGAAGAGGGGAATAGTCCCACAGGCATGGAAGGAAGCTATACTAATACCAGTCCCAAAGAAAGGAAAAGACCTGGAAGAACCAAATGGCTATCGACCTATCAGTCTACTTAGCTGTGTAGGAAAATTAATGGAACGCATTATCAATGGCAGGCTAACATGGCATCTGGAAGAAAACCAACTCTTAACACCACACCAAGCAGGATTCAGAAAGTACAGATCCACTGAAGATCAAATAACCTATATAGCTCAGGAAATAGAGGATGCATTCCAAGAGAAAAAACACACACTAGCGGTCTGGGTAGATTTAGAAAAAGCATTTGATAAAGTATGGAAGGAAGGACTGAAAGTAAAACTGCAAAATATGCATGTTTGTGGGAAAATGTACAATTGGATCAGCCACTACCTTGAGAACAGAACTGCCAGGACAAAAGTACAAGGACAAACCAGCAAAATGATGCTGTTGGAGCAAGGTGTCCCCCAAGGAGGAGTTCTTTCACCAACATTATTCCTAGCATATATAAACGACATCACGGAAAATTTTCCAGCCAGAGTACACACATCATCCTTTGCAGATGACCTAGCCATATGGACATCTGAAGAATATATTAGTACAGCTAACAGCAGAATACAGCAAGCCCTATTAGCGCTAGAGGACTGGTCAAAATCATGGCTAGTGAAGATAAGTGAGGAGAAAACAACATGCACAGTGTTCTCCCTCTCAACTAAAACTCAGCAACCTAAGCTGGTATTGAATGGAAAAATATTGCGCCATGAAGAAAATCCAAACTATCTAGGAGTCACATTTGATCGTCGCCTGACATGGAAAACACAGGTTGAGAAAAATCGAACAAGAGCAAGGCAAAGAATGGCAATCATGAAAAAGCTTGCTGGTACAACGTGGGGAGCAGATGAGAAAGTTCTAAGAAGTTATATACTGGACGGGTGAGGCCAGTACTGGAATATGGCATTGCAGCTTGGGCAACAGCAGCTAAGTCAAACTTTAACAAAATAAGTAGAGTCCAAAATCAAGGAATGCGAATCATAACTGGAAGCCTGAAGACAACGCCTATTAATGAATTAGAAAAGATCACTTGTTTACAACCAATGCAGGATAGAAGAGATAGCAGAGCCCAGCAACAAGCTGAAAAATTTAGAAGATTGACAGACCACCCTATGTATAAAAGGTTTAGTGGTTTTGGAAAGGGAAGACTGAAGCGTAGCAACTTTGTAGAAACTGCAAAACGAAAGATTAGGGCAGATCCCATACTTAACATATCAACAGTCAGACCCATTTACAATGCAGACAAGTTCCCAGCTTGGAGACAGCAGCAACTGCCTGAGATGATAGAAAACATTCCTGGTATTGAGAAAAAGAACACTCAGCATGAAACCGAAAGAAGAGAAATAACCCTAAACTACATAAAAGAACATTACCCAAGCAGGAATTGGACCCATGCATATACAGATGGATCAGCCAAAAATTCAGTAGAGAATGGAGGAGGAGGAATTCTCCTAAATTTAAAAAATGGAGTGACAAAAACACATTCAATGGCAACTGGAAAGTTTTCAAGTAACTTCAAAGCGGAGGTAGAGGCTCTGAAAACTGCAGCAGAAATGCTCTTGATGGAGGAAAATAAAGAGAAGCAAATAGCTATCTTCACAGATGCAAAGTCAGCTGTCTCAATACTGAAGAGCAAAACAGCACAGAACTAGCTGACCTAAGAGCAGCACTCCATGGTCTATGCCAGAAATCCCAAAAAAGTTGTAATACAGTGGATCCCATCACATTGCAGTATACCTGGAAATGAAGAGGCTGACAGACTGGCAAAAGAGGGTGGACGACTACCACAGCCTGACATAGACATAACCTATAATGAGGCAAAGAGGTTGATAAAAAGCACTTATAGAACCAAATGGGAATCAGAGCATCCAGGCCACCAGAAGGATGATGCATATTACAAACTCGACCGAAGAGAACAAGTAACAATCTTCAGACTCCGCACAGGACATAACAGGCTGAAATACCACTTGTTCAACAAACTAAAGATAGGAGATACAGATGAATGTAATTGTGGAACTGGTAAAATGACAGCTAAACATTTGCTGCAAGAGTGCCCAATATATGCAGAACAGAGAAAGATATTTTGGCCCACACCTGCTTCATTCGAGGACAAGCTCTATGGAGATATCAACAAGCTCAAGTCGACTGCAGCTTACTTTAACTGTATTCAGGTTGACATTTAAATGTACATGAAGAAGTATTTAGACTGCCACACTTCATACCACAGGCATGTCGGTTACACAAGCCTCCCAGAGGCATGAAATGGAATATTGCTTGGATAGCAAATCCATTACGTGGAAAGTCCGAATCGAAAGCTCACTGTGTGGGCTTCATAAAAGGTGGAAAAAGTGTCCTAGTGGCACAAAATGGAATATTGCTCGGATAGCAAATCCATTACGTGGAAAGTCCGAATCGAAAGCTCACTGTGTGGATGTCATCTGCAAACTGCATTCTTCTGGCTTCTAGAAGAACAGCCTATGGTGAACGGAAGGCCCAATATACGGAAGTGAGGCTAAGCAGCCATGTGCAGGACGTGACGATTCCTTGGGTGAGCCCAGTACCAGAGCGCTGTGTGATGGCTCTGCAATTATGGAAGCCTCCTTGGATGGCGGGGAATGCCCATGGTCTGCCCCTGCCTTCCCTTGAGGGCTGACCAGGATGCCTTTGGCTGTTCTATATGGGCCAAGATGGGATGGGAGATAACACCACAACAGTGAGAGTCTAACGTCCTAAGAAACCCCCGGGAAGGTTAACCCAGTCAACAAATGCCCGCAGAAGTCGGATGTGTCGGCCAAACGGCGCAAGAACGCAGCTCTGCTGTAAACAGGCACAACGCAATCACATCCGAAAAAAAATCCGGATGAACGAAGAAGAAGAAGAAGAATTCCATTTCTGATATTTGCCCTCCATGCAACATATTCAGCGGTGACTTACTCCCAGTGTGCATTATCAATGCCTGTATCAATCATGTCCTGCTTACACACATCTTTGTATTGTAGTAGAGGCCGACCCTGAGATCTCATACCCATCTGTAATTCACCAAAAAAGATGTCCTTTGGTATTCTACCATCATCCATCCTCCTAACGTGTCCTATACATTTAAGTCTATGAAGACTGAGCATGGAACAAACCACAACCTGATCTTTCCAATACTTCAGTATTTGAATAATGAAGACACAAAGAATAGATTGCACGATTTATTGCCTGGCATATTTCGCTGCATCTCTTCAGGTACATACTGCAGAATACACACAACATAAAGTAAATTAATTAGATAAATCCTTCAAGCTGAAATATACACGTTTGCACAGTAATGTCAATTGTCAACCACGGTAATTTTAAGCTGACTAACATGTCTTTCTGTTTGCACAAATCTGGCTTGCGCTGACTGATCACTATTACTTCTGCAAACTTTAACAAGCAAGTATTTTGTGTGTTAAACAACACGCAAAAGGCAATGTCTCTGTCAATCACATGGCCACTTTCGAGAATGTGCCTAGCAATTGATGATGTAGGAAGCTTCCGGTGTGTCGTCCCCCACTAGGATCACATCGCCTGTGTGTTGTATCTTGTCGACCCATTGAGGTATGTGTTCTGACACTCTTTGTTCAGCTGTCGCTCTGTTTTGCCAATGTAGAAAGCCTGGCATCTACATGTGAATTAGTAAATACATTGTTTTTGGCGTACGGCGGAACAGGCTCTTTTACTGCTGGTATGGGAATCGGTGTGGTTCTATATCTAATGACTGGAGTTGTTGGAAATTTGAAGTTGTTGACTGGAAATGTTGTTTGATCAAGTCTCCAAGTTATCACCTACTTCTGCTGAGTCAGTCGGTGGCTGAAGGCCAAACTGGTAGATTTAGAACACCAGTATCGCACTAGACCCTCCAAACAGACATGTCCGCTGACCAACGAACACCTTACTGCTTTAAAAGCGTTAAAGGCTAACAAAACCCTCGTAATACTGAAACCTGACAAAGGGAGTGGTGCAGTATTGATAGACATGTCAGACTACCAGAGAAAAAGGGAAGAAATATTATCAGATGAATCTAAATTCAAGGTAGATCAAAAAGTAAACAAGTTGGAGGACCTGGATGCAATAATGAGGAAAGAGATCCAGTCACTTGTGAATGCGGGACTCATCAGTGCGTCCACTGCAAAAACGCTCACACCACGTGGCTCCCAAACTCCTCAGATGTACGGTTAACCCAAACTTCACAAGCCCGGCATCCCACTAAGACCTATCCCGTCCATGGTTAACTCTGCACAACACTGAATGGCGAGATGGCTAGCCGAAATTTTAAAGCCATTACGACAGTCCTTCGATCCAAGAATACTCAGAGATACATTCGAACTGGTGGAATTATTGGATACTATGGACATAAAATAATAAACAGGGGGCTGAGTGGTCTCGAGGTATGGTGTCCGCCTCGAGTGCTGGACGTCCCGGGTTCAGGCCCCGGTGAGGACCGGGATTTAAAAAAAAAATCCACCTGGACTTCCAGTAATAAAATTTCCCCTGGTCTCTGGGTAGTGAGATCGGACGCCCGTGTGTATTGTTGCGCACGTAAAAAACTCCCTTGGCAGTTGGAAATCGAAAAAAAGTAGCCTAACGGCGCTGCCCGGGCAAAATTTCGAGTTACAAATCTACCCAAAGTATTTCAGGATCCTCACCAATGCAACGGAGTTCGTGCATTGAGCTGAGTTTCTCCAGACTCAGGTTTGAGTTAGGAGGAAAACGGAGCACTTATGGGTTAAACCGTGTGCCGTGATGTTGATCCAACGACTAAACTAAACTAAATAATAAACACATGGCATCCATGGATATAGCCTCCCTTTTCACCAACGTTCCGTTAGAGAAGATAGTGAAAATAATAAGGGAACGCATTAAAGACAAACAACTAAAACTAGGCATACCAACATCTATTCTGGAAAGGCTAATACTACTATGTACCACCAATATACAATTCAATTTTCTAACAAAGTCATACCGCCAAATTGACGGAGTGACCATGGGGGAGTCCTCTTGGTCCTATTCTAGTGGACATCTTCATGACACATTTAGAAGAAAAGAGGATCCTCAGACATTAACAACTTGGTCTTCTACCATCATTATGTGAATGATATACTAATTATCACCACAGACGACCTATAAGCACATTGTTCCAGGCCATAATGAACATGAAGCGTTGCCGTTCCTAGATATTCTATTGAGACGTAGAGCCGACGGCACAATTCAAAGATCAGTGTACCACAAAGAAACATGGACTGGCCAATACCTAAATTTTCAGAGCTTCACACCTGTCCAGTACAAATGGGGCTTAGTACGGACCCTGTTTGACCGTACTAGTAAGATATGCACCCAGGACACACTGACAGAGGAATTTGAAACTCTGAAGAATGTCTTAAACCTGAATGGGTACTCTGCCCTGCCATGACATTTGTCTTTAGGTTGCATTTCCTCACACCAGAATAAGGCTTGTACCCTCCCAATTGCGCTCTTCCCCCGAAGCTGTTGCACAGTGTTGGAGTGTCGGGTTCGGTAAGCACCGCCCAACATTCGGCGCTAACAGAAAGCAACTAGTATACAAGTACATATGCAAACAACAGCAAATCAACGATAGAAGAGCAGTTTAGCAAATGGAGTACATTGTTAGCTACATGGCCTTCACAGGACATCACAATCAATTCCAACATTTATTTGTTGTCTGTGATTTTCTCAGCAAGTTTATATTCAATAGTTTGCCATTGCTTTCTGAATAACTGATGCTCATACCATTGTGACAATCAATGCACAGCAATCCCCCCCCCCCCCCCCCCCCCCCCCCCCCCAAAAAAAAAAAAAATCGCCTTGCGGCTGCAACTTCAAACCTGGTATGTCAGGATTGTGAAACTGTGTTCACTAGCCCTTACCACAAACGCTGGCAGAGAAAACTGTACATACAACCAAAAGGATCAGACAAGATTATAATGATGGATGACTAGAATGCAACAGCTGAAGAGTGTGTGAAGGCAATGGGATTGAGACGTATGGACTGTCTGCAGAAATTAAAGATGACAAAGTTCTGTGAACAAGAAAATATACAGTACGTGGGGTATTCCAAAATCAACTTGCGATTGGCTGGTAAAAATAAACAAGTGACACTGGTTCATTGCTTGCATCATTGAGTAGTCTTTTAGCTCACTACACACCAACCTGTTGTCGCATTTGTAAAGTGGTTCATGAATCGTGAACAAGAAACACGGACACTGTTATTGCCTTTCTCGCAAGCTGTGAAATTCATGGTGTAATTCGTTTTCTTCAAGCAGAAGGTCAAAATGTGGCTTGAGATTCATCGTCAATTGTGTCGTATGTACAGTGATAATGTTATGAGTGACAGTTCTGTGAGGGATTGGTGCAGGAAATTCTGAGATGGGCCATAAAGATGTGCCTGATGAGGGTGGACAAGAATGACATTCATGTTTGGACAGATGAGCTCATTCAAAAAGTCAACCAAGTCGTAGAGGAAAAGCGTTGTTTCACAATTTCAGATCTTTCTACAGAATTTCCACACATTTCTAGGACTAGTCTGTTTCGAAATGTCACAGAGAGGTTAGGGTTACCACAAATTCTGTTCATAGTGGGTACCAAGCAACTGACTGATGTTCACAAAGCTAAAGAATGGGCTCAGCTTTGACATTTCTTCTGTGCTACTGGGAAGATACGGATGCATTTCTCAACAGAATTGTGAATAGGGTTCACTTCGTGAATGCAGAGACAAAGGAACAGTCAAAATAGTGGATACACACTCATTCTTCAAACAAGCCCAACAAATTCAAGCAAACATTTTCACAACGAAAAATGATGGTTAGTGTTCTGCGACCGCAAGGGGCATTTTGTTGACGGAATTGATGATACTAGGGACCAGATAACATCAGAAGTTTATTATGAAACACAGAAGCTTCATCGGTCGATCCAAAACAAAAGGCACGGAATGCTCACCAGTGGCATCATTATCCTGCGAGACAAATACACGGTCCCCACACTGCTGCTCACACAAAGCAGTTTAAGTGGGAAATTTTCAAACCCCTCCTTTCACAGCCCAGACTTGGTACCAAGCGATTATCATCTCTTCGATAAGATGAAGGTCTGGCTGGCTACCCAGTGCTTCGACACCACCGAGGAGCTCATGGAATGGAGTGAACAATTGTCAAGTACCTTGGCAGCGCCGTCCCTTGATGAGAGGTCACAAAAAACTCATCCCACAGTACGACGAAGTGCCTGAATTTAGCTGGTGACTATGTGAAAGTAATGCAGTGATGTATGTAACTTTGTATGTATTAGATGCCATTGTCAATTTGTTTAAAATTTGTACCAGCCCAATTGGCGATTGATTTTGGAATAGCCCTCGTGCCTTATATTTGGTACGAAGTGTCCAAAAGAAGAAGATGTATGTGGGTAAGCCATATAGATAAGGAAAGATTATAAATAGAATATATATACTAGTCAAATTTGTTATAATGCTTGTCCCCCCACCCGGCAGTCATGGGTTTGAATTCACATTGAGGTATATTTTTTAAATTGAACTGGGCTCCATGGTCGACCCAGTCCTAAATGGTACCAAGAAATGTCTTGAGAAGTAAAAGCGTGAGCATAACACAGACCCCATCACTTATGAGTTCTGCTTGGTCATAACTAATATGGGCAGTTTTCACTTGAAGCTCTTATGGAGGCCCTCAAATCCCATGGAACTTGTGTGGATCTTTGCAGGGATGCATGGAAATATAACAGCTGATATGATGGCTTCACAAGCATCTATCACTGGGCACTAAAGGTGGACAGAGAGGATATACTACTGGCAGTAAATCATGGCTAGCTGAATGATGGCATCTCACAGGAAGTAAACATAGCTAGTTGAATGGTGCAGCTCATTGGCTGTAATTAATAGCTGCTGAATGGTGGCGTCTCACAGGCTGTAATAATAGCTGGCTGAATGGTGGCATCTCACAGTCAGTAAATAATAGCTGGCTGAATGTGGCATCTCACAGGCAGTAATAATAGCTATTTGAATGGTGGCATCTCACAGACAGTAAATAATAGCTAGTTGAATGGTGGCATCATCACAGGCAGTAAATAATAGCTGGCTGAATGTGGGCATCTCACAGGCAGTAAACAATATCTAGTTGAATGGGGGAATCTCTTAATAAATCTTCTCGATCACGGCTGATGAACTGGTCACAATGAATGCAGATTAGGACAACCCTGTTGCATAGAAAATCAGCATCCAACACAGACAACAAGCATGTACACTCTCCAACTTCTGCTATGGGGGACCAAGCATATACAGGCTTATCCTGAGTGCAGTGATACCAATTCTTCACCATAATCATAAGTGAATTCAACAAGAATATTCGATGCATTCCCTTAATGAATGTAAATACAGAAGCCACAAACAAAACAATATATTGCACAAACAATTTATCCCGTGGAGATAACATATGTTTCACATTCAAACAATACTTGTGACTGTGTGCTTTAATTGTTTCAGCTGAAGTATTATTCATTATTCACTTCACATGATATATAACTCTGCAGTATGCACCTGACGAGATGCAACGAATATGCCAGGCAATAAATCATGCAACATATTGTTTGTGCCTTTTGTGTTTAAAGAAATACAGTCTCGTACCATACCTCCAATATCCCTCATTCATACAGAATCTGGGTCCTTCATGATATTTTCCACTTACCTTCCAAACGTAACAACATGACAACATGTTTACAACATTTAGTGTAAGATACTAAAAAGATGAATAAATTGTGTACGTACCCAGAATTGATAGCTCCGGCAACAGCTGTGACAGGCTGGCTAAACTAGGTGTGGGTAATCGAATCGGCCTTAAACCAATTGGTGAACTAGGGTATGCCTATCCAGCATGCGAAGACAGGATTCGACAGACTGCGCAGAAGAAATCATTGATGATTCAACGGGGAAGATGGCGATTTACCTGCAAAGCATTGTGGAACGTGATGAGCACTGCAACGCACTAGAGTGCACGGGTCATCCACTGCAACCTGTATTCGGTCTCCATTGTCTTGACTATTCTAGCCACTGGATTCAGATGGACGTCAGGCAAGAGAGTGTGGTCAACAATTGCGCAACTCTTCCACACTTACTCCAATTCATTGCGCAGTCATTCTTCATCCAACGTCATATATCACCTTCAAGCCCCTGTGGCGATGGGCGAGCGGCGAAGCGGCAGGCGTAGTACGCTGGCAGTCATAGTTGCAGACCTGCACACAGGCGGTTCAGGCCATATGATCATCTTCTACTGACCTGAGCAGCAGTGGGATTGGAAGCCCCCTGAGCGGCTGAGCAGCCCTCTATAGGAAAGCACTGCTCACCTCCATAACATGAGGAAGGAAAAGCTGGCCTAAAACATTGTCTGCTCCATCATTAATTAACCAGCTAGCCGTGATTGGTGGGTACCCTAGACTGCGGTCAACATACAACTAAAGTAAAAACATGTAAAGCAAAAAAAAAGCTTAACCATCAGAACTTGGAATGTACACACATACTTGATAGAGATGGCGCGTCGGGTCCAGAGAGACGAACAGCACTGAATGGGAGAGAGTTGGGCAGGTACAACATCAACATTGTAGCCTTGAGCGAGACATGACTTGCAGATGAAGGCCAAATCTGTGAAGTAGGTGCCGGCTACACATTCTTCTGGAGTGGAAAGAAGAGTGAGGAAAGACGCCAATCCGGTTTGGGATTAGCCATTAAGTCAGCCCTGGTTGGCAAACTAGCTGGATTTCCAAAGGCTATAAATGACAGACTTAGACCATTAAGCTTCCACTGCTGAACGGAAGGAAGCACGCAACTATCGTGAGTGTCTGCGCACCAACCATGACCAATGAAGATGACATCAAGAACAAGTTCTATGAGGACCCTGCACAATGTATTAACATCTGTTCATAAAGAAGACAAACTTATACTCCTTGGGGACTTCAATGCCAGAGTAGGCATGGACACCACCTCTTGGAGTGGCATCATTGGAAAGCATGGAGTCAGAAATTGTAACAGCATTGGACTCATCCTCCTTCAGACCTGTGCTGAACACGACCTCTTGATTACCAACACAATCTTCCATCTTCCTATGAGAAATAGGACATTGTGGATGCACCCTCGCTTGAAACACTGCCACCTCATTGACTATGTTATCATCAGGAAGAGTGACAGACAAGATGTTCGGATGACAAAATCATGTGTGGTGTTGAATGTAGAACAGACCATCATCTGATTGTCTCAAAATAAACATGCACATCAAACCACCACAGTGTCCTCAAGGGGTAAAAGTGCAAAAAATATTAAATGTCACCCGCCTACACAGTAAAGAAATGCAGCTGTCATTTGAAAATATGCTGGAAGACCACTTTAAGCCCAATGCCTCAGCTAAACAAGATGCGGAAACAGAGTGGAGAGCCCTAAAAGGACACAATTTACAACACTGCTATAGAAATCCTGGGACCAGCCCCTCGGAAGCATAAGACTGGTTTGATGAAAATTCTGAAGACATCAATCAATTGCTGGCTGAAAAACACCTCCTACTTGAACGACCCGAAGTCAACATAAAAAAAAATTGTCTTAAATAACATTCGGAGAGTAGTGCAGCAGAAACTTCAGCACATGCAGGACTCCTGGCTGAGCAGCAAAGCTGATGAGACTCAAGGCTTACTGACAGACATGATATGAAAAACTTCTACGACTCACTGAAAGCGGTCTATGGTCCTACATCACAGGCAAAGTTCCCCTCCTTAGTGCAGATGGGGGAACATTGGTCACCGATAAGAAAGGTCACCGATAAGAAAGAAATCCTTCAACACTGGGCAGAGCATTTCAGCAACATCTTAAATGCAACCTCCTCCATTGATGATGACACCATCAACTGCCTTCCTCAAGTCCCCAATAATGGTACTCTTGCTGACCTGCCAACCATAGTGGAAGTAAACAAAGCTATCCAGCAAATTTCCAGCAGCAAGGCACCTGGTCCTGACTCCATTCCAGCAAAGATATACAAGGCAGGTGGACTGGTTCTAATAGAGCAGCTTCACCAAGTCTTTACAAACATATGGGCGACCATGCTTCAAGATTTCAAGGACGCGTCAATAGTCTACCTTTACAAACATAAAGGAAGCCGCAAATCCTGTGACAGCCACCAAGGCATCTCCTTGCTCTCAGTTGCAGAGAAGATACTCGCCAGAATTCTTCTCAATCGCCCCACAGTCCATCTCAACCAAGGTCTTCTTCCTGAGAGTCAGGTGGCTTCAGAAAAGAACGAGGAACTGTTGACATGATTTTCGCTGCAAGGCAGTTGCAAGAGAAATGTCAGGAACAGAACTCTGAAATGTTCTCCACTTTCACTGATCTTACCAAGGCTTTTGATACAGTCAGCAGAGAAGGACTGTGGAAGATTATGGTGAAATATGGCTGTCCACGAAAGTTTGTCCAAATAGTACGATTATTTCATGATGGTATGCAAGCAAGAATACAAGACGATGTTGAACTGTCTGAGCCCTTTCCTGTCACCAATGGAGTGAAGCAAGGCTGTATCTTGGCACCAACGCTGTTCAGCCTAATGTTTTCATCTGAAAACAATGATATTGGAATAGGCTTCAACTACCGCATGGATGGAAAGTTGTTCAATCTCAGAGGGCTGAAAGCTGAAACCAAAACTACCAGCGACACCGTCAGAAAGCTCCCGTTTGTTGATGATTGCACTCTATACGCCAACTCAGAGGCGGACATGCAACATAATGTTTCAGCTTTCTCACATTGCCTGTGCCAACTTTGGGCTCAATATCAACTTGGAGAAGACTGTAGTTATGTACCAGCCAGCACCAGGGATTAATCACACCGTGCCGAATATCAAAGTGAATGGTCATAGACTAAGTGTTGTGGACAAATTCACCTACCTTGACAGCACTGTGTCCCAAGCTGTCACAATTGATAACGAAGTGAGTGCAAGAATCTCCAAGGTCAGCATGGCCTTTGGCAGACTGTACAAGAATATGTGGGACAGAAACTGGACTAAGCTGCAAACAAAGCTGAAAGTCTACAAAGCAGTCGTATTAACCACACTGCTATATGCTAGTGAAACCTGGACTGTTTACCAGCGACAAGCTAGGAAATTAAACCACTTCCACATAGTCTGCCTTAGGAAGCTATTGAAGATTAAATGGTAAGACAAGATCCCAGACACTTAAGTCCTAGAAAGAGCATCAATGCCTAGTATCCACACTCTAGTAATGAGGAATCAGATTCGCTGGGCTGGTCACTTGACTCGCATGCCAGATCACAGGCTCCCTAACAAATTTTTTACGGCGAGCTGCGCTGTGGTAAACGCTCCCAAGGCGGTCAGAGGAAACTGCTTTAAAGACACTCTGAAGATCTCACTAAAAGCTTTAGGAATTCATCTACACTACTTGGGAGACTGCTGCCAAAGACCAAAATTTGTGGCGTACATCATTACGCAAGGGTGCAGTCACTTGTGAAGCTAACATAAATGCAAGAGCTGTGAAAAAAGGCTGCACAGAAAAACCACGGCAGGAGATCCTCCTCATGGAATGTCAAGCATTCTTTGCCAAAATTGTCAAAAAACACTTTGAGCCAAAATAGGCCTTACCAGCCATCTTAGAACTCATGGCTCCAATCTTTCAACCCCACTGGATGAAATAAATGGTCATCATCATTCTTGATGGACAAACAACTGTCTCAGTAGACATGTGCCACATGATAATGCTGAAGTCTTTAATTATGAAAAGCCACCCATCAAGCTTGTAACACTGTAGTTGTTTCACTATTCTGTAAAGAACCTTGTGAAGGGTTTCCACTTGAGTTGATGGGTTGTAAACTAGCTTGAAACACTGATTCTGGACTTTCTGGCTCTGCTGCAATTAGAAAGCTAACACCCTTGGCTTCATTTCTGAAATACACTGCCAGAGCATTGTGAATACGGTTACTTAAATTATCCAAAAGAATAGTGCGAGATCGAAGACAGATATTGCTCATGCGCCGAATCCTCTGCTGTACAGCAAGGGCAGTGATGTTTCTCATGGCTCTTTGTGCCTTAAAGCTTCTCCACGATCTCTGAAGTGTTCTAGCTGCCACATCCTCCTTCTTTCTCTGCATTGTGCTTGATTTGACAGTGATATTGACCCGCTTGGGGAACAGTTGACCTAGCTTTTCCTCCATCTCCTCTTTCAGAGCTGTTAGTTCATCCGACTCCTGTACATCCGACAAAACATTTCTCACAAGTGCTACTATAATATCCAAGCAGTGAACTTTATCACCTTCCATAATAGGAATATTGAAGGTCACCATTGCTATATCATTTGGCTTTGGAATCTGCAGAGGTGGCTCCAAATCATTCACAAAATCTGCAAGCTGATCGTATTTAATAAACTGTGTAGCATAGGGGTCATACTTCTCCCACACAGTATAAAACATATCAAAGTCATCTTCTGTAATACCAACCTCCTCTTGCTCATGTGCCTGGTTGAAGTTTTCCAAAATCACAGCAATGTACATGTTTATAACAATTAACCATACAATAATAATATAACTGACCATGAATGGTATTGCAAGATATGGAATTCCACAGTCCCCAGTGTTCGATGGTTTAGCTATGCCATTTTGGAGAGTATAGTAGTTTGGATTACAGAAAGGCTCTTTGATCAGCAAGCCTTCCAGAACATCATTCCAACCTGCTGATGTTGCCAACCGAAGCATCAGCATGAAACTATTTCCAAATGTTTGGAAATTAACTACCTCATTAAGAACTCCATTTAGTTTAACAGTACCGAATGAAGACATACCAAGAATAGCATACATGAACATAACTAGGAAAAGCAATGCTCCAATATTGAAAATTGCTGGTAAAGAGATGATAAGGGCAAACAGCAGTTTGCGGATGCCTTTGGCCCCTTTGATGAGCCGCAATACACTGCCCATTCGAAAAGTATGTAGAATCCTTAGCAATGTTGGTTTCACCGATAAAAAATTTGAAATGCTGTACAATATGAAACCTGAAATAAATATAGAACTATTTTAAAACATGCTGAAATAATCCACATTGTTTCTGAAAATGTTTTTTCTGAGCATATTATTAGTAATTAAATCAATGTAAAGAAACTGATGAATATGCATATAACATACATCTTCATAAACATAAAATCTCTTCAAGAAGTTCATGGAAGATGTTTACTGTAGAAAAAGCAAGCAGCAATACATTAATGTGCACTGCTGTTCCTTCAAAACAGTTCACTTTGCCAACAACACTTTAACCAACGTTTATACAGCTACGGGAAACATTGTTTTGGAGGCTATTAAATAAAACCTCACTCAGCTGCAATGCCGCGTTATTCTTCTTCTTCTTCTTCTATCCTCAATGTAAGCATAGGAACTAAACAAACTCATGCCAAGCTGTATATTCCTTTGATTTCTCCTTAGCTCAGTTCATGCCCTCCCCACATCATTCATCTCAGCCTCTAATTCTCATCTCCATGTGTTTTTAGCTCGCCCTCTATTTATTTTTCCCTGTGAGTTCCACAAAAGGATATTCTTGTTAAACCAGTAACAGGTTTTCTCAATATGTGTCCTATCCAATGCCAGTGTCTTTCACTCACCTCCCGATTCACTGTATGTTTTTTTTTTTTAGTTCTCTCAATGAGCTTCATGTTGGTGATTCTGTCATACCATTTTATTTCTTATATTCTGCACAAAGAACCTGAAGAATGGTAAATCACCTGGATGTGATGAGATACCAGCTGAGCTAATTAAAGCGGGAGGAGAAGAAAGCATACAAATCTATCACGCATTATGTAAAAAGATATGGAAATATGGTATATGGCCAAAAGATTGGAAGAGAACTATCTTCATTCCAATACCAAAAAAGGGCAACCTGAAATTATGCACCAACTATAGAACTGTTGCCCTGATCAGTCATGCAAGTAAAATTCTTCTAAAAATCATAATGAGAGACTTCGTAAGAAAATGGAAGAAGAAATTAACGTGGTTCAAGCTGGATTTAGACAAGGAAGAGGAACAAGAGATCACATTCTCAATATGCAGTTTAATAATAGAGAAGTGCAGAGAATTTAATGTAAACCTATTCTCATATTTTGTGGATTATTCAAAGGCATTTGATTGTGTATAACATCAGAAACTTTGGGAAATCACGAGGAATATGCGTTTTCCACCACATGCAATACAACTCATAAGAATGCTCTATCTAGACCAACAAGCAGCGGTTAGAATAGATGGCGAGACATCAGATTGGTTTGACATCAAGCAAAGAGTCCGTCAAGGATGTGCTGTCCCCTATTTGTTTAACATGTACGCCGAAAAATATACTGAGAAATGTAAGAGATGATATAAATAGGGAGCTATATGATGCCCTAAATATCGGTGGTCTTGACATACCAGAGATTCGGTATGCTGAAGATACAGTATTGCTATCCACAAGACAGACTGGTATAGAAAACATAATAGCCTCAACCCAACTGAATAGTGAAAATCACAATTTGTATCTTAACATTGCAAAAACAAAGATAATGCATACAGATAAAACCACTATGGAGAAAGAAATATATGTTAATGAGGAAAAATTGGAGGTGGTGGAAAATTTTGAATATCTTGGGTCATTGATTACCAACAACGGTGACACAATGAAAGAAATTAAACGACGACTATCAATTGCTCTTCAGAGGCTAAAATAACCTGAATAAATTATGGAATGGGACAGACAGAACTACAAAAATTAGATTTTTAAGAGCATGCATCTTTCCCATTGCAACATACGCCTGTGAGACCTGGACACTTACTAAACAAGCTGAGCAGCGCATAAATGCCTTTGAATATAAATGTTATAGACGAGTTCTAAGAATATCTTGGGTAAAGAAAAGAATAAATGCATCAATACTTCAAGAGCTGAATATTGAAGAAGGTTGGCTATTAAAAATGATAAAACAAAGGAAATTGAAATATTTTGGTCACTTGAAACGTCACAAAAGTTTGGAGAGAACAATAATGGAGGGCTATATGCCTGGGAAGAGAGGGAGAGGAAGGCCAAAGAGAAGATGGGTGCAGGATGTGGCGGATGATCTCTAGATGGGTGTATCGGACGCGAGACATCTTGCTTATGATCAAGAGGTTTTCAGGAAGATTGTTATGGGTGTGAGGTTCTGTAAAGGACATGCTACTGAATGAATGAATTCTGCACAAGCACCAGCTAATGAATGTCTGTAGCTGTTCAGTCACTGTTGTAGTTGTTCTCTGTAGCTTTTCAGTCACTGTTTTAGTTGTACTCTATGTTTCTGATATGTACAGTGGTAATGATTTGATGTCATAGTTAAATATTCTGAATTTCATGCTAGATTCAATTTCGATTGACTTCCACAAATTTCCTAGTGCAATGAAAGCTCCTGTTGACTGTTGCACTCTTATTTTAACATCCCTAACTGTTTTCCCAACTTTGCCTATATATCTATCTAAATAAGTGTGTGATTCCATTGCTTGAAGTGAGATTTTAAGAAGTGAAATCAGGTTATTATCTGCTTGATTTATTCTCATTATCTTTGTGTTTACCCTAAAAATTCTAGACCTAATTGTTGTGGAAACAAGAAGCAGCAATTAAATTGAGAAATAAAGAGGGTAATTATGAACAGATAAAGCAAGAAATAAGACAAGGATCTGTTGGTAGCAGGATCTCTTCTCTGTATAGCAAATAATAATAAGAGATAAAAAGAGCCAGGAATATGAGTTGGGGAATATAATATATAAAATTTGTGCCATGCAGATGACACAGTATTGATAGCTGAAAATGCAAAAGATCTACAACAGCATTTGCATAGTGATAGGAGATTAAAAATGTATAACAGAGACTAAGAGCAGAATAGGTGAAGCAAAAGCAGCATTTCAGAAAGTGAAAAATATCTAATGCAACAGGTCAATATCATTGAATGTAAGAAAGAGAGTGCAGAATTGTTACATAGAACCTGATCTGCTGTATGGCAGTGAAATATAAAACATGAATGAACCAATTTGGAAGAGCTTGGAAACAGTGGAGATGTGCTTCCTGGGACAAATGTTGCAAATACCTTGGACTGCCAGAGTAACAATGATTACTTGGAAGAGGCTAATTAATGGAAGTAGAAGATAATATACAGATGTAAATCATCATCATCATATTTCACTTTTGATGTCATGCATTGTGGGGGAGGAATAGTTGGCGCTCCAATGCCCGATTGGTGGCACTGGGTAGTGTCCTTCTGTGTGACTGTATAATGTCTTTGATGTCGTCAGTCCATTTTCTTCTCGGCGTCCTCTAGTTCTCGTAACAGATCTTCTTTGATGTAGTGCTAGTGCTGGTAGTTGATGGTATTGCATTCTAAAATGATGGCCAAACCATTTGATTTTCTGTCTTTCAATATATGTGGCACACGGTGTTGATCCCACTGCTTGTATGATAGCATCATTTCTTATTCCGTCTAGGATAGTTCATTTGGCAGCTCTCCTCAAGCATCTCATCTCACAGGTGTTGATTTTGCATAAGTGTGATTTGGATAATATCCGAGTTGACATTGGTAGCATAAGGGTGGTGTGAATATGCTATTTATTATCTGTTGTTTTCCAGTCATAGGTATTTTTGGATGTTTTAGTATGGGTGATGGTACAGATGTAAGCAATAAACAGTATTCTTTCGTCATTTAATGAGAAGTGACACATTGGCTAATAGAAAGAGTGGGAAACGAAGCAGAGGCATAACCAGAGAAATGATACTGATGATACTGGATGGGCTGATATAGTGGCATGGAGGAATATCATCAGTAGTGTTGAAACAGAACACGAAGGTTCAAGATCTGTGGAGAGACATAAATGCCAATGCCACCACATGATAATGATTCTTTGTTTAGCCACCAAGGTTTTTGTCTGTTTGCCAATAGTAAAATAATTTGTAAAGCTGGATTGAAATGGGTTTCAAGTAACAATGAAGTTCATCATGTTATGAAATGACATTTTTTGTGTTGGTCTAACATACTTTATACTTCCATCTGTTGGGTGAATAACAAAGACCTCAGACACAGTTGTCATTCAATATGAGACTAGCAACATTCAAACACACTATACTGTACTATAAACACAATACTCACCAGCAGGCGAGTCTTCATGAAACTGTGCTATTATACCTATAAGAAAATTATATATAAAGAAATTATACATTAATATAAAAGAAATATAAATGTGTAATACTATTATTAAGTTAATAGTGGAATTGACAGCGAATCATGCTAATAGTGTCAAAAGCACGGTCGTACGCAAGATTGTCACCTGCAAAAATGAGGGAAAGTCTGGCCACCTATTCCTCTGTGAATTCAAATCTACAACATGTGATGGTGTCATCTTATCACAGACATATAGTAGGAAACTGCCTAGGGACATGTTTCCAAAAAATATTTTAATGAAATGTTCTATTGTCCTCATGTCCTAGACTGCTGTTGGCATTAATCTACTCAAATACCTCCTGTCCTAGACTGCTGTTGGCATTAATCTACTCAAACACCTCCTGTCCTAGACTTCTGTTGGCATTAATCTACTCAAACACCTCCTGTCCTAGACTGCTGTTGACATTAATCTACTCAAATACCTCCTGTCCTAGACTGCTGTTAGCATTAATCTACTCAAACACCTCCTGTCCTAAACTGCTGTTGGCATTAATCTACTCAAACACCTGCTGTCCTAGACTGCTGTTGACATTAATCTACTCAAACATCTCCTGTTCTAGACTGCTGTTGGCATTATACTAGTAATACATACATTGGCACCTTGCTGTCTTGACAGACGATAGTTTTTTGTTACATTGTGCTTCAAAAAGGCATAATAACTAAAACCCATGGCGGTAGCAAATGTGACTGATAAAGCCAATTCATGCTGTAAATGTTCATCCACAGTGGATGCATGTGAACACATGGTCATTTCCACCATCATGCACCATCTTACATCTTGCACGCTCGGTGTGTGACTTATTTGCAATCATTTTTTCCTTTGTCTTAATTCCATTTCTGATATTTGCCCTCCATGCAACATATTCAGCGGTGACTTACTCCCAGTGTGCATTATCAATGCCTGTATCAATCATGTCCCGCTTACACACATCTTTGTATTGTAGTAGAGGCCGACCCTGAGATCTCATACCCATCTGTAATTCACCAAAAAAGATGTCCTTTGGTATTCTACCATCATCCATCCTCCTAACGTGTCCTATACATTTAAGTCTATGAAGACTGAGCATGGAACAAACCACAACCTGATCTTTCCAATACTTCAGTATTTGAATAATGAAGACACAAAGAATAGATTGCACGATTTATTGCCTGGCATATTTCGCTGCATCTCTTCAGGTACATACTGCAGAATACACACAACATAAAGTAAATTAATTAGATAAATCCTTCAAGCTGAAATATACACGTTTGCACAGTAATGTCAATTTTAAGCTGACTAACATGTCTTTCTGTTTGCACAAATCTGGCTTGCGCTGACTGATCACTATTACTTCTGCAAACTTTAACAAGCAAGTATTTTGTGTGTTAAACAACACGCAAAAGGCAATGTCTCTGTCAATCACATGGCCACTTTCGAGAATGTGCCTAGCAATTGATGATGTAGGAAGCTTCCGGTGTGTCGTCCCCCACTAGGATCACATCGCCTGTGTGTTGTATCTTGTCGACCCATTGAGGTATGTGTTCTGACACTCTTTTGTTCAGCTGTCGCTCTGTTTTGCCAATGTAGAAAGCCTGGCATCTACATGTGAATTAGTAAATACAATTGTTTTTGGCGTACGGCGGAACAGGCTCTTTTACTGCTGGTATGGGAATCGGTGTGGTTCTATATCTAATGACTGGAGTTGTTGGAAATTTGAAGTTGTTGACTGGAAATGTTGTTTGATCAAGTCTCCAAGTTATCACCTACTTCTGCTGAGTCAGTCGGGTGGCTGAAGGCCAAACTGGTAGATTTAGAACACCAGTATCGCACTAGACCATCCAAACAGACATGTCCGCTGACCAACGAACACCTTACTGCTTTAAAAGCGTTAAAGGCTAACAAAACCCTCGTAATACTGAAACCTGACAAAGGGAGTGGTGCAGTATTGATAGACATGTCAGACTACCAGAGAAAAAGGGAAGAAATATTATCAGATGAATCTAAATTCAGGGTAGATCAAAAAGTCAACAAGTTGGAGGACCTGGATGCAATAATGAGGAAAGAGATCCAGTCACTTGTGAATGCGGGACTCATCAGTGAGGCCACTGCAAAAACGCTCACACCACGTGGCTCCCAAACTCCTCAGATGTACGGTTAACCCAAACTTCACAAGCCCGGCATCCCACTAAGACCTATCCCGTCCATGGTTAACTCTGCACAACACTGAATGGCGAGATGGCTAGCCGAAATTTTAAAGCCATTACGACAGTCCTTCGATCCAAGAATACTCAGAGATACATTCGAACTGGTGGAATTATTGGATACTATGGACATAAAATAATAAACAGGGGGCTGAGTGGTCTCGAGGTATGGTGTCCGCCTCGAGTGCTGGACGTCCCGGGTTCAGGCCCCGGTGAGGACCGGGATTTATAAAAAAATCCACCTGGACTTCCAGTAATAAAATTTCCCCTGGTCTCTGGGTAGTGAGATCGGACGCCCGTGTGTATTGTTGCGCACGTAAAAAAATCCCTTGGCAGTTGGAAATCGAAAAAAAGTAGCCTAACGGCGCTGCCCTGGCAAAATTTCGAGTTACAAATCTACCCAAAGTATTTCAGGATCCTCACCAATGCAACGGAGTTCGTGCATTGAGCTGAGTTTCTCCAGACTCAGGTTTGAGTTAGGAGGAAAACGGAGCACTTATGGGTTAAACCGTGTGCCGTGATGTTGATCCAACGACTAAACTAAACTAAATAATAAACACATGGCATCCATGGATATAGCCTCCCTTTTCACCAACGTTCCGTTAGAGAAGATAGTGAAAATAATAAGGGAACGCATTAAAGACAAACAACTAAAACTAGGCATACCAACATCTATTCTGGAAAGGCTAATACTACTATGTACCACCAATATACAATTAAATTTTCTAACAAAGTCATACCGCCAAATTGACGGAGTGACCATGGGGAGTCCTCTTGGTCCTATTCTAGTGGACATCTTCATGACACATTTAGAAGAAAAGAGATCCTCAGACATTAACAACTTGGTCTTCTACCATCATTATGTGAATGATATACTAATTATCACCACAGACGACCTATAAGCACATTGTTCCAGGCCATAATGAACATGAAGCGTTGCCGTTCCTAGATATTCTATTGAGACGTAGAGCCGACGGCACAATTCAAAGATCAGTGTACCACAAAGAAACATGGACTGGCCAATACCTAAATTTTCAGAGCTTCACACCTGTCCAGTACAAATGGGGCTTAGTACGGACCCTGTTTGACCGTTCTAGTAAGATATGCACCCAGGACACACTGACAGAGGAATTTGAAACTCTGAAGAATGTCTTAAACCTGAATGGGTACTCTGCCCTGCCATGACATTTTGTCTTTAGGTTGCATTTCCTCACACCAGGATAAGGCTTGTACCCTCCCAATTGCGCTCTTCCCCCCGAAGCTGTTGGCACAGTGTGGGAGTGTCGGGTTCGGTAAGCACCGCCCAACATTCGGCGCTAACAGAAAGCAACTAGTAATACAAGTACATATGCAAACAACAGCAAATCAACGATAGAAGAGCAGTTTAGCAAATTGGAGTACATTGTTAGCTACATGGCCTTCACAGGACATCACAATCAATTCCAACATTTATTTGTTGTCTGTGATTTTCTCAGCAAGTTTATATTCAATAGTTTGCCATTGCTTTCTGAATAACTGATGCTCATACCATTGTGACAATCAATGCACAGCAATCTCTCCCCCCCCCCCCCCCCAAAAAAAAAAAATCACCTTGCGGCTGCAACTTCAAACCTGGTATGTCAGGATTGTGAAACTGTGTTCACTAGCCCTTACCACAAACGCTGGCAGAGAAAACTGTACATACAACCAAAAGGATCAGACAAGATTATAATGATGGATGACTAGAATGCAACAGCTGAAGAGTGTGTGAAGGCAATGGGATTGAGACGTATGGACTGTCTGCATAAATTAAAGATGACAAAGTTCTGTGAACAAGAAAAATATACAGTACGTGGGGTATTCCAAAATCAACTTGCGATTGGCTGGTAAAAATAAACAAGTGACACTGTTCATTGCTTGCATCATTGAGTAGTCTTTTAGCTCACTACACACCAACCTGTTGTCGCATTTGTTCAGTGGTTCATGAATCGTGAACAAAGAAACACGGACACTGTTATTGCCTTTCTCGCAAGCTGTGAAATTCATGGTGTAATTCGTTTTCTTCAAGCAGAAGGTCAAAATTTGGCTGAGATTCATCGTCAATTGTGTCGTATGTACAGTGATAATGTTATGAGTGACAGTTCTGTGAGGGATTGGTGCAGGAAATTCTGAGATGGGCATAAAGATGTGCCTGATGAGGGTGGACAAGGATGACATTCATGTTTGACAGATGAGCTCATTCAAAAAGTCAACCAAGTCGTAGAGGAAAAGCGTTGTTTCACAATTTCAGATCTTTCTACAGAATTTCCACACATTTCTAGGACTAGTCTGTTTCGAAATGTCACAGAGAGGTTAGGTTACCACAAATTCTGTTCATAGTGGGTACCAAAGCAACTGACTGATGTTCACAAAGCTAAAAGAATGGGCTCAGCTTTGACATTTCTTCTGTGCTACTGGGAAGATACGGATGCATTTCTCAACAGAATTGTGAATAGGGTTCACTTCGTGAATGCAGAGACAAAGGAACAGTCAAAATAGTGGATACACACTCATTCTTCAAACAAGCCCAACAAATTCAAGCAAACATTTTCACAACGAAAAATGATGGTTAGTGTTCTGCGACCACAAGGGCATTTTGTTGACGGAATTGATGATACTAGGGACCAGAATAACATCAGAAGTTTAATATGAAACACAGAAGCTTCATCGGTCGATCCAAAACAAAAGGCACGGAATGCTCACCAGTGGCATCATTATCCTGCGAGACAATACACGGTCCCCACACTGCTGCTCACACAAAGCAGTTTAAGTGGGAAATTTTCAAACCCCTCCTTTCACAGCCCAGACTTGGTACCAAGCGATTATCATCTCTTCGATAAGATGAAGGTCTGGCTGGCTACCCAGTGCTTCGACACCACCGAGGAGCTCATGGATGGAGTGAACAATTGGTCAAGTACCTTGGCAGCGCCGTCCCTTGATGAGAGGTCACAAAAACTCATCCCACAGTAAGACAAGTGCCTGAATTTAGCTGGTGACTATGTGGAAAAGTAATGCAGTGATGTATGTAACTTTTGTATGTATTTAGATGCCATTGTCAATTTGTTTAAATTTGTACCAGCCAATTGGCGGTTGATTTTGGAATAGCCCTCGTGCCTTATATTTGGTACGAAGTGTCCAAAAGAAGAAGATGTATGTGGGTAAGCCATATAGATAAGGAAAGATTATAAATAGAATATATATACTAGTCAAATTTGTTATAATGCTTGTCCCCCCACCCGGCAGTCATGGGTTTGAATTCACATTGAGGTATATTTTTTAAATTGAACTGGGCTCCATGGTCGACCCAGTCTAAAATGGTACCAAGAAATGTCTTGAGAAGTAAAAGCGTGAGCATAACACAGACCCCATCACTTTATGAGTTCTGCTTGGTCAATACTAATATGGGCAGTTTTCACTTGAAGCTCTTATGGAGGCCCTCAAATCCCATGGAACTTGTGTGGATCTTTGCAGGGATGCATGGAAATATAACAGCTGATATGATGGCTTCACAAGCATCTATCACTGGGGCACTAAAGGTGGACAGAGAGGATATACTACTGGCAGTAAATCATGGCTAGCTGAATGATGGCATCTCACAGGAAGTAAACAATAGCTAGTTGAATGGTGGCAGCTCATTGGCTGTAAATAATAGCTGGCTGAATGGTGGCGTCTCACAGGCTGTAAATAATAGCTGGCTGAATGGTGGCATCTCACAGTCAGTAAATAATAGCTGGCTGAATGGTGGCATCTCACAGGCAGTAAATAATAGCTAGTTGAATGGTGGCATCTCACAGACAGTAAATAATAGCTAGTTGAATGGTGGCATCTCACAGGCAGTAAATAATAGCTGGCTGAATGGTGGCATCTCACAGGCAGTAAACAATATCTAGTTGAATGGGGGAATCTCTTAATAAATCTTCTCGATCACAGCTGATGGAACTGGTCACAATGAATGCAGATTAGGACAACCCTGTTGCATAGAAAATCAGCATCCAACACAGACAACAAGCATGTACACTCTCCAACTTCTGCTATGGGGGACCAAGCATATACAGGCTTATCCTGAGTGCAGTGATACCAATTCTTCACCATAATCATAAGTGAATTCAAACAAGAATATTCGATGCATTCCCTTAATGAATGTAAATACAGAAGCCACAAACAAAACAATATATTGCACAAACAATTTATCCCGTGGAGATAACATATGTTTCACATTCAAACAATACTTGTGACTGTGTGCTTTAATTCTTTCAGCTGAAGTATTATTCATTTATTCACTTCACATGATATATAACTCTGCAGTATGCACCTGACGAGATGCAACGAAATATGCCAGGCAATAAATCATGCAACATATTGTTTGTGCCTTTTGTGTTTAAAGAAAATACGAGTCTCGTACCATACCTCCAATATCCCTCATTCATACAGAATCTGGGTCCTTCATGATATTTTCCACTTACCTTCCAAACGTAACAACATGACAACATGTTTACAACATTTAGTGTAAGATACTAAAAAGATGAATAAAGATTGTGTACGTACCCAGAATTGATAGAACAACAATACTGAAATCAAAAATGTTCCATGCAAGGCGAAAGTAGTGCAGCTGCAATCCAATTAATTTCACAAGCACTTCCAGGCCGAAGATGAAGGTGAAAATAACGTCCATCATAAAGAGCACATCACGGACCGACTGTGGTTCCCTATAATGGTGTATGGCCAGTGCAACCATATTTAAGAATATAAAAACCATGATGCCCATTTCAAACCTGCTGCTCATGGACAAGTTGTAGAAAAACAGGAGAAACTTGTTCTGAAAAATGTTTATTATAGAACTGTGAAATATATTCAACATTGTGGAGTAAATATTCACATCTAATTATCATAATAGCTTGCCAACTGGTGTGGTGATAATGCTTCTCCACATCTCGCAATCTACAACAGAATATATCAATTTATGTGCTACTTTCCCATTCATCTTCCAGTTATTACAATGTGTTTCAGTGACCAAAAATGCTGACTCCATGAAGCCCAAATATTGTGGTTTTACAGAACAGCAAAAATATCTTGGACAGTCGCAATAACCCTCTCATAAAAACTGAACTGGAGGGAGCAGGTAAGACAGACATGCATGAGAAATTAACTATACAAATGAGAAGATGACATGATGAGATGGATGAACAGCAGGCTGTCAGAGTGGAACACAAAAATATCACCTTAGTTACCAAGGCTTGCTTGTGGGAGTTCTGTCCATGATCTATGCAAAAAAAATTAGCTAAGGGAAATAATTTAACATTTTCCAGTTGAATATAGGTGAGCTTCAGAACAGAACAATGGAATTTGAAAAGGTAGTGTAAGAACATCAAGTGCATGTAGCCTTTTAAAAGGCAACCATTCTTTCAAAGAAAGATAGAAATATCCAAGGGTATATACACTAACAACGGTCTCCGTGGCAAAGGAGTTACAGATGCGGTTTGTGACCCCACATACCCGCGTTCGAAACATAGCTGCTAGAGATTTGGCAGCAGACCGTGTTGCGCTGGTTGTTTACAAAATAGTATGGGTGCCGGTCATTCAGAAAGCAATGGCAAACCACTGAAAGTAAACTTGCCAAGACAACAACATCAACAAAAAGGCTGTTGCTGACTGCAAACGTCCTGTAAAAGATATGTATCTAACTTTTTTAAATATACACTAACGGGAACCGCAAAAGTGGTAGTGACTAGACACTGGCCTGTCGCTCCAGTGGTCAGGGTTTCAAATCTGCATCAGGGCAGATTTAAAAAATTGTCCCGGGCTCCCAGGTTGACCCAGCCTAAAATTTGTACCAGGAAATATCTTGGGAAATAAATATGGCTGGGCATGATACTGACATTATCCACTAATTGTTGATTGGTCTGTGACAATATGGGTCTAGCACCATATGCCCAGTGCCCCTTCAGGCATGTTAAAGGGTCCTTTACTTGACGTACACATGCACTACAGATGCAGATGCTTGAAATGGAAAAGTATCACAACCCTGGTCACCAGCAATGTCCAAGCCACTGTAACAAACAACACCACACCTGACATTCACCATCAGATAAGGGAAATTATGGAGCACAGATAATATCAAGTATACGCTGCACAACAACTACTGCCCTCATGCCTCAGTAGCAAGTTTATATCTGAATTTGAGCCAACAATGAAGAAAAGTATTGCAGTCGATCCAATCATTTCCATTTGGATATCTTTGGCGTACTGCCTGTTCAACAACAGTGAGCTAGAAGTAGAGGAGCTATGCAACATTACCAACTTACTACTCAAAAGGCTTGAAACTTCAACTCTCTTCCAAAGAGCAAATAGTGTGACTAGTTGATGCCAACAACAATGGCAAAAGAAACTATCATCAACACCTTGGAAGGTGCAGACATTGATCTGAAAGGTCAAGGTGGGTTCTGTACATAGACAGTGGACTGAATTGCTGCAGTCTGTTGTCCATAGAGTCATCTTCATTTTTGTTCGGGGACATGCGGGATTTGACGGAAATGAACGAGCTGATAAACTTGCTGTCTCTGCATCCCCTGCAGTTGGTCAGCCCATGGATCATGTCGATGTTATTAATGCTCTTAGAGAGATATTGAGAGATGAGGACTATGACGCCAGTAAATCCACATCAGTGTCCAGAATGAGAGTCTCTGGAATAAGAACTGGCATGGCCAGACATGAAAGGTTCATCAGGAGATTGAGGGACCTCGTCAACCAACACAGACCTGCCACTATTAGCTGTCGTATGCTGATGCATATGTTGGGGGGGGGGGGGGGCGTGGACCCGGACGCTGGAGCGGAAGGATCTGAGCACCTATGGACTTGTCCGAAGTGCATATATGATACCCCAACAGATAACAAGACACTGACTATCGCTATGTACTGATTACTATAACACCGCAAGCATCATAGAGACCATCAGGTGAAACCATTTTGGAAATTCAAGAAAGCAGTCTAGAACCATCCATCCATTATGTGTCATGCTGGTAAGTGTGGGCAGTCTTGATTCCCCATTTTACTCGATCACCAGAGTCGTAGGATCTGCTCAGCATTCTTGTCTCGACCATACCATGTAGTCAAGCCATCCACGTATTTACTTCTCTGTCTTCCCCTCATTCTCTTCCCATCAATCTTGCCAGTTGTCACCAAGTTCTCTAACTTATTTCTTCTCATAACATGTCCAAAAAATGTTGACTGTCTACTATCTTTTTCTCTAAATAGTTTACGATTTTCCTTTGTTTATTGTAGGACTTGGTCGTTAGTTTTTCTGTCTGTCCATGGTATTCTTTGCATTCTCCTCAGAAACCACGTTTCCACAGCCTAGAACACCTACATAAAACAAAAAACTGGAGGCTTGAATTTGCTCATTAGAATAAATGACATCAACATATTCTATAACAACATCTGTACCATCATCATTGTGGATGTCAAAAAGAAAAGAACATTCCTAGAGTGATAAATGAATGAAAATGACCCCACCATTCAAAATAAAACTGACAACAAAACTGACTACAACAGGTGGACAGCAAAAGTATGGTATTTCATGAGATCCAAAAGCATACATGAGCCGGGCAAAAATACACAGACTCAAATCTTCAGACTCAGAACAGGACATTGTGGACTGAGAACACATCTCTACCAAATGGGTCTCAGTGTCTCTGCCTCTTGCTAATGAGGAGCATTCAAACAAATTCCAAAACATGTCCTACAGGACAGCCCTGACTTCAGAGAACTGAGGGAGGAAATCTGGCTGACTGGAGAGACCCTTTGAGGAAAAACTCTAGTGGACCTGTGAAGATCTCAGGCAAATCATTCTGTTTGTGACCCCTGCTGGAATACATGCATAGCAAATGATCACAGAAGAATAATAATCAAGAAAAACAAACAAGTGGCATGGAAAGAAACTTACAGAAAAATAAACATGAACAGAGAAGGAAATAAGCCTGGCGACTCTTGCACATCCTTAAAGATATCATCATGTCACAAATCCTTATAAGAATGTCTCTCATCACAAGATTCAATGAGGCACTGGGACTAGACTAAATACAAAAATGAGACAAATTGTGTATGTTCCTCAGATCAGATTCTTTATCAACCTAACTACTATTTTACCGGTAAGGTTATTAGCATTACATCTACAGCCTTCAACAATCTTCTTGTATTAGTTCTTATTACATATTACATACAAACCTTTGGCCGTTTTATGGATTTTTGTGGCTTCTTTTTTCCAAGTTTCTTCAAAGTATTATAGTAACTTCTCTGACTATGTGTGAGAAATGCATCAAGGTAACTCCCTTCATACTGCAATGAAATCAGTGAACACCTGTTTCAATAGCAAGACAGCACAACAATAACAATTGCTTAACAAATACAGTTTACAAATGAAACATTTCTCTAGACATGTCACATAGGTGTGATGTTCTCGGACTGAGGTGACACAACTCCATGCTAAGTCAACCTGTCTTTTGCTATCTCCTGCAGTTGCCTTCATGTCCTCCCCACATTATTAATCTCTCTCACAAATTCTCTCCTAAATGTGCCTTTAGGTATCCCTCAATTTTGCTTGCCCTGCGAGTTCCAGAGAAAGAACTTCAAGTTAATCCATTACCAGTTTTTCTCAATCCTATTCAGCACCAGAGTCTTTTCCTCACAACTTGATTCACTGGGATTTATTTAGTTCTCTGCTAAGGCTCTATGTCAGTGATTCTGTTATAACATTTTGACCTATCCTAGAAAAACTCCCTTTATTTGTCCATGACATTCTCACCATTCTTTTATATCTCTGCAGCTTCCACATAATTGTTCACTAGTCTGCTAATTATCATAATTCTCTTCCATAAATCAGGTCTGGCTAGAACTCTTTTTCACATCTTGATTGAGAAGGATATATTGCACATAATATACTTCATCTTGTAAAATATTGCATTTACTTGCACAGAAGACCTCCAACCATGATAAAAACAGCATTGGGTTGCCTTCAAAAGACAGCTCAGCAGTATTAGGAAAAACAACAACATAAAGATGAGTAGTAACAGGGAGGAGTTTTTATGATAAGTCAACTCTTTGGTTGACCTAGCCTCAATAAAAACTAGCTATCAAAGTGGTTATGGACGCAGTTCGTAATCCCACATGCCACGTTCGAAACACAGCTGTGTTGGTTTATCATGAAATGGTATGGGTGTCGGTTGTTCAGAAAGCAATGGCAAACTACTGAATGTAAACTTGCCCAGGAATCACGAACAGCCAAAAAATGCTGGGGTTGACTGCTGCATCCGTATAGGATATAAAACGAACAAAACCAGAGATTCTTCTGGGAAAGTTTAAAGGGTTTACAGGGGTGGCTTAAAGGCCTGAGAGTCGACTTCATTGCACTGATTTTTATTTCATATGGCTCAGTCTCTTCCCTCAGGTTGGCCTGCAGAAAACGTCACACAAACTCTGTAGCGCTAGTGACAACCCTCATGAGACTCCGAGAAATTCACACTCATGAACCAAATGACAGAGTCCAAAAATGAACCTAACATGTGCCTAAATGGTGTCTGTGGCTTACAAGATTGTGAAACATAGTTTCATAATTATTTGACATACTGAGTCAAGGGTAGAGGAGCTGCTGGCCGAGTGGCTAGAACGCCGGACTCTCCTTCGGGATACCCGGGTTCGATCCCTCGGTAAGGTGTGGGATTTTTTTCTGTCGGGTGCAAAAAGAAAATCCTAACCTTCACAGTTCGCGGCGACTGCACTAGCCAGGCGGCCTTAATTCCTCAGGCTCAAAGACCCCTCTGCCATACACCGCAAGGTACTAGGTTGGCAGTAAATGACTGAGTCGAGGGTTTGGAAAAAGCCACAGGAGATCTGGACCACCTTGCGATGATTTCAATGGGTTCAGACATCCACCGCTGAGTAAGCAATGGCAAACTAATGACCTAAAATTGCCTAGTAAATCACAAACAACCAATGAATGTTGGGGTTGATTGCAACATCATGTACATGACTACTATATTTAATGACAAGGAAATGGATTTACCTTATGAAAGATGACTCTTATATACTAAACTTATTTTAACTTTTACATAAGCAAAACATTCTGCACACAAAACCTTCTTTACATGACATATTTATCCAGAAGAAAACATTACACATCAATGCAATTGTTAACTATGTTTCTGAAATACGGTGTCATTATATAAAGAACCCATTACCTTCTTTTTCAAAACATTGAAGTTGTCAATAATGACACCAATGAAGAGGTTCATGGAGAAGAAGGATCCACAAATAATAAAAATAACAAAGTACAAGTATGCAAAGGGGCTGGCTTCATAATCTGGTTGCATATCCACCTGTTGTTACAAAAAATAAAGCAATGGTTACCTGCATGCAATAGGAAATATGAGTCATATCTGACAACTGAAGACAACGTTAGGGCAGCAGTGGGTACACTCGTTTAAGAGTATACCTTAGAAATGGAAGAAATGTAGTGGCTAGATGCTTGCCTGCCAGCCCAGTGGTCGTGGGTTTGTCACATTTTTAAAAGTGACTTGGTCTCCCAGATTAAAATGTATACCAGAAATTGTCTTGGTGGTCGGTGTGATAGTGACCACATCACCATGAGTGCCAATTGGTCTATACAAATATAGGTCTAGAACCATAAGCCCAATTCTAATGTTAAATCAGTACTGCTGTAGGGATCAGAAACATGGAGGACAATGAAAATGATTATAAACTACAAATATTAACTAACTGCTTCTGTGCAAAATTGGAGTAAAATCGTATGACAAAATCATTAATGTAGAGCTCATGGAGAGAACTAAACAAACAGCAACGAACCAAGAGGTGAAGAAAAGACATTGGTGCTGGATGGGACATACATTGAGAAAACCTGAGAATAGTTTACCTTGAAATGCCTTAGTCAGGAACCCACAGGGCAAAAGAAACAAAGACCTACAAACTCATGGAGAAGAGAAACAAATGGACAATATGGGAGGACAGGAGGACATGGTCAGAGATACATGGGACAACTAAAGATATGGGGGGGGGGGGCTTGAAGTGAGCTGGTCAGCCTCACTGGGCCATGGAGGGCAAAAGAAGAAGAAGCAGAAGAAGACCACATGCCCAATGAAACCTTGAGGTGTGTAGAAGGGTACTATGAAGTTAAGTTAGTTGCATATTCTTTACAGGACGTCACAGTCAACCCCAGCCTTTTTTTTGGGCTGTATGTGATCACTTGGTAAGTTTAAAAAAGGGTACTTTATTGTACCGAAAATATAAATACACATAAGTTAAGTTAGTTAGTCAACAGATTATCCTCAATGCACATCAAACCATTCAATCCATAAGTGCTCAGATTCCCTCCTCAGTAAATCCTGCAGTGTGTAGCGGTTAACGACCCCAGTTCTGTGTTGGTTTATTAATCTTCTTTGGCTTCCTGCGTAGTGTTCTTATTTGGTCACACCTCTTTTAACTTGCTGTTCTCGCATCCTGACCATAGTTGTAGATTCACAGTCATCACTTGGTTCTCGCAAACGAGTGACACAAATTAAATGCAAAACAACACTTCCACACAATCAACACCGAGTTAGGTAAGGAAATCCTTCTCTTCTCTCTTCTGTACCATCATCTGCAATATGTCTAAAACACTGGTGGAATGTTATTCACAAAATGCAATAAACAAATTAATTCTGTTAATCCCACAGTCAGGATAACATTACAAGCAAATCAAATATCATACAACCTTAAGCAACAAACTGAACAACAACTTCTAGAAAACATTCAATGCTGGATATCATCATCATGTACCTTGCCAAATGGCACAGATGTTTATGTCTTTCCACAGACATATGTCTTAAGTGTTCCGGATCAATTCTATTAATGATATCCCCCCATGTCGCCATATTAGACTGTGAGGCATAATTTCTCTTGGTCTGACTCCGACTCTTCTACCGTTGACATTTTCAGTTGTCAAAATGTTGTTTAATACCTCTCTTCTCATTATATGATCAAAGAATACTATTTGTCTCTTTCGTATTGTTGCATACAATGTTCTACTATCATTAGTCTCTTCCAGGTAATCCTTGTTAGTTACTCTGGCCGTCCGAGGTATTTATAATGTTTATCTCAGAAATCACATCTCCCGTGCCTCCAAGCTCTTCTTAATATGTTCACATGCCAAGATTCACTGCCATACACATTCAACATCACATTACTGTCCCCTCTTTCTGACATTCAATGAAAGTGACTTTTTACATATGATATTTTAAAATCTTTTTAAATGCAGCTTTTGCTTGGCCTATTCTGCTCTTAAAATCTCTCATTTCACTACATAAAGAGAAGGAATCTGGAGACAAAACCCATCATTGCCTTACTCTTATAGCTGTTCATATTTGCCCACTTTATTTTACATTTTAAATGTTGCTACTTGTTTCCAATAAATATCTGTTTATTATTCTGAAATCCTTCCCATCAATTTTAATATCCTCAAACATTTGAATGCATGAACATTGGAGAACCTTTCAAAAGATAGCTGAGTAAAAATAACAAAAATAAGATACATGTGATAATAATTCTCATGTGACACTGTTTTCTACTTTGTCTAGATTTGAGATAGGTACAAATATCAGATCACAATATAGTAAATACAACCACAAATGCACGAGATGTTTCAATTGCAAACACTTTCTTCTTTTGGAAATTAAAGGATACTTTCAAAATATCTATCAAAATGACGCAGAAAATCAAAGGGAAATAATGCAGTAATTATTATATGAAGACTAACACCATTAAATAATGAGAATTATATAACAATCATTTTAGCTCTTGGAATTTCCTCTCAGCTTGTGGTTGGAGTCTGGTGACAATGAAATACCTAACACCGGTGGAGGAAACGACTAAACTAGACCTAATCTCACCTAATATGCCTCTTAACAGATGTGAAGTGCCAGAACTGCCTTGCATACCCCGCTAGTTTCTGAGCTTGGAGAGGGGTGGCAGAGTTCTGCAACATTCCTCTTGAAGATGATGCTGATATAAAAAATCCTCTGAACCAACTTCATTCTAATAGATGTGGGCTCTTTTCAGGGATCAGACATATATGCACTGGACTTAACAGTGGGAATTCAGTTTTTCAGAAGATTCACAATTAACCAATTATAAAGGCTGCAGTTAAGTGCTGTGTATCTGTATACTGAAAAAAAGAAAGAAAGAAAGAAAGAAAGAAAGAAAGAAAACACATGTGTACATACTAAAACAGCCCAGTATATGAAAAGAACAGTTCAAACAATATTGTTCATATTTACCCCTGTGGAATCTACTGCACTGCTGATAACCTCCATCCAGCCCTCAAAAGTGGCCTGTATTAAACAGCATAAGCTAGTAAGTACTAGAAACTGACATTTCTATTTGCAACTGAAACTTGAATTTCCTACTAATGCCGAGCATAAACTCAGTTAGAGAAATCACTGTATCTTGCTTGCTTGCTTCGCTTGCTGTGAACGCCAGCATGAAGTCCTGTATGTCGGATGAAGACATCCTGTTGTCCAACATCTGTGTGATGTCATACCGGGCCTGAGGTTTGCTTGAGTATCCGTTGTCCCATGTCCGGCTTATTGGTGTGCAGACTGGTGATTCCTTGCCATGCGGGCCGATACTCTCTGACTTCGGAAGAATCAGCGATCCTACTACGTTAGCCAGGACCCCGAAGGGACCTGTTGCCCAGAACGCAAGACTGGGACGTGTTAGTAGGTCTTAGCCAGTATAGAACCTGACCCTGTTGCCTTGGAAAACACTTCTGCGTCCCATTACTGTATCTGATATGCAGAATATTTTAAAAAAACATTCACAGGACTGATTCTTGTTTTATCATTATAACCCTTAAAGTGCTCATAAAATTTATTCTGTTTCCAGGTGTTTATGTGTAATGACAATACATTTTATAACCATCAAGTTTTTCAGAAACAATAAAACTGAAGAACAAAATACCAATAGATACATATTGTTTTTTTACAAACATTTTGTTAAGAATAAATATTTTACAATTTAATTTTAAATAATGATAAAAGAACAGAGAATGACATAAATTTCAACTGAAGAAAAAAGAGGAGGAAGAACAGGGGGATTAGGTGTCACCAAATGCCATGAGTTGCACCAGAATGATCTCCTACATGAAAGTATGCAATAAGAGAAGAAGAAAAAACTAGAGGAATAAAATCACGCTTCTCAGTGGCTATCCATACATGAAACCAAATTGTGTACCTAATGCATAATGCAATGCTACGCGTCATTGTACATGACCCACCTCTAGCCATGACATAAGGTTGCACACAAAGACGGCAAGTAATCATCACAGCTCACGGTCACAGGTATGGCCAGACGCTCAGGCAGACGTGAGACACTCAAGAGGAGATAATAGTCGGCCTATGGCCGTCAAGCTGATAAACATGCGGGTCCAAAAGAGCGGTTGAATAGAGGCAATTAATTACCTGTAGAAAGTGCAGGGTGGCAGAATGATAATAACACTACATGACATGCAGACTGAATGCAGTGTTAAATGGATCATGGCTGGCAATAAAAACTGGGAATGGGTAACTGGAAATAGATGCAGATGGCGCCAAAGAGATAAAGGGGTGTGTCATACTTGATATAAATACGCTTGCCTAGATTGGTTCACATCAGATAACTTAAGAATTTAGCAACAGGTATGAATGATCTTTATACTTTCTTTACAGAAGGATCTGATTACTATGTTCCCTATGAATGTTATTTTGTAGTAACTATTCAACAGTCTTTTAGATGTACTGACTTTCAGGTGACGGTCTGACTCTGGTTACTTTCAAGGAGAATTAGTATTTTCTCACTTGTCTGTAGAGTTGTATTACAATGTCATTCTTACTAACAAGTAAGACTATCATGGTTTAATTATGTTTCTATGTACATTTTTACATATGCTGCCATATATATATATATATATATATATATATATATATATATATATATATATATATATATATATATATATATATATATATATATATCTTAGTATGTTGGCTTATACTGAATGTGGACGCTCAACATAGTGATAACACCCCAGAGTGATTGATTGTTGTAGATATTGCATTGTTTTGATTCATACTACTCATGTAGGAATATATGTACATGTATAATGTTTAGTATATTTTGGATATTTATTTGTCCTATACAAACCTATCAATATGAATAGTGTGTTGTGCTATTTTGTTCATATGCACAGCATGCAATGGCATATTGCCTATTGATTGTGACTGAAGCAGAGGTGTAGTGGTGCAGACATTACCCACAATCGGTATCGGGCACGTGTTGTGCTTAGCCCTTTTAGTGCTTGGTGAATGAGCATTCACCGCAACTCACTTAGGCCTGGCACAGAGACTGGTCACTGGCACTTAAGCCCGGAAATCAGATACTCTTATGATACCACTACCGACCCTTTGATCTGCTAAACTAAACCTAGGTATCTAACTTTCCCTTTCCCACTCCTTGGGGGGGGGGGGGGGGGGGTGTAAATCAAGACCAGCTAATTTAATTTTTGTTAACGAGCCACTTGCAGCTGTACTCTTGAATATTCATGGGCTTAATCTTTATTTCTTCTTCTTCTTCTTCGTTCATCCGGAGTTTTTTCCCCGGACGTGATTGCGTTGTGCTTGTTTACAGCAGAGCTGCGTTCTTGCGCCGTTAGGCTGACACATCCGACTTCTGCGGGCATTTGTTGACCGGGTTATCCTTCCCGGTGTAATCTTTATTTCAGCCATATAGATTTTGTCCTGAGTAAATTTCTGACAAATTGTGGTCTCGGTTAGAGATAAACAATTGTCACTTCTGACAAATTGGGATTGCTCGCCAGTGATAAGTACATTTAACTTGGCGAGGGCACCCCACTTCTGACAGGAGGTTAAGAAAAACAAGCAGAACAAGAGGAAGAGAAAAACAAGCAGGAGGAGATGGGGGAGAACAGAAGAAGAAGATGCAGAAGAAGAAGAAGAAGAAGAAGATGCAGAAGAAGAAGAAGAAGAAGAAGAAGAAGAAGAAGAAGAAGAAGAAGAAGAAGAAGAAGAAGAAGAAGAAGAAGAAGAAGAAGAAGAAGAGGAGGGGCATGAAAAGAAGGAAGGGCTGAATTGTGCTAAAATAAGAGACAGAGTGAAATTTACAGAAATATGATTAACAATAAGAATACCACAGTGAGAAAATAAACCAGGACATAATTCAAGGTCTTTTTCATATGACAAGAAAATATCTTCAAATTTACTAGAAGTATTAGCATAAAACACCTACAATGATGTCATTAGACTAAGAAAAAGAGGGACTAATGGGACTATTGGAACATTCTTCTTCTTTTTTTTTTGCCCTCCTTCTTCAGGCTTCAATTCCAAGTGGAGCCTATGTCCTCTACTAACTCATGCTAGGCCCTTGTAGACTTGTTCATGATTGGTTTATATTTGGTAGCCAGTTTTCTATGGATGAGGTAAATGGGACATTCTTCTTCTTTCATTCTTTATACCCCCACTGGGGCACAAGCCCTCAACCAACTCATTCCATGCCCTCCTATTCTTAGCTATCTCACACAGCTCTGCCCATATCCATTTCTATTTCTACTTCTCTTCATCATGTGTTTTTAGATCTTCCTCTATTTCTGTTGCCCTGTTAATTCCAGATAAAGGCCTTTCTAGTTAAACTATTCTCAGGTTGTCTCAGTTATGTCCTATTCAATATCTTTTCTTCACCTCTTGGTTCATGGATATTTGTCTACTTCTCTCCATGAGTTCCTTACTGGTGATTATGTTATACCGTTTTACTCCTTCTATTTTGCATTACAAAATACTAATAGCCATCTTCAGTCATTTGTCACTATGGGTTGATGCTTCCAGCTGTACAGACCTGGCATTTCTTTTACACGGTAATTTCTTCTCTGCGTGTTTAATTTCTGTCTGCAAGTGCTCTGAGGCTACAGGGACTGACTACAGCAAACCAGCACATTCTCAAGAATGGTACTGATAGACAAGAGCAGACAGATAACACTGGAACACCACCACCAACAACAACCCTATTACAAATAACATTGAGCTGTCAGGAGTAGACATCTCACCAGTACTGGGGAACTAATAACCTGCATAAGAATGGAATCGGGGGTTGACAGGAGTAGACAATTCACCAAGATTGGGACACTAACTACCATAACCTGCATAAGAATGGCATTGGGTTGACTGGAGTAGACAACTCACCAAGACTGGGACACTAACAACCATAACAATAACATGCAACTGTCAGGAGGAGATTAGTCACTACTCCTATGACAAGAACAACTATAACCTGCATAAGAATAACATTGGGTGGACAGAAGTAGATGACTCACTAGCACTGGGTCACTAACGATAGCCTGCATAAGAATGGCATTAAGCTGTGGAGCAAAATTCAATAATGTTTAATTTAAAACCATGCGTGTGCACACCAAAGTGCTTCTCTGAATACATTAAAGCAGTAAATGACCTGTGCTGAGATACTAAATCTTAGCAGCAAAACTATGAATATATACTAGATACTCACCACTTGGAACAATGCAAGAAAACCAATTGCTGCATTGTCAAAGTTCACATTTGGATTCTGCCATGAGCCATTCATTTTTAGACAAGCACTTTTATTGGGGACTACTATGGCATCGAATGTCTCCAGTGTTGAGATATTGATGCATCTATAGAACATGCCCTTGAAAAACTGAACACCCATGATACTAAATATCAGCCAGAACACCATACAGACTAAGAACACATTCCCAATGGCCGGGATTGCATTCATCAGGGCATTGACCACAATCTGAAAGCATTTAATACAAGGGGTGTTAAGAAAGTAAGTATTGAAAACAAAACAAAACCAAATTATTTATCACAAATGTTATTCCCACTGGAATCTGCATCCACAAAACTGCTTTTCTGCACAACAACCACTGTTACTTAAGCAGCTATCATATTCTTCTTCTGTCTTTTATAACCCATTTGGAGCACAGGCCTTCAATGAACACCTGCCAAGACATTTTATCTTTAGACGTGCTCATGGTTGGTTGGGTATTGCAACTGAAGTTTTCTACAGGATGGGGCAGCCAGTCCCACACATGCCAAGACATTTTATTTTTAGACTTGCTCATGGTTGGTTGGGTTTTGCAACTGAAGTTTTCTACAGGATGGGGCAGCCAGTCCCACACATGCCAAGACATTTTATTTTTAGACTTGCTCATGGTTGATTGGATGTTGCAACTGAAGTTTTCTACAGTATGGCACAGCCAGTCCCACACATGCCAAGACATTTTATTTTTAGACTTGCTCATGGTTGATTGGATGTTGCAACTGAAGTTTTCTACAGTATGGCACAGCCAGTCCCACACATGCCAAGACATTTTATCTTTAGACTTGCTCATGGTTGATTGGGTTTTGCAACTGAAGTTTTCTACAGTATGGCACAGCCAGTCCCACACATGCCAAGACATTTTATTTTTAGACTTGCTCATGGTTGATTGGATGTTGCAACTGAAGTTTTCTACAGTATGGCACAGCCAGTCCCACACATGCCAAGACATTTTATCTTTAGACTTGCTCATGGTTGATTGGATGTTGCAACTGAAGTTTTCTACAGGATGGGGCAGCCAGTCCCACACCAGCCCTCCTTAACTGCCTCTTAAAGCATGCATGGCAGGTGGCAGTGTTACTATTCTTTGCTCTTATGGGCCCTGATAACACATGGGTGATTTATCATATGCCTTCTGCTTATACTGCAGCCCTCTGATTATACTGCAGCCACCTGCATTTGCAGTCTTGTGTGTACTTTTGCTATTGCTCCTCTGCATGGATCTTGGGTTCTTACTATAAACAAAATTTCTAAACACACAAATAATCTCTGACATTTTCACAGAGAAGAGTCCTACAAATTTCACAAAACTGCAGAAAGAGAACAGAAACTGTGAACTGTCCTCTCAAAAACTTTGTACATTCACAATTCCGGCAGTTGTATTCTATGCAAAAGGTTTACAAATATTTGTGTACGTAACAGAGTAAATACTTCCCAAATGGCAAGGATGTGTGGTTTAATGGATTTAGAATCTATAGGGGGGAAAAAACTGTTTAAAAAGATCCTTTCTCATCACCTTTCCTTCTCAGACAATTCCCAGAATACTGTGAAAATTGTCTGCTACCAATTTTTATGAGGCTGAATCCAACTGTAATGGTCAGAAAAATATAAATCTGCCTCTGATGGGGATGGAATCCAGACCATTGCTTGATAAGAAAGTAATTTAAACACTTTGCCATGAATTCTTCTATAAAACCACATCTCTGCAGCTTCCACATAGTCATCAGAGACAAAGTAGCAATAAATAATAATACATAAATATAATATATAATTTATTATGAGATGATGTGTGCCATTATTCTTCAGTTCATGGTTTTGTTATCGATTTGAGTTCATGGTTTGATGATTTTGGTTACAGGAACAGAAGCAAGTTAAGGTCATTGTGTTTTGTACTCAAGGATAACCTGTATCTTACATTAAATATACAATTACTAATTTCTTTCAGAGTTAATCACCATCAGCCTTGTTGACTGACATGAGCAAACACGCTTCCCCATATCATGTGATTTTCAACAGTATGTGTCGGTTCAAGTGCTGACACCATTCCGCACCACGACATAAAGCTGTCAAGAATCTTCTCCTGTTTTATTCCTCTATCACTCTTTTCACAAATTTCTCCAGCTGTCACAACATGTTCCAGTTTTTCTCTTCTCATAATGTGGCCAAACAATGGTAAATGCCACTTTCTGAATTTTGAGATAAGTTGCTTTTTGTATTTTAGCATCTCCAAGGAATTTTCATCATTCTTCAGTAAAATGACATCTCTGAGGCCTTGAGGGACTTGAATTTTGCCTGTTTATGAACTGCAAATTAATAACAGCCATATGCTAAAACTAGCACTATGTAACATGAAAGAATTGTTGTTTTCAAACATCCATTGGCAGGAATTTACTGCATAAAATGTTATTTTTAAAAAATGCAGTTATTGCTTGCTATATTCTCTCTTTAAAAAATAAAATATCAGTGATACATCTTCCATGTGCTGTTACCCAGATGCCTAGATATACGAATTTCTTTACATAACCCAGGATTCAACAGGGACATTTAAGAAGCAATTATAAGACTCGTGTCTGAACATTTTCTGCTGAAGCCTACAAGTGGTGATTCAGTTAACTATCCATGACTGGTGCACAGCACGTAACAACAAATGGACCTTTAGTCACTACATGCTGGACTGTGTCTCATACAGACATAATGACATCAGAAAGGGGCAGTACTGGCTCCCTGGCCTGGAAGGACATCTCTCAGCTGTATCCCCTCTATCAATGGGCTAGATATCAGTCCGGTCATGAAATTCAATGATGGAATGACTGAATGGATAAGAGCAGCTGCTCTTACAACTTCTGGTGTGTTGATGCTGAGATAGGATTTGCCTGATGGCGAGGGACAGTGCACTTTGCAGTAGTGGCAAAAAGTAACACGTGTATTGACTATGCTTGAGTTCAAAGCAAGATAACATTTGTAAAAAGTTCTGGTTATTAGGCTGTTCACATTGGGAACTTATATCTTGGTTACAAATTAATAAACAGCTGATTTTATCCAGAGATGTAGATGCTGAAATTTAATGCTAGAAATCATAGAAAGCAGAAGAACTGACAAACATGAAAAAAAAAACTGTAAATTCTGATACCTTCATTCCTTGCCATCTTGATATTGCTCTAAGAGGGCGGAGAGAACGCAAGGTCCTCAAAGATTTGAAAGCTGTTACATTTTCAAAGCCAAGAACATCTCCCATGACAGAAAATACAGTAACCTGTTGGAGTATCAACATATTAAATAGTGTATTCATGTTGATCAAATGAATATTATTTCAACTGACAGCACACACAGTTGCATCTTGCATCCATTAAAAGCATTTATTTTTCAAATAAACTTTGTAAGACTGTAAGCTGTGCATTAAATTTGTTAAATAAACAGTTGCATATCCTTTACAGGATGTCGGAGTCAACCCAGCATTTTTTGTTTGATGTTTATGATCTCTTGGCAAGTTTACTTTCAGTAGTTTGCCATTGCTTTCTGAACGATCAGCACCCATACCATTTCATAAAAAACAAATGCAAGGCAGGCTGCTGCCAAATCGCCTGCAGCTGTGTTCGAATATGGTATGCAGGAATATGAACTGCATCCATAATCCCTTCACCACAAAGCCAGCTATTAAATTTGTTACAAAAGAGAAATAATGTAGGGAAAACACACTGCTGCAATTTTACATTATGCAGATGGCATTAGCACTAGCTGAGATGAAAAAGACCTACAAGAATAGCCAGTTGACACCACCTCTAGAAAATATGGTATATACATCCATGTAGAAAGTACTCAGCTCATGACAACCATAACAGAAAATAAAATCAACCAAGGTCAACATGGTCAAATGAATAAAGCGTTCATTCTTAAACATCCGGTGTGCCAATGTCGAAGTCAGTTGGACTAAAATGTTGACTTCTTATCCTTGACTTGGGGATGTAAATTACAAGCATCTCTGAAGTCAGAGTGGGGTCGCTTATTGATGAGGGACACTGGTAATAGGGAAAGCTAATCCACACCCCAAAAATCAGTCCACTGTACTAGAAGGAGTAGCATATGTATGGACAACGCTTGTGTTCAAGGGGGAAAATAAAGTTCCCAAAAAAAATCAATCAAAGTAAACATTACAACGGACATGTACTGGAGAAGGTTATACAGATCATGTAACACGGATATACAATAAATGATGAAGGAGCAAGAACTGAGCTAAGAGCAAGAACTGTAGAGATATACAGAAAAACTATCAAACCACTGGCAGGCCAGTAACAATACAATCCCTCACCTGGAGGTCTGAAACCTGAATCCCCTTCAAAGTATTCTCTGTGGGACTGTACCCACTTGTCCCACTGCTACAGGAAACATTTCAGGACGTCTCTTTAAAAATGGTGTACAACATGACGACTGCATTCTGCTTACTGTTTTCTTATGGCTCAAACTGAGTTTCTTTCAGGGGCATTTTCATCTTGGAAAAGAGTACTTCACTTTTACTTTACTTTTGAAAGCTTCACTCTCTTTCCTTCTATGTTAACTTCTCTATAAGTTTATCAACCTCTATAACTCCCAATTGGCTTTATACAAGAAATAGATAATAATTCATTTGTTGATACTGAATTTGTACAAAGCATCAGCCATACCACTGTATGTCCTTCTTGTCTGAAACAGGCCTGATTGAGAATCTGTGATGTCTGTCACCAGATGTCTCTGCATATACATTAGTTCTCCATAAACATCACTTGACAGGAAAACTGTGTAGGTCACCTTCAGCATTCCACAGTAAGAAATATGATCAGTATATTGGATGCTTTAATAATAGTTCTGCCGGTCTCCCTGGCAAAGGAGTCAACAACTTTCTCTGTAATCCCGTACATCCACGTAGGGGTTCACTGCTGCGTGAGATTCGGTAGCGGATCGCATCACGTTGGTTAATTACAGGGGTATGTAAGCGGTCGCTCAGAAAGTAATGGCAAACTACTGAGCGTAATCTTGCCAAGACATTAACAACAGCAGTAAAATGCTGGTGTTGACAGCGATGTACTGTAAATAGGATATGCGAAAAAAAAAATACTAATAGTTCTGCTCTTGTGCTCTGACTTATCAGACTTAGAGATGGTGACCCTCATCGAGAGAAGAGAGGGAGGGGAAAGGAAGATAAAGGTGTATGTGAGAGAGAGAGAGAGAGAGAGAGAGAGAGAGAGAGAGAGAGAGAGAGAGAGAGAGAGAGAGAGAGAGAGAGAGAGAGAGAGAGAGAGAGAGAGAGAGAGAGAGAGAGAGAGAGAGAGAGAGAGAGAGAGAGAGAGAGAGAGAGAGAGAGAGAGAGTATGCCAATGTGAAAATTTTATCCTTCAATATTATTTGTAATATATACTCGTATGTTAAAACCTTGCATACAACCGAAGCATTAAAAGCAGCTTACCAAAACAATCCAGAAGTCCAGGATAGTCCACAAATTTGTGAAGTATGAAGTAAATCCAACCCCAACCCATTGCACCAGCATCTCAAATACGAACAATACAGTAAACACTATATTGGACACTTTCAAAAACATATTCATGTCTGGTTTTTCAATCAGGTTAACATCTTCAAAAGCCTAAAAAGAAAAGAATAGAAAACACAAACATCTCATGAGAATTCAAGTTAAAATGATCAGAGTCATCTTAAAAGATCACATCTGGCATGCTACTTCTCATATGATTAATTCTTTCGGTACTACTTTGCATAGATGCTCAATGGCGAAAAATGACCACTATGACAAATCATGGTTAGATTACTTTCCAAGAGGTCTCCAGAGAAACCAGATTTCTTCATAAATATCAATTGGGGAACCCTTTGAGGCAGGGGTGGGAAAACTACGGCCCGCGGGACGCATGCGGCCCGGCAACTGATATTATGCGGCCCTCGAGGGCATTTAGAAATAAAAATGTTTATTTTGTTTTTAAGTTATTTTGTTGAATTTTACAGAATTTCATGTACCCTTATGTATGTTTTAACATTTTTGATACAATTTCTTTCTAATAATTTAGTTTTGTAAATATGCCTTGACCTTCAGTAATGTAATGCTAAAATGCAAATTTATCGATTTTAATATATAGAAATATTTATCGACATGTAATTAACTAAGGTATTTATGAAAAACAGATATTTCTCCAGTGAATAAAATGATTTATTTTGCAAGAAAATATTAAATTTAAAAGTGTTTTTGCTGTTATAAATTATTCCCACATTTAAAATGTTCAAATTAATTTATTTGTTGCAGTAGTATTGATATATTTCAGAAATTTATTCTGAGTTTACTCCTTGTTTCATGCAAATTTCAACAAGTAAACTTGCTCCAGATTTCAAGAATATTGTCAACAATTGCAAGCAGTTACATACATCTCATTAGAAATCAACAATTGTAGTGACAATGTAGTCGGTTTGTGTGTAAATTAAAGCCATTGACAGATAATTTTTTTTTTTTAAAAATAATAAAAAATTGTAAAATCTTGTTAACACACTAGTAAAAGTTTTTGTCCATATTGTAAAATATAATGTATAAGTAAAATAAAATTGCAATAATTAGTTATTTATACTGTTTAATAACCTATACATAATCCATAATTACTTATTGTGATAGGTTGCTGTAAACAATGTGGACATAATATATATGCAGCACCCCCCCCCCCCCCCCCCCCCCCCCCCAAATAGCTTTACATTTGTCAATGTGGTCCTATGCACAAAAAGTTTGCCCACACCTGCTTTGAGGCCATCAATACAATTAATAAATAAATACACACGTATTGTATGGCACTCAAAGAAGTAGGAGTATGAATTAGAGACTAGAGGACACACTAAACAATATAAAAATTGTAAGCTATAGTTACCAACCGGGATTCGAACTTGTCACCTTCAATGTTTATGTTGTTCTTACCCCTAGTTCTATGAGCGCCAAACAATATGTGTCTATTTATTTACAGATTTCTTTAGTATGCTCTGACCAAATGTCGAAAAATAGGAGATAACACAATACATGATGGCTAGGATTCAAGAGGTCAAGATTATGTGCCCATCACACATCGCTTGTGATTAACTAGAAAGAGTTAACTATTAAATATTAAAAATAATATTTACCTATCCAGTATGAACACTACTAAAGTGGTAAGATGTGTGTCAGGTCTTAGTCAGATATGACAATCTACAGTATTACATGCTTTCTGTTATCGCTGATCAAACCTGACACCCCACATTGTGCCAACGGCTTCGGGTGGAGGAGTGCAATTGGGAGGGTACAAGCCTTACCCTAGTGTGAGGAAATGCAACGTAAAGACTAAATGTCATGGCAGGGCAGACCAGGCCCAGGTCTAGGATGGAAGCTCCGACAGGCGGACAGAGTATTGCTTTGCTGATCCGGCAGCTTCTGCAGCTTGCCTTGTTCCAGACATATTTGTGTTACCTTCCCTCTGGAGTAAACTAGGCAGGCCAAGAGAGGGATCATGCTGCGTGGGCAACACATGGTCTCTAAATTCAGCCCAGGCTTTGTGTTATGGAGAGATAACTCCATTTTACAAACTATTGTCTGTAAAGACAGCAAGGTGCCAGTCAAGTGGTGAGTTACCATTTTGTACTTCTATATGGCACTGAAAATAAAGGGTTCTGCCAACAAGATGATACTGAAGACAAATGAATGTAAAATGTCACTAGTGTGTTTGACAAATGTCAGGTGTTATGATTGAGCTACTGTATGTCAGTACTACCGGCTTTTTGTTAGCGCCGAATGTTGGGCTGTACAATGGCGATGACGTGACGCATCTATTCTTCGGGATGATGCTGTTTTTGTGTTTTTCCTGTGGATTATGTGGTGTGATTTCATTTTCGTTTATTGGAAGTGTTCAAAAGAAGCCACGGAAGGCAGGTGGTGGATGAAATTTTGAGGGCAGCCGACAGATATTGGTTGGTTATGGTCTCAAGTTTCACGACGGCGGGCAGAGGAGCTCTCTCGAGTCAATGGCTGCAGTCAAATGACCAGTACGGTTACTGCCAAAGAGGAAAGCAACGGCAAACTACCTCTTTAAAAGTGCCTAGTACATTATGATTCGCCTAAAGACTGATCATCGCAAGACAAGGACAGAGACATTAAAATTAGCAACATGGAACGTTAGGACGTTAAACGACGACGAAAAATTAGAGAACATAAAACAAGAATTTGAAAGAGAAAAAATTAATATTATAGGGATGTGCAAAATGAGATGGGCAGCAGCAGGCATCAAGATAGATGAAGATTTTAAGATTATTTATTCTGGAGGTGAAGATCGACAAAGGGGAGTGGCTATTATTTTGGACCAGAAAACATCTAAATCTGTTCAAGGATATTGGGCATTGTCGGACAGAGTTCTACTAGCTAATTAAGTGGCAGACCTTTTAGCATAAATATTATTCAAGTATATGCCCCAACAGGAGAACCCAGTGAAGATAGTGTAGAGGAATTTTATAATGACATAGAGACTGCCTTAAAAAAATGTAAAAATTCAGAAATAAACATCAAAATAGGAGACTTCAATGCAAAAGTAGGAAATCAAGGTGATAGATACACAGTAGGAAACTATGGTTTAGGTGAGAGAAATGAAAGAGGATACAGACTCGTAGAGTTGGCAAAAGAACAGGAAATGATTGTAGGAAACACCTGGTTTAAGCAACACCATAGAAGATTATGGACATGGAGGAGTCCTGATAGCAGGATCAGAAACCAGATTGACTACATTCTGATTAGCAGAAGATTTAGAAACACACCAACAGTAGCAAAAACAGTTCCTAGTGCTGATTGTTATAGTGACCACACACTACTTATAGGAATACTGAGGATAAAGTTGAAGAAAGTCAAGTATATAACAGGAAACACTAAATATGATTTGTGTACATTGAGTAATGACAAGGAAATACAAAACAAATTCAACATAGAAGTACAGAGCAGATTTGATATATTGTCTGATCTAGAGATATTATTCCAGGATGTGGATGATCAATGGGACATGTTGAAGAATTCAATCAGTTTGGCTGCAGAAACAACTATTCCAAAATTAAAGAAGGTGGGTCGTAAGAAATGGATGACAGAGGAAATTTTACACCTAATGGAAACAAGAAGACTCAACAAAAATAATCCTGCCAAATATGAAGAAATTCACAGACAAGTCAGATTATTATGTAAGGAGGCAAAAGAAGCATGGCTTGAGAAAAAGTGCTTAGACATTGAAAAACAACACAACAGTCATAATACCAAATTAGTGCACAAAAGAATTCAGGAACTTACTAATAAAAGAACAAGTACATCAACAGGCTGTCTAAAAACTAAAGATGGCAAAATCATAATAGAAAAAGATCAGATTCTACATGTATGGACAGATTATGTGAAAAACCTTTATAATGATAACAGAGAGGAACAGTATGATATTAGATTTAATAATGAAGGGCCGCCAATTTTGAAGATGGAGGTTCGAAATGTTCTTAAGCATATGAAAGCTGGCAAGGCCCCCGGTGCAGATAACATCACAACAGAAATGATTAAAGCTTTAGAAGAATTTGGACTAGATCAAGTCACCAGACTGCTGAACACATTATATGATACTGGAGATATACCTTCTGAATTATGTAACTGTATTTATTGCAATCCCAAAGAAATCAGGAACCTTGGAATGTGATCAACATAGAACAATTAGTATAATGAGCCACATCACAAAGATTTTGCTACGAATTATCATGCAAAGAGTGAGGAAGAAAATACAACCTGAAATAGGGGAAGAACAATGTGGGTTTGTAGAAGGAAAGGGTACAGTGTATATGCTGCGAACAGTTATTGAACGTGCTATAGAAGTAAACAAGGATATACACCTTTGCTGTATTGACTACACAAAGGCTTTTGATAGAGTTAGACATGTCAACATAGTAGATATGCTTGCAGATCTACAAATTGATGGGAAAGACATTAGACTTATAAAAAACATATATTGGAATCATCAAGCTGCCATAAGGATTGATAATGAAGTGGGACAATATCAACCTATTAAGAGAGGTGTTAGGCAGGGATGTGTAAAGTCTCCAGATCTTTTTTCCCTATACAGTGAAAATATTTTCAGGAATGTAGAAGATATAAATGGAATCAGCACCGGAGGACGAAACATCAATAACATTAGATATGATTTCTTCTTACTTCCATGAGTTTTAAGATGTCTTCGGTCATCCATTTCTTGCGTCCTATTATCTTTATTTTTGGGATGGTTGTTTCTGCAGCTTGGTTGACTGGTTTCTTTAATATTTTCCATTAGTGACTGACGTCTTGAAATAATATTTCCGTATTGGACAGTGCATCAAACCTGTTCTTTACCTCTACATTGAATTCAACTTTCCCCTCTGCTGTGTGTCCACCGTGACGAGGTAGAGGGGCTTGTGCGTCCCAATGACCCCAAGAGCTATGCCGATGGTAGCACAGCTACTGGTAGGGCCACCCATGTCGGACAGGTCAAGGGAGAGGGACCAGACGAAGAGACACACAAACCTGCTGCCTTGTAGGTAGACTGGGGACAGTCTAAGGCTAGGGAAAGCACCCCGAATACATGCTTGTCAAAATCGGATGTACTGAGCCACAGGCTTGACAAAGCAGTGCAACGTAAAACCTGCTGCCTTGTAGGTAGCTGGGGACAGTCAAAGGCTAGGGAAAGCATCCCAAATAAATGCTTGTCGAAATCGGATGTACTGAGCCACAGGCTTGGCAAAGCAGTGCAACGTAACTTAATTCATGATGTCACAAATCAAAATTAATCGTTATGGTGCTAATCCCGTGACGTCCCATCAGGCGGCGATAGTGCCGGGCCCCCTGCCTCGAGGGGGTCCACCCATGACTACTGGTGGTCACTTTCCCCTGTGCTGTGGAGTCAAGGCACAGAGGAGTAGGTTAAGAGCTATTGACCAAATACCCCGGACACTCAACATACTACAGTGGAATGCCGAAGGAGTTTACAAGAAGAAAGACTCCCTAACACAGCGTCTTCATAAAGATAGAATAGATGTGGCATGCATTCAAGAGACACACCTCAACGCCAATCACAAATTCTCAGTCAGAGGATATCAGGCCACACGTTTCGACCGTGAAGGACACAAAGGAGGAGTTCTAATACTTACACGAAATACAATACCTTGCAGCGAAGTATCTGTGATCTCTGACAACCAAACGGAAATTATAGGTGTTGATATAATGATAAAGGACGTGAAAATAAGAATCTACAATCTGTATAGCCCAGCAGATAAGGACCTTACACTCTCAAACATGAAAATAACTGACACAAACTGCATTATTGTCAGACTTTAATAGCCGTTCAGAAAGATGGGGATACCCAGATACTGACAAAAGAGGAGATGAATTGGAGGACTGGGAAATAGACTCAAATCTCCATCTACTCAACAAAGCGGATGACACACCGAGCTTCTACTCCAGAAGATGGCTTACCACTTCTACTCCAGACCTAGCTTTCTGCACAGGAGACATCCTCCACAAAATCGATCGCCATGTGTTGGACCAATTAGCAGGTAGTGACCACAGACCAATCAAGCTTGTAAATCAAATCAAAATCAAATCAAATCAACTTTATTAGGGTCACATATTGGGCGCGCAGGCCCGTCTTACATTCAGCCTTTCCAATCACTCGTCTTTCGTTCATCAAGAGCATTATACATTTACATAGGAAGAAAAATAAACATTGTGAAATGAATGTTGTAAACATAAACAAGGCTAATTACCATGTTATGAAGCCCATTTCCCACCTATCCATACATCACCCCACCCACACAACACCCCCACCTACCCACACACACACGCACCAAGGGACACATACACACCCCCACCTACCGACACACACGCACACCAAGGGACACATACATACCCCACCAACCGACCCATCCCTCACATCCCCCACCCACACACACTGCCCTCACCTGATCCCCCAACCAAAACACACTCGCCACCCACAAACATTCCCCCACCAACCCACACATCCCACGCCCATCCACATCCTACCCCACACATCCTCTCCCCACCCACACCTCAAACCACCCTTCCCCCAGCCACATCTCCATCAACAACATATTCCCCACCCACACACACAATCCCCCACCAACTCACACATCGCACATTCACTCACACATCCCCAAACCATACACACACATCCCCACCAACTTACATTTCCTAACCCCCCCCCCCCCCCCCCCCACATCTCCCTAACCACCCATACATCCCCAATCCACTCACACACACCCCACCACCCACACATACAACTTCCAACCACCCACACATGCCTTAACCTAATCCCCCACCACACAATCCCCCACCCGCACATCACATACACCCCCTACCACACACTATTCCCAACCCACGCACCACACACACACATATCCCTCACCAACACATCCCCACTTACACACCACACACAAAACCCCCACCAAGATACAACACAATATTCCCACCCACACCCACACAGATACCCTTACCCATCCACCCCACATACCCCCACTCACACACCACAAAAATCCCCCACCCACACACACATACCTCACCCACACAATATCACCAACCAACACACCACACACCTCTCCCCACCCACACACGCATTCCCTACCCGTCCACCAACACACACTCACTCACGCATACATGGAGTGATGAATATGGAGTAATGAATATGGAGTATGTTCCACAGGAGCAAAAGCCCTTGCCCCGATGGAATTACAAACGAGCAGATTGGGACAGATTTGCCATACTAACAGACAAATATTGTGAAAACATAAATACACGATATGGCAACATAAAGCAAATGGTGGAAAGTCTAAACAGAGCGATAATACAGGCAGCCACTGAGTCCATTCCTAGAGGAGCGAGGAAAAATTACAAACCATACTGGACTGAAGAACTACAAAGTTTGGAGGACAAAGGTGAAGATGCCAGGAAGACAGCAGAGAGAGAACAAACAACTGAAGCGAACATCTCTCTCAAAGCCATCTCAGCAAAATACAAAAGAACAGTAAATCAAACAACAAGAGATTGTTGGAGGGAAAAAACAGAAAACCTGAATTTTGACAGGGATGGAAACAAACTATGGAAACTAGTGAAAGCCATGAACAATGAAGGACCTAGAAACAAACAAATAACAATTAAACAAGGAAATGCCTTGCTTACAGGAAAAAAGGCTGCAAATGCACTAATGGAACACTATGCAAATGCAAACCACATTGATATTACAACTGAACAGAAGAAAGCAATCAAAGACAAACAGATACATCATAGAAATACAGAGACAGCAACAGAATATATGATGGCAAATCTAACAATGGAAGAAATGGAACAGGCAATGAATACCCTAAAAAAGAAGAAATCACCAGGAAAGGATGGAATCACAAATGAAATGCTAATAGGACTAGGCACCAAGGCAAAGAAGAAACTACTAGCAGTCCTAAATAACAGCTGGAAGAGAGGAATAGTCCCACAGGCATGGAAGGAAGCTATACTAATACCAGTCCCAAAGAAAGGAAAAGACCTGGAAGAACCAAATGGCTATCGACCTATCAGTCTACTTAGCTGTGTAGGAAAATTATTGCTAACATGGCATCTGGAAGAAAACAAACTCTTAACACCACACCAAGCAGGATTCAGAAAGTACAGATCCACTGAAGATCAAATAACCTATATAGCTCAGGATATAGAGGATGCCTTCCAAGAGAAAAAGCACACACTAACAGTCTGGATAGATTTAGAAAAAGCATTTGATAAAGTATGGAAGGAAGGACTGAAAGTAAAACTGCAAAACATGCATGTTTGTGGAAAAATGTATAAATGGATCAGCCACTACCTTGAGAACAGAACTACCAGGACAAAAGTACAAGGACAAACAAACAAAATGATGCTGCTGGAGCAAGGTGTCCCCCAAGGAGGAGTTCTTTCACCAACATTATTCCTAGCATATATAAATGACATCACAGAAAATTTCCAGCCAGAGTACACACATCCTCCTTTGCAGATGACCTAGCCATATGGACATCTGAAGAATATATTAGTACAGCTAACAGCAGAATACAGCAAGCCTTATTAGCGCTAGAGGACTGGTCAAAATCATGGCTAGTGAAGATAAGTGAGGAGAAAACAACATGCACAGTGTTCTCCCTCTCAAATAAAACTCAGCAACCTAAGCTGGTATTGAATGGAAAAATATTGCGCCATGAAGAAAATCCAAACTATCTAGGATTCACCTTTGATCGTCGCCTGACATGGAAGACACAGGTTGAGAAAAATCGAACAAGAGCAAGGCAGAGAATGACAATCATGAAAAAGCTTGCTGGTATAACGTGGGGAGCAGATGAGAAAGTTCTCAAGAAGTTATATACTGGACGGGTGAGGCCAGTACTGGAATATGGCATTGCAGCTTGGGCAACAGCAGCTATGTCAAACTTTAACAAAATAAGTAGAGTCCAAAACCAAGGAATGCGAATCATAACTGTAAGCCTGAAGACAATGCCTATTAATGAACTAGAAAAGATCACTTGTTTACAACCAATGCAGGATAGAAGAGATAGCAGAGCCCAGCAACAAGCAGAAAAATTTAGAAGATTGACAGACCACCCTATGTACAACAGATTTAATGGTTTTGGAAAGGGAAGACTGAAGCGTAGCAACTTTGTAGAAACTGCAAAACGAAGGATTAGGGCAGATCCTATACTTAACATATCAACAGTCAAGCCCATACACAATGCACACAAGTTCCCAGCTTGGAGACAGCAGCAACTGCCTGAGATGATAGAAAACATTCCTGGTATTTGTCACATAATACTGAAGGATTTCGATCCAGATTGATGAAAGGCCTGAAAGCCGCTATCGCTAGGCCCCACAACTATTTGATGTTTGGAAATATGTTCCCAGTTTCAGACACGACCGGGATTCCCTGAGAAGTCCCCCAATCAAAGACAATTGGCGGCAGGTTAATTTGCCCGGCATCAAAGCAATTCGGCATTCTGTTTGCCCGGATCTCAGAAGAATGGAGAAGGGGGAGGCGGTGCTTTCTTGATTGAAGTCCGGTCACGTGAGTGACGTCACTCGTGCAACATTTTGGTTGGGGGGAGTTGACGGAATCTGTGTTCAGTCTGTTTACGAATTACAGACAACAGGAGTGTTTGTGTGTTCCAATTCGAATGAAGAATGGATTCACAGTGTCCCCATGTTGTCTGGAAACAAGGGACATTGTTTTTCATGTTGTGAATTGTGAATTCAAACTCGGAACACTAGCATAAGGTAGTTAATTTATAAATAGAGTTATGACTGGAACTTAGTGATAGTGAGTTGTGAGAACGTAATCTGAGAGCGTCGGCCGCAGCTGGCTGATGCCTAGCTTAAAAAAGGTAGAGTTATATATCATTTCACTCGGCAGGGTAAGACCAGTGTAATGGGATGGCTGGGGGAATAGGGGAAATGTAAATGGTGGGATATTCCGGTAGTGAGGCCTACTGGGGCTCCTGTGTTTTTCCGTTTGGTCTTTCCTTTCCCTTATCACCCAAATGTGATGAACGACTCTGCCTTGATGTCAGAGGGTAGTTCTAGATTAACTAGGACACATGTCTGAGTGGCCTTTGGCCTATAATCACATATAGTGGATTGGAATAGGGTTTTTCTCTCACCGAATGTTCTATTCTCTACAGGTTCAACGGTATAAAAGAAAGGAAGTATTACTACGAGGTGTAGACAAAGCCAGTCACACTGAGTGATATTTTACTGTACCGGAGAAATTAAGGACAGCTGGGAGAGGAGGAAAAATAGCAGTCACACTGAGTGAAGTTATGTTAAATGGTGTCGGCAATGGGACACCGTTCCACCAATCATGGCCTCATCAAAGCCCAGAGTGTTTAACATAAAAAGGGCTGGTTGGCAGTGACTGAGGTACTGAAAAGGCGGATTCATATTAACAGTGATGAATTCTCAGAACAATAACATTATTATATAGAGAAGGTATAATGGTGATTACTTCTCAGGACAATAACATTATTATATAGAGAAGGCATAATGGTGAGGAAACCTGTTCAGTAAACTTGTACAAACATACAGGAGGAACTTACTCGAACAGACATCATCAGTTTGTTTCTTGGGGAGTCGTGTGAGAGAAGTGCCGAGATTCCTAGGTTCCAGGATCGTTATAGACACATTAAATACATCGGGGGTTCTGAACTTGTGGACTTTGGTATACCATATTCAGTAGTGGAGAACAGTCACCCAGACTATATATATGATTAACTCCAAGAAGTCAACCATTGTCCGGATTGAGGCTTCATTCGGTGAGACCTGTTCTGAACTTACTGTGGTGTGATGTGGCACATGATGAAGAACGATCCTGAGCTCACTAAACTATTCTCGCATACACCATAGAAAATACCACATATTTCCACACGCAAACAGTGCACACACACACACGTGACAATTTCTGTATTAAATGTTTTATTTTATCATTTGTTAAAATACAGTCTTGTGTGGGTATGTTCTGCAACAATATGAAGGGTATTGTTTAGTGGTAAGAAGAAGAAGAGGAAAGAGAGGGATAGGGTACCTAAGATTTACAGGGGGTATGTAGACAAAGGTCCGGCAGAGGCCCACAATAAGGAAAAGGATTTTAAACAGTGTGCCTGTTGACTCCACTTTCCCCCTAGGGACGACTGGCTACAGTATTGAGAAAAAGAACACTCAGCATGAAACCGAAAGAAGAGAAATAACCCTAAACTACATAAAAGAACATTACCCAAGAAGGTATTGGACCCATGCATATACAGATGGATCAGCCAAAAATTCAATAGAGAATGGAGGAGGAGGAATTCTCCCAAATTTAAAAAATGGAGTGAAAAAAACACATTCAATGGCAACTGGAAAATTTTCAAGTAACTTCAAAGCGGAGGTAGAGGCTCTGAAAACTGCAGCAGAAATGCTCCTGATGGAGGAAAATAAAGAGAAGCAAATAGCTATCTTCACAGATGCAAAGTCAGCTGTCTCAATACTGAAGAACAATAACAGCACAGAACTAACTGACCTAAGAGCAGCACTCCATGGTCTATGCCAGAAATCCAAAAAAGTTGTAATACAGTGGATCACATCACATTGCAGTATAACTGGAAACGAAGAGGCTGACAGACTGGCAAAAGAGGGCGGACGACTACCACAGCCTGACATAGACATAACCTATAATGAGGCAAAGAGGTTGATAAAAAGCACTTATAGAACCAAATGGGAATCAGAGCATCCAGGCCATCAGAAGGATGATGCATATTACAAACTCGACCGAAGAGAGCAAGTAGCAATCTTCAGACTCCGCACAGGACATAACAGGCTGAAATACCACCTGTTCAATAAACTAAAGATAGGAGATACCGATGAATGTAATTGTAGAACTGGAAAAATGACAGCAAAACATTTGCTGCAGGATTGCCCAACGTATGCAGAACAGAGAAAGATATTTTGGCCCACACCTGCTTCATTTGAGGACAAGCTCTATGGAGATATCAACAAGCTAAAGTTGACCGCAGCTTACTTAAACTACATACAGGTTGACATTTAAAGGTGCATGAAGACCCAGAGGCATGAAATGGAATATTGCTTGGATAGCAAATCCATTATGTGGAAAGTCCAAATCGAAAGCTCCCTGTGTGGGCTTCATAAAAGGTGGAAAAGTGTCCTAGTGGCACGAAATGGAATATTGCTTGGATAGCAAATCCATTACATGGAAAGTCCGAATCAAAAGCCCACTGTGTGGGCTTCATAAAAGGTGGAAAAGTGTCCTAGTGGCACGAAATGGAATATTGCTTGGATAGCAAATCCATTACGTGGAAAGTCTGAATCAAAAGCCCACTGTGTGGGCTTCATAAAAGGTGGAAAAGTGTCCTAGTGGCATGAAATGGAATATTGCTTGGATAGCAAATCCATTACATGGAAAGTCCGAATCGAAAGCTCACTGTGTGGATGTCATCTGCAGACTGCATACTTCTGGTTTCCGGAAGAACAGCCTATGGTGAACGGAAGGCCCAATATACGGAAGTGAGGCTAAGCAGCCATGTGCAGGACATGACGATTCCTTGGGTGAGCCCAGTATCAGAGCGCTATGTATCGGCTCTGCAAGTATGGAAGCCTCCTTGGATGGTGGGGAATGCCCATGGTCTGTCCCTGCCTTCCCTTGAGGGCTGACCAGGATCTTTGGCTGTTCTATATGGGCCAGCTAGGATGGGGGATAACACCACAACAGTGAGAGTCAAATGTCCTAAGAAACCCCCGGGAAGGTTAACCCTGTCAACAAATGCCCGCATAAGTCGGATGTGTCGGCCTAACGGCGCAAGAACGCAGCTCTGCTGTAAACAGGCACAACGCAATCACATCCGGAAAAAAAAACTCCGGATGAACGAAGAAGAAGAAGAAGAAGAAGAATTTAACTTTTATTTCCTCACTCTTCAGTGCCTGTAAATCAAATTTTGTGTTTCTTGGTGGTGAATATTTGACTTTCTTTAATTTTATATGTAAATTGCTTAAGATTAATCTATGGTTGCTGTAGCAGTCTGCGCTTGGTATATTTTTGCGACTTTTATGGCATTTCGGAATCTTCGGTTCATGAGAATGTAATCAATCTGATTTCTGATCTTATGATCAAGACTCCTCCATGCCCATAATCTCCTTGGGTGCTGTTGAAACCAGGTGTTTCCAATAATCAAATCATGCTCTTTTGCCTACTGTACAAGTCTGCAACCTCTTTCATTCTGTTCTCTAATCCATACTTGCCTACTATGCATCCGTCCTGATGATTTCCAACTTTGTCATTCAAGTCACTCATTATGATATTTACTTCAGAATTCTAAATCATTATAAAATTCATCAATGCTGTCATCACTACTGTCTGCTGTTGGTGCATAAACTTGTATAACGTTGACATCAAAAGGTCTTCCACGCAACTTCACCAGAAACACTCTGTCTGATACAGTCCAATATCCTTTGATCGATTTTGCTCTCTCTTTATCCATTATAATTGCTACTCCTCGCTGTTGTTTCTCTCCACCAGAATAGATTATTCTATATTCCTCAGATGTTATAATGCCCATTCCTGTCCATCTGGTCTCACATATACCTAACAGGTTAATATTTAATCTTCTCATTTCATTCTTAATGTTATCAAATTTTCCATCCCCACTCATAGTTCTTACATTCCAAGTTCCTACTTTCAATGTTGATATTCTTTTGCACTCAGTCGCCTGATGACGGTCTGGAGTCACCTGGTGCACATGACTACCCCTACCGGGCGAGGCTGCTCCTATGGAGCACCCATTTACGCCGTTTCTCTGATTATCGATAAGACTGCAGTACATGATATTCTTGGCATCTGTAAAGAAGGTAGTTTGCCATTGCTTTCCTTCCTAGCAGTGACCATACTGGTCGATGACCATAGCCATTGTCTCCCAAAAAAAAGATCCTCTGCCTACCGTCGCGAAGCTGGAGACCATAACCTACAACTATCTGTTGGCTGCTCTTCAACTTCATCCACCACGTGCACCCATGGCTTCACGTAACCCTGATCAGGGGGCTAAATGGGTACTCCACCTTGCCCAAGGGTGTCCCGTAGGCTAGCGGAGGGAAGGAGGCACCTTACCTCTCCTTTGATAGGGAAAATCCCTATCCCACCACCTTTCCTCTGGAGTACTATATATTTCAAATTTACAATAAACTCTTTCTTTACCATCTTGATAACTATTCCATCTGTCTGTCACTGTCATTTATTGCCTATATAGTATCTTGGAAGTATGATCACAGAAGATGGCAGATTGGACAGAGAAATCAAAATCAGATGTCAAAAAGCTAGTGCACTTACATATCAACCATCACCCATAGTGAAACATCCAAATATACCCATGTCCACAAAAACAACAGATAATAAACAGCATATCCACACCAACCCTATGCTACCAATCTCAAACTTGGACTTTATCCAAATCACACTTTAACAAAATCAACATCTGTGAGATGAGATGCCTGAGGAGAGGTTCCAACTTAACAATCCGAGAGTAAGAAATGCTGTTATTAGACAGACAGTGGGATCAACACCTTACGCCTCATTTATTGAAAGACAGAAGATCAAGTGGTTTGGTCATGTTGTTAGGATGCAACACCATCAACTACCATCACTGTCCCTATCACCTACGACGAGATCAAGACGACGCCCAAGAAGAAAATGGATTGACGACATCAAAGACATTGTACAACCACACGGAATGACACTATCCAGTGCCGCCTATCAGGCGCTGGAGCGCAAATTATTTTTTCCCACGACGCTTGACGGTAGAAGTGGAAGATGATGATGATGATGATGATGATAGTACCCTGCGATGTATGGCAAAGGAGGTCTTGAGCCTGAGGAATTAAGTCCACCTGGCTAGTGCAGTCACAGCAAACTGTGCAGGTTAGGGTTTTCTTTTTGCTCCCGACAGAAAAATATCCACACCTTACCGAGGATTCGAACTAGGTCTTCCGAAGGAGAATCTGACATTCTAGCTACTCAGCCAGTTGTTCCCCAATCTGTCTCCCTACCCCAGATAAAACTGCATTTATAAATTCCAGTTTAACTGATCAAGTGCCACTGGATGATTACTCATCTTAAGCGACTTTCCATATCTGCCATGAGCTTATATAATCACCAAAATCTTGTCAATGTGTTATAATACAACACGTCTGCTACCATATTAGCAACTTGTAAGTATTAACTGTGATACACCCCTACTTTGCATCATCCATTTTTGGTTGGTCCAAACTTTTTTGTTTTAGCACATAATCTGTTAATTGCAATTTGATAATGAACTAGATTTTCTTTTATTCCTAGACTGTTATTATTTGCAACAATTCTATTATTTAAAAGAAGCAAAAGTCCTAACAGATAAATATTGTTGGTTTTGGTACATAATTTAAGCATTTTAAACCTAATACCGTTGTCATCATCAAAATGGTCTGTTAAAAAGTTCTATTTTACCCTAGCACATTTGTGGACTTTAATCAACAAAATGTTCACTATAAGTCAGTTTGCTTGCTTTAAATGCAAGCCTAGTCTACACACGTACAATGAGTGCACTGGACTTATTTTTGTATGAGGGTTAGGTATTTTTGTATGAGGGTTAGGTTTTCCTATTGGCTGTGTCCCTCACATCAGGCAAACCCTCTCCGGCTTCTGAGATACTTGTAATTTACATTCCCTAGCCAAGAAATAGACCAAGTCACCAGACTGCTGAACACAATATATGATACAAGAGATAAACATCCTGAATGATGCAATTCTATGATGTTTGCAATCCCAAAGAAACCAGGAGCCTTGGAATGTGATCAACATCGAACAGTTAGCATAATGAGCCACATCAAGAAGATTTAGCTAAGACTGATCATACAGAGAGTTAGGAAGAAAATATAGTACGAATTAGGAGAAGAACAATGTGGGTTTGTAGAAGGCAAGGGAACAGTAAATGCTGTGTATATGTTGAGAACATTAATTGAATATTCTATATAATTGATTTATTTGTTTTTTTTTAGGGGGATATGAAGTTTAAAGATATGAGCATAACCCACTACTGGCAACGCTGATTGTATTCAAGTATGAACCCAAGGCCTTGTCCACATCAGATTGGAAGCACCCTCATTTGAGCTCATCAATAGTGCATTTCCCTGACTGGACCCGTGATCGAACTCCAGATTGTTCTATATAAGTAAACAAAGACCTACATCTTTGCTTTATTGACTAACACAAAGGCTTTAGATAAAGTAAGACATGTCAACATGATAAAGATGCTTGCAGATCTACAAATTGATGGGACAGACCTTAGACTTGTAAAAAATATATACTGGAAACAACAAGCTGCCATAAGAATTGAGAAAATAAAGTAGGTCAATATCAGCCTATTAAGAGAGGTGTGAGACAGGGATGTGTAATGCCTCCAGATCTATTTTCCCTGTACAGTGAAAATATTTTCAGAAATGTAGAAGATATGAAAAGAACCATCAAAGGGGGACATAACATCAGTAACATTAGATATGCAGATGATACAGTCTTGATTGCAGACAATGAACAGTATCTGCACCATTTAGTAGATGCGATTGTTACACACAGTGAACAACTAGGGTTAGAATTAAATTGTATGAAGACACAGATTGTGGTCGTCACTAGGAAGAAGGAAATACCACAATGTAATATACAAGTAAATGGGAATATTCTTAAACAAGTAAATAGACACAGTTATCTTGGAACAGTCATAACATCTAATGGGAGATGACTTTAAGATATTAGAACAAGAATTGCCATGGCAAAGGTAGCCTTTTGCAAGATGAAAAACATACTGACCAATAAAAAAAATGTCATTTACAATGAGAAAAAAAGTGTTGAGGTGCTACAAAGAACCTGTACTTTGTATGGATGTGAAGCATGGACAATGAGCAGACAAGCTGAAAAACATCTAATGGCTGTGGAAATGTGATTCTGAGGAAAATGCAAAGAATACCATGGACAGACAGAAAAACAAACGATTAAGTCCTACAAGAAACAAATGAAAATTGTACACTGATTAGTGAAATTAGTTGTAGACAATCAACATTTTTTGGTGACGTTATTAGAAGAAATAAAAAGAACTTGGTGACAACTGGCAAGATTGAGGGGTAGAGAACAAAGGGAGAAGTAAATACATGAATGGTTTGACCACACTGTATGGTCGAGACAAGAACACTGAGCTGATCCACAACTCGTGATCGAGTGAGATGGCGAACCATGACCGCCCACACTTATCGGCATTGTGGCATAGACGCTTAGTTGTCCTGTCATCTTGCATGCATTTAACGAAATATATAACTTTATTTATAGACTTTTACATATATTTTACTAAATGCAGGCAAGGCCTAATCAGGAAACTTGGCAGGGTTTGGCCCAGCCAGACAGTTTGGCCGATTATTTACAAGCACCCCCGCCAGGATCTTTTTGGCTAGGGCGAAAAACATTTGAGTCTCCTCTTTCAAGCCCGAATCTGATGGGATTCGGTTGCACATCGAAACCAGTACCACAAAGTAACTTAACATTTAGGCAGAATCAGACCTCATGGCAATTATTAGCCAATATTTAATTGAGTTTGAAAAGTGCAGATTCCTGCAGTGAAGGTGTTTTGTTCAAAGGAAAAGTGGGTATGTTTTTGATTTAGTTAATATTGTTGTAGTAAAATTAATTTATTGTAAATAATCTATATTATACATACATTGTCCCTTTATTTCTCAACATAATTTCCACCAACATTCATGCACTTATCCCATTGTTTTCTCCCAAACCCTCTGCATAGACCTGCATGCACTGTTGTCTAAACCATGTCTTCACTTCACATTCAACTTCAGCGTCATTCGTGAAATGTCTCCCGCCAAGGTGGGTTTTCAGTGTTTATGCTGACAAATGTTTGTCCCGTAAAGCGGTGCATAGCTGGGTAGAAAAAGTTACAAGGGAAAGTCATTAAGTAAGTCACACAGTTCTGTGGGATGGCAGGTAAATGAGAACAGGACATGCTTTTCTATACAGCGGGTTTGGGAGAACTGATAAAATTATGGGATAAGCGCATCAATGTTGGTGGAAATTATGTTGAGAAATAAAGGGACAATGTATGTATAAAAATAAACTGGTTTCAGGTTTTTATCATATTTAGTTATTTTTCTACAGCCATTTGTGGCTTACTTATTAATTTACCCTCCTATGTATGGACGGCATGGGAAACTTCAGATCGTAACTTTGTACAGAATATAATATTCAAAGCTAAGCATAGCTAAATATTCCAACAATCTGCACATTGTTATCGGAGAAGAAAATGCTGCAAAGAGGCTATCCAGACAATGCCATTATTGTTAACTGGAGGCGATCGGAAACATAGCAGAAGGGACAAATAGGCAGGGGGCAATCCACACTGTTTAACAATTCCCTGAGAACTACTATTTAATATTAATAGATATATATATGTATTAAGATGATTAATGTGACGAAACGGCTACAGATCGGCAGATCTCTGCATAATATCCCTTTGAAGGGAGTGCGATGCGTTGGTCTCCCTTGAAACTAATAGCAATTAATAGGGGATTTCCCTATGAAAAGTAGTGCGGGGCGGAGCTATTCTAGTTATTTATAGAAAAATCTAGAATGTTCCCTCAAGTGCGTACGTGGTAGAGATCTCTAAGTTCACGAGTGCTTCATGCAGCACGGGTTGGTGGAACTTATCGTGACTCTGGTTTTCTTCATGAATCATGAAAGTCACGCGGCCCAGGTAGGCGATTTGAAGGCGTACTGACTTAGTCGTGGTCAGTCGCCCACCAGACCTCAGCGTAGATAGATCACAGCCAACAGGCTGCTGTAATTTTGATGTCAATATTCGCGGCCAGAGCGGACATCTGCAGTCAAGTTTGTGATTGTTCAATCACAGGTTAGTTGAATACTTATTATATTATTTAACTGTTGTCTATATGCCGGACCGACCTCCCCGAACGAATTTATTGCCGTCGAAACTTGAGTCGTCGCGTAGCGTTACAAGTTACAGCGGGCTATCTGCATATTTAAGTAGGCTTTATCGATCAGCGATGTAATGTGTTACCTGACGGAACAAGCCGTATTCCACAGGGAGTGGTGTGTAAATAAAATAGGCCGAACGATGTGCTTTACAGTGTGTAGCAGTTACTTGTTTGGTTTATTAATTACGCATGCAAGGCAATAGTTTGTCAGTCATTACATCAACATGCTAGACGCTGTAAATAATAAGGTAGAGCTTATTATTAGAGATGTGTAATGTGCTTCGTGACATTAGAATGATAATTTAATTGTTCTATCAGTGATGGTGATTTTTCGAGGAATCAAGGTGAGATCAGCCGTGGTGTATTTACTGTGTGAAGATAGCAGTGTTATTCCGTGTAAGCCGGATGGTGTTACCTCGATAGGATAACAGTTGATAGAAAGTATTCATGATACTATTATTACTGCTTGTTGTCATGTCCGTCCGCTAGCATGACCGTGCTTGTTCCATCATACGTTTGTCTAGGAAGCTGACTGGGAGGTAGGCCGGTACGCCCAACCTGTTAGGTTACAGGTCCGACTCAATGCAATCGTGCCTATCCGATGAGTGAACATACCCGATCGAGGGTGATGCGGCACTCCGTAATTCGAGGCCGAGGTGTCTAGATAGATCGAGGTTTGAACGTAACCGTTTCTGTCTCTAGTATTCTACTCTTCTGGAACCCTCACTCGGTTCATGGAGTACTTGGAGTACTGCCGTGAAGTAGTAGTAGATGAGGGGAAGAACCCCCCCCCCCCCCCCCCCCCAAAAAAAAGGTGGAGTCAGAGTTTGGTAGTGGAGTCTGGAGGTTTGCTACATTGGATGACGTGACTTAAGTCGTCACGGGACAAGGTACACGGGACCCACAGTAGCTGTGGGAAAGTGTAATGGTGGATGGCCACCACAGCTGTGCTCGACCGGCACAGGTATGACTGACCTGGAAGATAGTCAGTGAATACAAGGGCAACTCAGGATCTGGGGCAGGGATCCCAGAACTGACACTATGGCTGTGAAATGAGTTTGTTATTTAAGTGTGACAATTCATGAGTTCTCCTTGGTTAATGCTATAGTAATGAATTATCAGGAGAATAATTCATTATAGTCATATAGTTATTAATGTGTGTAATTGATCAGTCCATGGGTTAAGGGATTGATGAATTGATGAGTCTGTCAGGAAGGAGATGTCCGGCTGGACACCTTCTCGATAAAGTAATCACTACACTGAAAGGAAAGTAGGTGTATATGTTGATTGATGATGAGAAGATGAAACAGGATTGGACTGGCACCAGGCGAAGGATGCTTGACAGAGTCATACAGTCGACTCTGGTGCTAGGGGTTATTTGTAGCCCAGAAGTGTTACTTGACTGAACAGGTGTGCTATTGCTGTTTCTACCATCATTATGCCTATATATTATAGTGACTAAGTAGATCTATGATGTGATGATTTCATACTCATGTTGGTAGACATGAGGAATGTCTGAGAGGCAGGTGACAGGGTGGAGATGCTGGTAGTCTTTGTTGTAGTTGAGTACTCACACCAACCTCTCCGTGTTTCAGGATCTGTTATTACTATACAGAAGAAGATTCAAGAGCTTCACCATGAGCTCTATGGGCCCACTCATTCCAGTGCCTATCCAGAAGTTGATTGAGGCCATACTGGGAGTGGTCGTCTGATTCTGCGAGTTCAATGTTTGAAGGAGCTGAGTGCTGAATAAGTCGGTAGGTCTAGGTTAGGACCTCCGTCAAGAGTCCGACGAGTGTCATCCGATCCTGAGAGGATCCAACACTGAAACGTCTGGTGATTCTAGCCAGTGAAGCACTGGTGACATTCAACCTCTGTGTAAACCTTGGTGATTGCAAGGTAGTGACCTTTCAAGTTGAGCAGAGTGATCATTGATACCGGTCACCATGACCTGTGTTATATGCTTCTGGCCGGCTGGGTTATGGGACACCATGTATCAGCTGATGCTTAAATAGTGTTTCTACATTGGTTACCTTTATGAAGCCAACATGTGGTCCAGTGACCTAGGACTTTGATTACAAAAGTGGTGGGAACACCAGAGTGACATGTTTGTTAAGGTAGGGAGCTACCTCATGCCAACGTGGTGAACTGTTGACAATGTATGTTCAGGTAGGGAGCTACCTCAGTCCATCGTGGTGAACTGTTGACAGTGTATGCTAGGTTGTGATTACTACCCATTGATCAGGGTAGTTACATGATACTGTGTGACGATCTATTTGTCCAAGGACATGGAACTAAGGTGAAGTGTTTAGTCACCTGATAGACTTTACCAGTGACATTGTGTGTTCAGGTGGAGCAACCGCTCATTGTGTAGGTGACATATCAGTGTGTGGGTCACTTATGAGATAGACGAGTGACCAGGCTCTTGTGTATTTTGAGACGGTGCTACATGTACTTTTTCTGCAAGTGGGAGACCACTAATGTTCTAGGGTCGGCCCAGACTTCATCAGGAGTGTGACGAGTGAAATAGTACGACAGCAAGGAAGGATCCTTGTTCATCGGTGCAGTGTCAGTCAGGCAGTGGTGTTGCGCTTGATCAGCCCGTGATTGGTTCTCTGTGTGAAGAGGGAACTTTGGAGAGGCAGCAGACCTTGGAGTTCCAGTCCACTGGAGGAGCCTGGGTGAGTCGCTACCACGACTGGACAAACGCACGAGCTATCGTCCGCCTCCATGATGAATACTCATCTGCATAGCTGATCTTGTACATAGTTCTTCTAGTCTGGCTTTCAGCCATCCTTCTCTGTGTTGTGGTTGACGTAGTTCAGAATTAAATTTGTGTTCTCTTAGCTATGACTTTGTGCAGTGATATGACTGGTGTCTGGTCCGAGCCCCCTTGGGGTTTGGAACCCTAGGTGAGGGAGGGAAGGTTAAGCTGTCCCGGCTTGTGTGGGGCCTGGTAGATGTAGACTGCTATTGAGGTGGTTGGAGCAAAGGCAGGGGATAGTATCTATCGTGGCAAACCAGTCCAAGCCCCGGCGGTCTTGTCACAATTAATATTATTATACTGTTCTACAGGAACAAAATGTTTAGTACTAAAAGTAATGGGACCCCGGGAAGGTTAACCCGGTCAACAAATGCCCGCAGAAGTCGGATGTGTCGGCCTAACGGCGCTAGAATGCAGCTCTGCTGTAAACAGGCACAACGCAATCACATCCGAAAAAAACTCCGGATGAACGCAGCAGAAGAAGAAGAAGAAGAAAGTAATGGGATATTTCGGTAGTAATAATGCAGTAACTTTTCACACTGTCTGTAATCCCACCACATGTGCTAGAGGTCATGCACATTCAACGTGAACTTTCATAATGTACTTCAATATAAATACTCGTTTCTTGAAGTGTATGTATTTACTGTCCGACTATAGGAACACTCACAAGAGGGAAGAATTCTGTCAGGTTATAAGTGTCTTAAATATGTCATGCTTGAACGAATGTTGGTCACAAGCTAGGCTATACTCTCCTTTGGTAAATTCTTATAAGGCTATCTAAGAGTGTCAGTCCTGTTGGATTAGAAATATGTCTAACTCAATTGTTGTGATAATACAATTCAACAGTAGAGACAGAGCATATGATTGATGGATAGACATGTGACTGATGAGGCTTAGCAACACCAACCGACTAGATAGATGGACAGTCTACTAACAATCACTCACATGAGCTTGTTGTTAAACTTTGCAGGTTGTTGAGGAATCACCCTCAAGAAGAATCTACACTTATCTACAATGGAATCTCAACCACCATAGTTATAAGCACCACACATAATTGGTGACTCTATGTAGCGGCAAATCCACATTATGAAATGGCACATTAGTCAAGTCACTAAAGAGTGACAGTAGAAAATAATATTACGAACTTTCACACAATAGTATCACTTGTGGAACACTTAGTAGCATGTGAATATAATTGGACAAATATTTAACTCACACAATTAGCAAATATCCTGCTACACTAAATCTGGAGGAGAGTGAGCTTCATCATCTATAGAGAGGTGGAGCAGGAGAAAGACCTTAGAAGACACTACAACCGAACATCTTGGAGTGGATGCCAAAGCTAAGTTGCAGACAATCCTGTTCTGCGCCACACATCATCTGCCTAAGCAAATACGGCCAGAGGCCTAATCTAACAGTCAGTGATTTAACTAGCCCAAGCATGATAGACAGCTCAGTAGTTTTTAGCAAAAAGACTATAGTACTAGGTAGGACTTAATATTCACATCTACAAGTGGAATCATACAACCAATATTATTGTCGGTGTTCCTCCCATGGAGAACTCCTAGTGTTTTAATTTAATAAATTCTTTAGTTAAACTTATTTTTTTAAGCATTTGATTGCTTATATAACATTAACTAAGATTAGATCTAGAATCTAGAGTGACAGGGTGAAATTTTGTGCTATATATTTGTCTTCCTATCACCTTGTTGTGAGAAAGGGGGATTGACTGGGGGGGGGGGGGGGGGGGGGGCTCCATTCCTATTGCAGGTTATTAGTAGCAGGACATACCTAAGGCTGATGCCTTTGGATCAAAGCTGCTGTTGTTCGCTTGCTTTCTCCTCAATCTGCCCATTGTAAGGAGTTTAGATTATTTCCATCCATCCATCATGTGCCATGCCGATAAGTGGGGTAGTCATGTTCTGCCATCTCACTCGATCACCAGAGTCATGGATCAGCTCTGTGTTCCTGTCTCGACCATGCCACATGGCCACGCCATCCAGGTATTTTCTTCTCGTCTTCCCCTTGGTCTCTTCCCTTCGATCTTGCCAGTCATCACCAAGTTCTCCAATTCATTTCTTCTCATATCATGCCCAAAAAATTTTGACTGTCCACATCTAATGTCTCTAATCAGTTTACTATCTTCATTTGTTTCTTGAAGGACTTGTTCATTGGTTTTTCTGTCTGTCCATGGTATTCTTTGCATTTTCCTCAGAAACCACATTTCCACAGCCATCAGCTGTTTTTCAGCTTGACTGCTTATTGTCCACGCTTCACTTCCATACAAAAGTATAGGTTCTATGTAGCACTTCAACACTCTTTTTCTCGTTTCAATTGATATCTTTTTATTGGTCAGTATGTGTTTCATCTTGCAAAAGGCTACCTTCGCAATAGCAATTCTTGTTTTAATCTCTTCAAGGCATCTCCCATCTGGTGTTAGACTGTGCCGAGATAACTGTATCGATTCACTTGCTTAAGAATATGCCCATTTACTCGTATATCACATTTTGGTATTTCCTTATTCCCAGAGATGACCATAATCTGTGTCTTCTCAATATTCAGTTCTAACCCTAGTTGTTCACTGTGGGCAACAACCACATCTACTAAATTTTGCAGGTCCTGTTCATTGTCTGCAATCAAGAATGTATCATCTGCATATTTTTTGTTATTGATGTATCGTCCCCCAGTGTTGATTCCTTCCATATCTTCTATATTTCTGAAAATATTTTCACTGTACAGGGAAAACAAATCTGGAGACATTACACATCCCGTCTCACACGTCTTTTAATAAGCTGACAATGACCTACATTGTTATCAATTCTAGATTATCTCTGGGGCCTGTATTTCCATACACCCGAGACTATAACAAGCCACTTTAATCTTCTCCAGTGTAAGTCAATAATTCTAAGAAACAAGTGTATGACGGTAGCTACACTTGTCTAGAAAAATCTGTTCTCCAGTCATTCTAAATTTGGACTAGTCTGTTCTTACAGACTACTGTCCTTTGATACGGTCTTCTGATCTGCACAAAGGAGGACACAAGTTTGGCAGTAATGTGGCTTGCAAACCTGACAAGAAGAAAAGCCTTCCCCTGATGATGATTTCAACAACTGTCAACTTACAAGTTCAACACTGCTAGCAATTATTACGGCTGTCACAGAGGCCTCAAATACTTTGTGGTTGACAATAATGAACGCTTTACTTCTCAGTGACATCCAAAACCTGCCAAACTTTGTGTTGTCTAATGCATTAATGCAAGGCATTCTGTGGACAGCAAAAATGAGTTCACAATATAAAGTAGTAGATCGACAACATAAATGAGTTCACAGACAGAGCAAGGTGGTATGTGGACAGCATAAATGAGTTCACAGACAGTGCAAGGTGGTAAGTGGACAACATAAATGAGTTCACAGACAGTGTAAGACATTTTATTGACAACACAAATTAGTTCACAGACAGTAAAATACATTTTTGTGGACAGCATAAATGAGTTCACAGACAGTGCAAGGTAGTATGTGAACAACATACATGAGTTCACAGACAGTGCAAGGTGGTAGGTATGTGGACAACATAAATGAGTTCACGGACAGTGCAAGGTGGTATGTGGACAACATAATGAGACCACAGACAGTGTAAGGCAATTTAATGACAACATAAATGAGTTCACAGACAGTAAAAGACATTTTGTGGACAGTATAAATGAGTCTACAGGCAGTGCAAGGCATTTTATGGACAGCATAAATGAGTTTACAGACAGCACAGAACACAGTGCATTTTGTGAACAGCATAAATGAGTTCACAGACAGCACAGTGCATTTTGTGGACAGCATAAATGAGTTCACAGTGGGTGGAGTGCATTTTGTTGACAGCATAAATGAGTTTAGAGACAGTGCAAGGCATTTTGTGGATAGCATAAATGAGTTCACAAACAGCAGAGTGCATTTTGTGGATAGCATAAATGAATTTACAGACAGTGCAAGGCATTTTGTGAATATCATAAATGAGTTTACAGACAGTGTAAGGCATTTTGTGGATATCATAAATGAGTTTACAGACAGTGCAAGGCACTTTGTGGATATCATAAATGAGTTCACAAACAGCGGAGTGCATTTTGTGGATATTATAAATGATTGATTTGATTGATTGATTGATCTAGGAACCGACATCACAGCATTCGGGACATTCCCATAAGCGCTCCGTCCCCATCCTCAGCAACCAGCGAAAAGTTCCAACACTAATAGTTCCAGTAGCAATCTGATTATATGTCCGTCTCGCCTTTCCTCTGAGCGTCGAGCATCGGCCAGATCCCCTCGTCACTCCTCGCTGCCTCATTCTAACCAGACTATGGTGATCCATTTGCTCCTCCGAGGTGTACACATGCTCCCACAAGGCCGCAACCACATCTGCCTTGTATATTATAAATGAGTTCACAGACAGTGCAAGGCATTTTGTGGATAACATAAATGAGTTCACAGACAGCGGAGTGCATTTTGTGGATATCATAAATGAGTTCACAAACAGCGGAGTGCATTATGTGGATATCATAAATGAGTTCACAGACAGTGCAAGGCATTTTGCGGACAGCAAAGATGAATCAGAATGTAAATGGTTCAGCTACATGTAGCAATGCCATAAAGTGTTAATCCAAACAGTCAACTATTTTTGTATGATTTAAATGTAACCAAGTGCATAAGTAAAATAAAATAAAGCTGTAAACACTTGTGTTTGGAATGAGAAACTCTTTATTTGTGTATATTTGATTAATTGTGGGTGGGTGTTTGTATATAAACAATAATAATTTGTTCCCGAAACAATTTCCCAATATGGGTTTGTAATGTGTTAGGGTTGCCACATTGGATAGGCCTGAATGCATGGGGTATTTGTGGTGCCAGTCTTTCCCTCGTCTATATGTGTGTGTGTGTGTATGTGTATGTGTGTGCAAAAGGTCTGACTTCATTGCACCGAATTGTTATCCCATTTGGCTCTGTCTCTTTTTGCAGAGCAGCTTACCAGAAAAAACAGCAGCCTGTTGCTCACCCACTGGGTGGTGGAGTAGGCTCTAGATCAGAGGTTCCCAAATCACAGCCCGCGGGCCACTTGTGACCCGCCAACTGTCATAAAGTGGCACGCAAGGCCTCATTTCAGTCAAGATTTCAAGAGTCCATAATAGAGGAGGACAATGTTGTCCTCTTCATAAATCCGTTTGTATTTCTTGATGCCAAGACAAGCTCTGTCAATTACAGCAAAACCTTCAGCACGAAGTAATTGATTTGAAATGCCATTCTGCACTTAGATGTAAATTTCTGGAGCTACCTGCTTCACCTTCAGCTGATCATATGATTTCATTCTGGCGACTATTGTCTGTCGAACAATTTGAACACTTGCGTTCATTTGCCCAGAGATACATTTGTCGTTTTGGTTCGACTTACAGATGCGAGCAGTCATTTTCCGCAATTACCGTTATAAAAAACAAGCAATGTTCCAGACTCACCGACAATAACCTAGCTGCGCTTATGACTTTTGGCATGACAGATTTGTGCCCAGACATTGATAAATTGACATCTGAACTTAAGTAACTGGTTATTAAGAACAGTTACAATTGTAAATTAAATACATTAATAGCTGATTTTCGAAACTGATTTAAAATTTATTGTTAAATGAACTTTTGATTTTAAACCAAAAAATGACCACTGTGTAGCACTGACACTGATTGCCTGTAAAGTTTTAGAATTTTGTTGATGAAAGTTAAGAAACGTAAGAATGATATGGCACGACTTTTGTAATTTTATAACGTTGTGGCCTGCTTAACTACCGAAAATAGTAGATATGGTTCTCTGCTTGAAAAGCTTGGGAACTACAGCTCTAATGGCTTTAACTCTGAAGCTGAATGTGGGTGTGCCTGATGGCAGGGGACACACAAATATCAGTCAGTGAACTCCCCTAAGAGAAGATAAAGAACCAACATACCTTGGAGTAACATTTGATGACAGGCTGATATGGAGAAAGTACATCAAGAAAGCAGTAGCAAAAGCTAGAAGGAAAATAGCCATCCTGAGAAAACTAAGTGGAACCACATGGGGAGCCAGTGGGTAAATACTTAGCAAAGTTTATCAACACAGCGTACAACCACACATGGAATATGGGTCAACTACGTCGTGTTCAGCATAAACAAAACCACACTACAAGAGCTGGACAAGGTGCAAAATCAAGCACTTAGAGGCACCACAGGAGGGATGAGATCCACCCCTATAGTGGAGAAGGAGAAGATGAGGAGAACACAAGCACTGAGAGAGCGCAGAGATTCGAAAATGCTAATACAAGCAGAAAAGTTCCTCAGCATGTCAGACATCCTATGAAGAACAGATCTGAAAATTTAGCTATGGGGCGGTTGAAAAGAAGCAGTTTTATTCACCAGGCCAAACGACTCTGCAGAGAAACCACCGATCTGCCCACAGTCTGTATCCCCCTGAAAACTATTCCAGAATGAACTCCATGGAAAGAGGAACATAGACTATTATTACAAATTCAGACAAAAGTGAGAGGAATATTTGACAAGGAAGAACAGAACAGTGTAAGCGCAGAACAGCCACTCTCAGCTTCCTTGATGAAGAATATCCCACAGGACCTCTGGATACACAGATGGGTCAGCACAAAATGCTGTTCGAAATGGAGGAGCAGGAGTGTACATAGAATACTCAAACAATGCTAGGAACATGGCCAGAGTACCAACAGGAAAGTACTGCCATCACTATGATGCTGAAATTGAGACAATCAAGATAGCAACAGAGAAATTACTAAATGCCAGCCATGGTACACAACCTGTGGTGCTATTGACAGATGCAAAATCAGTACTTGACGCGCTCCTGTCTAGGAAATTGCTAGTATTAAGGACACTAAGGACACAGGATGGACTTCCGGTACAATGGCGACAAAATGACGCTTTACTCATCGGGGGGATGCTATTTAGTGTTTTCCTTTGGATTTCGTGTGATTTCCTATGGATTTCCTGTGAATAGTGTTTTCCTGTGGATTATGTGATGTTATTTTGTGTTCTTTTATTGGAAGTTTTCAAAAGAAGCCATGGAAGGCAGGAGGTGGATGAAATTTTGAGGGCAGCCGACAGATATTTGTTGGTCATGGTCTAGAGTTTCACGACGGTAGGCAGAGGAGCTCTTCTTGAGTCAATGGCTGCGGTCTCCGACCAGTACGGTCACTGCCATAGAGGAAAGCAACGGCAAACTACCTCTTTAAAAGTGCCTAGTACATCATGATTCGCTTAAAGACTGATCATCGCAAGACAAGGACAGAGACGTTAAAATTAGCAACATGGAACGTTAGGACGTTAAACGACGACGAAAAATTAGAGAACATAAAACAAGAAATTGAAAGGGAAAAAATTAATATTTTAGGTATGTGCGAAACGAGATGGACAGGAGCAGGCATCAAGATAGATGAAGATTTCAAGATTATTTATTCTGGAGGTGAAGATCGTCATAGGGGAGTGGCAATTATTTTGGACCGGAAAACATCAAAATCTGTTCAAGGATATTGGGCCGTGTCGGACAGAGTTCTACTAGTTAAATTAAGTGGCAGACCTTTTAGCATAAATATTATTCAAGTATATGCCCCAACAGGAGAATCCAGTGAAGATAGTGTAGAAGAATTTTATAATGACATAGAGTCTGCCTTAAAGAAATGTAAAAATTCAGAAATAAACATCATAATAGGGGACTTCAATGCAAAAGTAGGAAATCAAGGGGATAGATACACAGTAGGAAACTATGGTTTAGGAGAGAGAAATGAAAGAGGATACAGACTCGTAGAGTGGGCAAAAGAACAGGAAATGATTGTAGGAAACACCTGGTTTAAGCAACACCCTAGAAGATTATGGACATGGAGGAGTCCTGATAGCAGGATTAGAAACCAGATTGACTACATTCTCATTAGCAGAAGATTTAGAAACGCGCTAACAGTAGCAAAAACAGTTCCCAGTGCTGATTGTTATAGTGACCACAGATTACTTCACAGGAACATTGAGGATAAAGTTGAAGAAAGTCAAGTATATAACAGGAAACACTAAATATGATTTGTGTACATTGAGTAATGACAAGGAAATACAAAACAAATTCAACATAGAAGTACAGAACAGATTTGAAATATTGTCTGATCTAGAGATCCTATTCCAGGATGTGGATGATCAATGGGAAACGTTGAAGAATTCAATCAATGTGGCTGCAGAAACAACTATTCCAAAATTAAAGAAGGTGGGTCGTAAGAAATGGATGACTGAAGATATTTTACACCACATGGAAACAAGAAGACTCAACAAAAATAATTCTGTCAAATATGAAGAAAGTCACAGACAAGTCAGAATATTATGTAAGGAGGCAAAAGAAGCATGGCTTGAGGAAAAGTGCTTAGAAATTGAAAACCAACACAACAGTCAAAATACCAAATTAGTGCACAAAAGAATTCAGGAACTTACTAATAAAAGAACAAGTACATCAACAGGGTGTCTAAAAACTAAAGATGGCAAAATCATAATAGAAAAAGACCAGATTCTACATGTATGGACAGATTATGTGAAACACTTTTGATGATAACAGAGACGAACAGTATGATATTAGATTTAATAATGAAGGACCGCCAATTTTGGAGATGGAGGTTCGAAATGTTCTTAAGCATATGAAAGCTGGCAAGGCCCCCGGTGCAGATAACATCACAACAGAAATGATTAAAGCTTTAGAAGAATTTGGACTAGAGCAAGTCACCAGACTGCTGAACACATTATATGATACTGGAGATATACCTCCTGAATTATGTAACTCTGTATTTATTGCAATCCCAAAGAAATCAGGAACCTTGGAATGTGATCAACATAGAACAATTAGTATAATGAGTCACATCACAAAGATTTTGCTAAGAATTATCATGCAAAGAGTGAGGAAGAAGATACAACCTGAAATAGGGGAAGAACAATGTGGGTTTGTAGAAGGAAAGGGTACAGTAAATGCTGTGTATATGCTGCGAACAGTTATTGAACGTGCTATAGAAGTAAACAAGGATATACATCTTTGCTTTATTGACTATACAAAGGCTTTTGATAGAGTTAGACATGTCAACATGGTGGATATGCTTGCAGATCTACAAATTGATGGGAAAGACATTAGACTTATAAAAAACATATATTGGAAACAACAAGCTGCAATAAGGATTGATAATGAAGTGGGACAGTATCAGCCAATTAAGAGAGGTGTTAGGCAGGGATGTGTGATGTCTCCAGATCTTTTTTCCCTATACAGTGAAAATATTTTCAGAAATGTAGAGGATATAAATGGAATCAGCATTGGAGGACGAAACATCAATAACATTAGATATGCAGATGATACAGTATTAATTGCAGACAATGCGCAGGACCTGCAACAATTAGTAGATGCGGTTGTTGTACACAGTGAGCAACTGGGGTTAGAATTAAATTGTAAAAAGACTCAGGTTATGGTCGTCACTAGGAAGAAAGAAGTGCCACAATGTAATATACAAGTAAATGGAAATATTCTTCAACAAGTGAATCGGTACAATTATCTTGGAACAGTCATAACATCTGATGGGAGATGCCTTGAAGAGATTAGAACAAGAATCGCCATGGCGAAAGTAGCCTTTAGCAAGATGAAAAACATTCTGACCAATAAAAAGATGTCAATTGAAACGAGAAAAAGAGTGTTGAGGGGATACATAGAGCCTGTTCTTTTGTATGGATGTGAAACTTGGACAATGAGCAGTCAAGCTGAAAAACATCTGATGGCTGCAGAAATGTGGTTTCTGAGGAAAATGCAAAGAATACCATGGACAGACAGAAAAACCAATGACCAAGTACTACAGGAGAAAATGAACATCGTAAACTGATTAGAGAAATTAGACTAGACAGTCAAAAATTTTTTGGACATGTTATGAGAAGAAATGGATTGGAGAACTTGGTGACAACTGGCAAGATCGAAGGGAACAGACCAAGAGGAAGACCAAGAGGAAAATACCTGGATGGCTTGGCCACATGGCATGGACGAGACAGGAACACTGAGCTGATCCACGACACTGGTGATCGAGTGAAATGGCGAGTCATGACCGCCCACGCTTTCCGGCATGGCACATGATTGATTGATTGAAGGACACTATTTTCTTAAATTAGCAGTCAGCGTAAGGTCACCAAACAGTGGATACCATCTCACTGTGGAGTACCTGGAAACGAGAGAGCTGATCGATTAGCTAAGGAAGGAGCAAAAGAAGAACAGCCTGATGTGCCCATTACATATCACCAAAAAGAAGAGAATGATCAAATCAGTCAGAAAGCCACGAAAGCCTGCTCAAGATGACTACCACATTATGGACATACCAGAACAAGTCATTATTTTTCGCCTCAGAACAGGACACAATAGATTATGCAACCACATGTATACAAAATTCAAGATTGGTGAATCAGCCATGTGCACATGTGGATTGGTGTCATAGACAGCAGATCACATATTCCAAGACTGCCCAAAATACAACACATCCATGCAAGCTTTCTGGCCTAGAGAGACGACAGTGGAAGATAACTCTATGGACCGCTGAGTGAACTAAAAAAGACAGTTAAATTCATACAAGAGACAACATTGCAGTTATAGACATATTTCAAGCGAATGAAAAAAAGAAGAAGAAGTCAGTGCCTCAGAAGCAGTAGCACATGTATGGACTATGCTTGAGTTCAAAGCGAAAGAGCACCCAAAATAAAAATGAATGGACCAAGACGGACAAAAAGGTGCTGAGTTAGTTCTGTGGGCAGGCTAATTCTAAACAACATATTCTTCCACAGCCACTGGCGGGTAAGGGTCGTCCTATATAACCTTTCTCTTCTGTAGCCTTGCAAGCTCTATTGTTTCAGACAGAGGCTTGTAGAATTATCAATACAGAAGCCATCCAGGGTTCCAATGGAATGATCTGATATGGTAAGGAGCATCATGTGCTATGTTACATGTGTTACAGGTGATACACAAATGCAGAGGCAGCTAGGTTGAATGGGTAAGAGTGCTCATTCTTAAACATCTGGTGTGCTGATGCCGAGGTGGCCGGTTCAACCCCTTCTTCTTCTTCTGCGTTCATCTGGAGTTTTTTTCCGGACGTGATTGAGTTGTGCCTGTTTACAGCAGAGCTGCGTTCTTGCGCCGTTAGGCCGACACATCCGACTTCTGCTGGCATTTGTTGACCGGGTTAACCTTCCCAGGGGTTCAACCCCTACCTCGGTCAGTTGGACTCAAATGTTGACTTCTTGTCCATGGCTTGGGGATGTAAATTACAAGTACCTCTGAAGTTGGAGTGGGTTTGTCTGATGGTGAGGGACAATGGTCATAGAGACAGCTAACCCAAACACAAAAATAAGTCTAGTGTACAATAAGTAGTAGCATGTCTATGAGGATCTTCTTATGCTTGAGTTTAAAGTGAGTGAGTGCCAAAAAAACAAACAAACCCAAATGCAAATTTAAATGTTAAAAGCAGCTAAAATTTTGTTCATGGAATGTCAGGAAAATTACACAGTTGAAAGCACGAAAATAACAAGAAGAAAACTGATAGAGTGAATGTTAGATAGAATATTAGGTACTAGTGAAATGTGATGGCCTGGTGCAGTAGACAAATATTGAGATAAACACAAATATAAAAGAGGAGCATATTTTTGAGATGCACAGAATGCAAAATCAGGAAAGGAATTGCAGGCAATCTCAGACAGGATATTATTAGTGAAACTTCATGGCATACTTCAAGATATTAATATAACACAGGCATATGCACCAACAGCAGATAGTAGAGAACAGGAGATGTATTTTATGAGTCAGGCACGGCAATGGATCAGTGCAAAACATTTGAAATAACAGCACTAGGAGACTTCCATGCAAATGTTGGTAATGATTCTTCTTCTTCATCATTTGCCTTCAGACGTCAGTTTGAATAAATCTAAAGAGAGCAGCAGTCAACTTAAGCTTGTTGGTATCTCCATAGCGTTTGTCGTCAAATGGCACTGGTGTTGGTCAAAATGCTGTTTTACATACACTGGACACTCCTGCAACAAATATATTTCTTTCAATTTGCCAATTTTTCTGTTACCATTCATCAGTATCCCCTGCCTGTAGTATGTAGTTCAAGTAATTCAACCTGTGTCATGTGTGGAGTGAAGATTGTTCTTGTTCTTCTGGTGGCCTGGTTGCTCTAATTTCCACTTAATTCTATACTTGCTTCTTTTAAAACCCTTGACCTCATCAGGAGGTAATAATAAAGGTGAGTTGAGTTGAGTCAAGAACCAACATCATTGCACTCGGGGCATTTCCATAAGCGCTCAGTCCTCATCTTCAACAGACAGCAAAGATTTCCAATACTAATGGTGCCTGCTGCAAACTGATTATCTGTCTGTCTTGCTTTACCTGTGAGTCATGACTGTTGATCAGATCCTCTTCACCACCTCTTGCTGCTGCATTATCTCTAGACCAGTATAGTCCATCTGTTCTTCTGCATTAATCACATTCTCCTAGAGGGCCTTCACCACATCTGTCTTATCATGCATCAAATCACCCCTTAATGATGTGGTACCAGCCAATCCATCTGTCTGTTCATTTTCAATCACACCAGAGTGTACTGAAGAAATGATCCAGCGAACACTCACAACCAGCTGATGATAAAGTGAGCGGAGTGACTAGTGGCTATGGCCTAGGTTAAAGGAATAAGTGAGGTGACACACTATTAACAAAAGTAGAACCACATGATGTGATAATAGATAACTGGTTCAAACAACATCTTGGGAGATTATCGACTTGAAAAAACAAGGGAAATAATGTTCACAATCAAACTGACTCCTCACTGATTCCAATGAGATTCAGGAGCAGTTTAGTAGGAGCAAAACCAGACCAGTTATTGGAAAAACACTACTAAGAAGACCCTCACAGAATATCAAATTAGATATAGCATTACTGAAAGCAGAGAAAGAATTTATGGAAAGGTACAATGTTACCATACAAAACATATATAATACCATGGAGATAACACTGACTATTGATGTACACTACAATGTCACATGATCAATAGAACATACACCAAAAGATGTTAAACAAAGATTTGAAAAAAAAAGAGGAAAAAAGAAAGAAAGAAGTGAATTACAAATTAAATTGTTCTGATGATAGAAGAAAGAAAATGTAGCAAAGAAAACTAAGTCTTGTTGAATGTACGCAATATATATATATATATAATTCATTTAATGAAAGTAATAACACTGTATATGTTGGATAAACTCACATGCCTTAATGCAATTTGTTTAATGTATTTTAAAATATTGTGTGTCCTTTGCAGCTTGTTGTGATTAAACCCTGGTGGATTGTCTAGGCAACGGTACATTCAGTAGTTTGCCATTGCTTTCTGAACAAGAAGCCAACGTTTAAGGGGTGTAGGGGTTGATACCGCTACCTACCCATCACCATCGCACCATAGAGTTTAATTCATGACAACCTGAGTCCATCTCTTCATATCTTTGGCAACAGAGAGAACTAAGTCTCTCTACATCCTCACATTACTATTCACACACAGAAACATTCTAAATACAAAGAAATCATACTTACCTTTGGGATATACAGATGGGAAAGCAATCTGTAGGTGGCCCTAAAACATCCTTCTCAGGAGTGAATGCACTTTCTATGTCACTATCTTCAAAATATTCCTTCATTACATTTGTAATATTTAATTTAATTTTACTGGAGTTATTATTATAGTTTCTGAAGGCAGCCCTCTGGTCGTGACCACCATTGTTACTAGTGGGCCTCAAGGATTCAAAAGGAAACAAAAAACTTGCGTAAAACAAATGCTTAATAAACTGCAATATTTATACATAAAACAAACCTCCTACTCCACTTTCTCCTAAACTTCCTCCTCTTCTCTATTCCTTCCTGTTGTGCCTTTCAGTGTCATGTTAGAAACAAGGTGTACTGTGGTAGTGAAGTGATAAGATAAATACCACCAGCCCAGTAGTCATTGATGCAAATCTGCATCAGGGCAAGTTTAAAAATCAGTACAGGAAATGTCTTGGAAAGAAAAGGCAGCAGCAACGTATGCTCAATACGCCTCAAGGCATGAAATAACATTTGTTAATTACTTTAATATGTAGATGTAATATTATAGAAATGTTAAAGTATGTGGGTGCCGATTTTGTGGGTTTGGTAAATAATTCCATACTGCAACCGTTTCACTCAGTGCATCAGTTAAAGTTAAAGAAGGTTTGATCTCATATTTGGGGCAGTATTTTGGTTCTATGTTTCAGTTTCCATACATTGGTCAAGCTTAAAGATCAGTTATTTCCACTTCATTTTACAATTATACTCATACCTTACATTGTTGTTAGAACAATGGATTGATTTGAGTTGTTCATATTTGTACAAATTTTAGAAGTGGACACTGGTGATGATTTAGCTCAACTCCAGAAAGCGAGCAACTCACTCATTCTGACCATATACTCGTGAGCTCTACAAAGGCGAGTGCAAGACTTGGGTGCAGACATCATTAATTATCAGGAATTTCTGTACCTCTCTTGCACCTTCACAGTGTGTACAAATGTGTAGTTCTTGGCAGGCTTCATGACAGCAAAATGAAGGCTGATTTCCCCTTTTGTTAGCCACACTAGTGTCTGTTCTCTAAGATGCCCCACAGGAAGGTGATAATCTGGGTTTAGAAAGCATGGTGACTTATATTGTGTTCAATGAACCATCACAGCATGAGGAAGATATCATTGCAACCGCAACAGAAATTCTCCACAAAATGGCTCATAAAAGAGACACATCCTTTTTGGGGCATTTAAACACTATTGTGCAGTGTTGGAATTTCCCCATTTTCATGTGTCCGTATGCATTCAAGATATATATTCTTGGTCAGTGTAATGCCTGACCTTAGCAAATCAGCACAACAGCATTGTTTGATTGTATTGGCACCAAAGACTCTTATCACAAACACTTAGGGGTGCTAACACCAAATACTGGCTTTAAAAAAAACAATTTGAAGATATTGACACTAAATACTGGAAAATGGGCAGAGGTGTGTCAAAGAGTAAGCACAGACAAGTCATTGAAATTGTTCTGGCGACTACATAAAAGCATGAGTGGTGTAGTCAAGAATAAGAGCATTTCTGACTTCCAAGATGCTGACCTCATCTGGCAGAGGACTGACGAGGACAAGGGCAAAGCCCTCTTTGAACGCTACCTTGAGCAGAGCAACCAGACAGACATGGGAGGCCGAAATCTGGCCAAGGAGGTCACCTCAGACAGATGCAAGGCCCAGAACACTTCGGATGAAGACACAGTGACAGTGAAAGAAATCAAGGCTGTGCTTCGACGATCAAAAAACAGTGCTCCAGGTCCTGATGGCATAAGATACGACGACATAAATAGGTGTACCGACAATGAGCTAGAGAAACTAGCAGACATGTACAACAACAGTATAGGGAGTGCTAGCATCAAGGAGGAATGGTTACACAGCTACCTGATTCCCTTGCCGAAGCCTGACAAAGACCACAAAAAAATTCAGGGATATCGAATTATAACCATGCAGAATACAATAGGCAAGCTGCTGGAGAAGGTAATTGCCAGGAAAATATCAAGCCAACTAGAGAGGCAAGGTGTTTTCCCACCTACCCTGGGTGGGTACCGTCCAAAAAGAGAAACCTGGACCAATGCAGCAGTCTTTGCCCAGGATGTCTATGAAGGTTTCCACTGCAGGCACTGAAACCGTTGCTGCAGCGATTGATCTTGAGGACGCATACAACAGAGTACCACTGGATTTTTTAATGTTTCAGCTTCTCGAACTAAACGTAAGTCCATTCCTCCTTAGTTGGATCGCTGCAGCCCTCTTCCAACGGAAAGTAGTTTTTAGATGTGGCAGTTGGACTTCGGAACCAACAACAATATATCCTGGCCTACCACAGGGATCACCATTATCTCCGGTACTGTTCAACGCCTACACAGTGAGAATCACCAGTGAGCAGATCACTGGACCTGGCAGGACATTGTCATATGCCGATGATGTTTTAGTGTATCGTCAGGGTAAGGATAGAGAGGAGGTTGCTGTGGAACTACAAACCGAACTCAATCGCATAAGTACTTGGTGTGATGAAGCTGGGGCAATGGTCAACCCAACAAAGGCAACAGTGACTTGGTTCTCGTTGAATAATCATATTGTCAACACTCCAACACCAACTGTAATGCTGTGTTCAGAGGCGGTGGAAAGAACGCAGGCAATGAATTACCTGGGGATACGGTTTGATCGAAGCCTTGCTTATAATGTGCACATAGACCAGGTGATAACAAAGGCCAAGCGGGGTTTGGCAGCGATGCGGGTGATGGCGGCAGCAAACTGTGAGCAGCGCCATCTATGTCTTCTGTACGAGGGGCTGGTCATGTCTGTTTTGGAGTATGCAATGGCAATCCTGACTCTCAGCCATAAGCAGATAGAAAGGATGGAAAGGATACAGAATGAAGCTATGCGCATTATTCTTGGATGTACAAGAGATACAGCATGCAGGGCGATGCGCTACCTTCTTGATTTTCCAACCATTGAAGAGAGAATACAAGGTTGCAGGGCACGCGCCTACCTCAGAATTAACGCAAACACACAACATCCACTGCATAGTGAAATTAGGAAGGTGAAGGGCAGCAGGTTAAAAAGAGGACGGTCGTGGATGGGTCAAGCTGAAGACATTCTTCAACAGGTGTGTTCACTTGAGGACGTAGAACCTGGCGAGAAGTGGGTGCAAGTGCCAACAGACTTCTGCACATCCTTTTCAGTTTGCATCCAACTAGATAGAAAATGCAGACAAGAAAATCCGGCTGCTGTTGAGGCTGAAGTACAAGCGTTGATTTTCGAGAATTCGATAGACGGTGACGCGGTCATCTACACAGATGGGTCGGTCGTCCGACATGTGAGAAGCTCATGGGCCTTTACAGCTCGGGCCGGAGGGAGAATTGTGAAGGAGGACTCTGGTGCTTTCACTGAAACCACAAGTAGCCTGACCATGGAAGTCATGGCAGTAAGTAAAGCAATAACATGGCTCGAGACACAGACATTCACTAGGGCTTGTTTCCTTAGCGACTCAATGAACATGATCAAGAGGATAGAGGAGGGGTCGATCCGAAGAGAATGGTTGCTGCCTCTGGAGCGGTCTCGACTGGCAAAGATTAGTTTCATCTTCGTGCCAGGGCATGCGGGAGTACAAGGAAATGAGCGGGCTGACAAGCTCGCAGGTGAGGCTACTGTGGAGGGCGGACGCGCCATGGACCAGGCCAACATTCTGAATGCTCTACGAGAAGTAAGACTTTTGCGAGAACCAAGTGATGACTGTGAATCTACAACAATGGCCAGACTGCGAGAGCAGCAAATTAAAAGAGGGGTGGCCAAACAAGAACACTACGCAGGAAGCCAAAGAAGATTGATAAACTAACACAGAACTGGCGTCGTTAGCCGCTACACGTTGCGGGATTTGCTGAGGAGGGGATCCGAGCACTTATGGACTGAATGGTTCGATGTGCAATGAGGATGATCTGTTGACTAACTAACTAACTAACTAACTCTTATCACTAACATTTGGAGATATTGACGCCTAACACTGGACATTTGTCTTATAAAAGCTAAGGAAACAAGTAAAGAAAAAATGCTTCCATACAAACAAAAAATGCAATGCTACTAAGGGAGTTCTTTTTATCTACATATTATTTCAGTCAGATAAAATTGCCTTAGTTGTACAATTTCAGTATAGTTTATATATCTCATTAAATTGTAAACATATGTTGACATTAAAGAATATTGTTTCAGTCGCCTACATATAAATGCTACTACTGAAAGACTACATACACTTTTCACCACTTATCCCAACAAAACTTCATGTTCATGGCTTTCTTCATCTTCATCTTCTAATCCATGCTGTGTGGCATTGGTGATCATGTCTGGCCAGTCTTCTGTCTCATGTACTGCCAATCATTTCTGATACAGATGTTCCTCCATGCCACGATGTCAAACTGTCTAGCATCTTCCATTTTGCTCTGCCCCCTCCCCCCTCTTCCCATTCTGATGACAATCTTCAGCTTTCCCCAATGAGGACTGTTTTCTTTTGATACGAATAAGCAGTTCTATTTTTAAATAAACTTCTTTCAAGTCACCTTCATTACTCTTTCTATCCATCCACAGTGTTTTCATCATTGTTCATGGCTTTATCAATGTATATTTACAAAACACAATGGCCATTAAAGATATTGTGCAACTTACATTCTCTGTCTCATTTCTATTTCCTGACGAATCTGATTGTTCTTCCTGAGGAACTGTTTCTTCACCTGGAGGAGAAATATGTATTATAAAGAAGGTTAACCTACTTTATCTTTTGATTGTGAATAAAAGATCATACAAGAGGAATGTATATATAAACAAAGTTGGTCCACTTTCTCTTCTGCTTGTAAATAAAAGCTTATACTAGAAGAATGAGTATATGAAAAAAGGTTAGTTGTATGTCCCTTACAGAATGTCACAATTAACCCAAACATTTTCTGGATGTTTGCAAAGCGGTCTGTAAAGCTGCATTTAATTCAGATCATAAATAATTACTTTATGTTATTTTATAGTAAGCTCCAATGTAGTGTCTGCTTGCAATCCTTGTCCTTTCTTGCCACCTTCACAGCCTTCCTCAAATATCTAATTTATAAAATCTAAATATCATGATCCTCAGTTTATGCTTGCTTGCTGCTTGTGTTCGTTGGCTTGAGCTCCAATGTGAAGTCCTGTATGTCGGATGAAGGCATCCTGTTGTCCAACATCAGTGTGATGTCATACAGGACCTGAGGTTTGCATGAGTATCCGTTGTCTCATGTCTGGCTTATTGGTGTGCAGACTGGTGGTTCCTCGCCGTACAGGCAGACACTCTCCGACTTCAGTGGAATCAGCAATCCTACTGACTTTAGCCAGGACCCCGAAGGGACCTGTTGCCCAGGACTCTCGATGAGGACAGCGTCAATAGGTTTTGGCCAGTATATAACCTGTCCCTGGTGCCTTGGAAACACCTCTGCGTTTCCCTTCAGTTTATGATCTGTACAAAGATTTCCATCATCTGCTCTCTGAGTGGTCTGCTCTCTTACCGCTTGAAGCTATTTTAACTAATTAAACTGTGTGCAGTAGGTCAGCATGGCCGAATGGATAAGAACACTTGTTCTTAAACATCCAGTGTGCTTATGCTGAGGTAAGGGGTTCAACCGCTACACCAGACAGTTGGACTAAAATGTTGACCTATCGTCGTTGACTTGGGGACTTAAATTACAAGTGTCTCATAAATCATGAGTTTTCCTGATGGCGAGGGACACTGTTACTAGGGAAAGCTAATCCACACACAAAATTAAGTCCAGCACGACTAGAAGTAGTGTGTATGGACTTCGCTTGAGTTCAAAGTGAGCAAGGGCAAAACAAAAAAAAAAACTGCGCAGATGTCTCTTCTCTAGGCCCATGCCACTTAGACCAACACCTTCCGACTTTGACAGCTGAGGTTTCTTTTCTGGATTCTCCTCCCATAGGCAGATTGCCTTACCGGGCGTGTGGGCTCTGCCTGTCCACATGTTCTGTTGGGTTTTGTCGGCTCTGCCTGTCCACATGTTCTGTTGGGCTTTGTCGGCTCTGCCTGTCCACATGTTCTGTTGGGCTTATGACAGGGTGGCCTGACATAATTTCTAGCTTGCATGAAATTTCTGAATGACAGAACGAACGAACAAACTTTATTTTCAAAGGGTAACAAATTGGGCACGCAGGCCCGTCTTACAATCAGCCCTTCCAATCACTCATCTTTCTTTCATCAGTGCATAGTGCATTCACATAGGGAAAAAACATTGTCAAATGAATGTTGTAAACATAAACAAAGCATGTTACAATGTTATGAGACTAATCCCCCACCCACCCACCCACTATCCATCCACGTGTCCCCCACACACACATCCACCACCCAACCACACACATACCCACAGGCACATACATGCCCCCATCTATCCACCCATCCCCACATACACCATCTCCCCACCCACACACACACATCTCCCACCCACCTCACACATCCCCCACTCACCAACGCAGGCACACATGCATGCATCCACCTATCCATCACCCACCCATACATCCCCCCATCTTCACACATTTCCCCACCCACATGCACACATCCTCCACCCATCCCATAACCCACCCACCCCCAACCACTCAGCCAAACACACATCTCCCAAGCACATATCCAACACCCACACACACATATTCCGACCAACTCACATATCCCGCACCTACCCACACATTCCCCACATCTCCCACCCACACATCCAGCACCCACCCCCAACCTACACACACTCAACCTCCCACACATCCTCTCTCCCCCCCCCCCCCCCAATCACACATCCCTTAACTACACATCTCACCAACCATACACTCACACACATCCCACACCCATACACACATCCCCACCCACCAACACATCCCTCATCCAAAAACACACCCCTCCTACACACACACACCCCACCACCCACATATACCCCACCCACACATATCCACCACTCACACACATCTTTCCACCCACACACACACCACACACAGAAATAGGTGGTTGGAATATTCCACATTTACAGTTTTGCTTCACTGACTACACAAAGACTTTCAATACAATAATATATGTCAACATGATACAAATGCTTGAAGATCTCCAAAGTGACGTGGAAAGACCTTAGACGCATGGGAGTTTTATCCACCAGAGATGAAACAAAGGCCTAACCCTCACACAGAGTTCTAACTGCTAGGACAAGCAATCTTTAAGTCTCAGCCAAAACCCTCAAGGTTGACAACAGCAGTGGTAGAGATACTCTAATAACTGTTTGTTACTGTCAACAGCTATCATTTGGGGAAGGCTGCATCAGTAGCTAACAAACTTATCTAATAAATTAGCAAATTAATTCTTGCAATCATGTGCATGTCTATTTTCTAGCCCCAGAGCGATGGTATCTTTTTGCCTAAGCCTCGCTTATCATTAAGGGCAGGGGTTTGGGGAGCCTAAAACTGTTGTCTAAGGCCAAATGTGTTGCCTTTGTTGCATCACAGTGGTGTTTGTTTAGAATATCCTTGATGAGTCAATCCTTTTCTTGGTCTTCCTGTGGCTCTACATTCAGATCTATTTTAGGTTGCATACTCTCATCAGCAGTTGATCAAGTTTAATTACTATAAGATGTCCAAACCATTTTTGTTGTTGTCTCTTGATGAAATGAATGAATGAGGTCATGACTATTATATTTCTGATGCTGTGGTTTCACATTCTGCCTCTTTCAGAAACTCCAGTAGCTTTTCTCAAGCATTTTATCTCAAAGGTGGTGTTTTCTTGGGTCAGGAATCAAACAGAGGCTATGGCGCTGATAGCAAAGAGGTGGAAGAATCACAATCTTCAAATGTGTGAATAAAAGTGACAGCTGATAAGCCACAGTGTTTGCTTTTTGGCATCTTGTTTCTATCTCTCTGTCAAATCTGATATCTTCTGTAAAGATATGTACTCTCATACATGTTTTACTTTAGTTTTTTTATTTGTGGATTTAGTAGCTTCATTATTTTCATGTTATATTTTCACATATTGAAAGTAAACTGATATATCACAAGCATGGCATATTCCTAAATGGTAGATTTTACACACAGTTAATTATAACAATATTTAAATATTATAATGACTTTGCCACACCCTAAGATATGAAGCAACACCAAAGAGAACACTAGAAGGCACAATACTGGGGAAAAGAGGAAGGGGTAGACCCAGTACAAATTTATAAAACAGGCATATATGGATCTACCTATGCAGACATACAAGGAGTTAAAGAAAGCGGCACAAGAAAGACAACTATGAAATGAAATGATCAGGAGCTTCCTGATGAGCCCAAGGGCTGAAGCATTTGATGATCATGACTACCCATGTATGTTACAATACACCTGGACTGTTTATCAGCAACACGCTAGGAAATTAAACCACTTCCACATAGTCTGCCTTAGGAAGCTATTGAAGATTAAATTGCAAGACAAGATCCTAGACACTGAGGTCCTAGAAAGAGCGTCCATGCCCAGTATCCACACTCTACTAATGAAGAATCACAGGCTCCCTAAACAAACTTTACAGCGAGCTGCATTGTGATAAATGCTTCCAAGGTGGCCAGAGGAAACAATTTAATGACACTCTGAAGATCTCACTAAAAGCTTTTGGAATTCATCATGACAGCTGGGAGACTGCTGCCAAAGACCAAAATTCGTGGCATACATAATTACACAAGGGTGCAGTCACTCTTGCAGTCACTGCAAGAGCTGTGAAGAAAAGGCTGGACAGAAAAACCACTGCAGAAGATCCCCCTCCTGGAACATCAAGCATTCTTTGCCCACATTGTCAAAGAACATTTTGAGCCAAAATAGGCCTTATCAGCCATCTTAGAACTCACGGCTCCATACTTTCAACCCCCACTGGATGAAATAAATGGTCATAATCATTCTTGATGGATAAACAACACAATACAGCAACCCTAGTGACAGAGATGAGGTCAGGAGCTAAATGGAGAGAAAGTTATAACCTATTTCCACATTTGGTGCCATTCCTAAATCCTCACCAGCGTCTAATGCTGGATCATTTGGCATGCGAGATATTCTTTTATTGAAGCAAGGGATGCAGCAGAACAGCAGCTGTCTGAGTCGGTAAATCCCATCCATTAGCTTGGATCTCTCTGCACTGGTGTCTCTATGCTTGTCTACGGAGTCACTGGCAAAAGCATTTAGTAACAGTGCCAGGAATAGGTTCAGCACCTGCACAGATAAAATTAACGCAAATTGAATAAAACACAACTGTAATAAGAGGTGGACAGTGTTTTAGGGGAACAGTTAAATAAAACACAACAGTAATAGGAGTGTTTTGTGGGAACCAGTTAAAGACACAACAATGATAGGAAGTAAACAGTGTTTTAAGGGAACCAATTAAATAAAACACAACATTAATAGGAGTGTTTTACAGGAACCAGTTAAAAACATAATTAATAGGAGGTAAACAGTGTTTTAGGGAAACCAATTAAATGAAACACAACAGTTATAGGAGTGTTTTACAGGAACCAGTTAAAAACACAACAATTAATAGGAGGTAAACAGTGTTTATGGGGAACCAGTTAAATAAAACACAATAGTAATAGAAGGTGAACAGCGTCTTAGGGGAATCAGTTAAATAAAACCCAACAATAACAGGAAGTTAACAGTGTTTTAGGGGAACCAGTTAAATAAAACAAGAGAAATAGGAGGTCACTACTGAATGTAAATCTTGCCCAGGAATCACGAACGGCCAAAATGCTGGGGTTGACTGCAACATCCTGTGAAGGACATGCAACTAATTTTTTTTTTTAAATAGAAGGTGAACAACGTTTTAGAGGAACCAATTAAATAAAACATAACAGTAATAGGAGCATTTTAGGGGAACCTAAACTTGCATTCTATGGTCAGATGTGTTCCAGTAGTTGGGTTGTATCCTTGGTGCATCAAGATCTTTTTTCTTCTTTATCTCCCATAGAGTCATAAGGCCTCAACCATTTCACTGAAAACTTATCCCTAGTTATCCCATGCAGCCTCATCCACATCCTTTCCATATTTATTATTAATTTCTGTCTCGACTTCTCTTTTTCATGTGTTTTTAGGTCTTTCCTCTTTTTCTTTTGCCCTATAGATTCCAGACAAAGACCTTTCTATTGATATTATTCTCAGGTTTTCTCAATGTATATCCTATCCCGCACCAGCGTCTTTTCTCCACCTCTTGTACGTAATTAGTTCTTTGGTATGTGTTTAGTTCTCTATATAAACTCCACATTATAATAAATAACTCCAATTAATAAATATTTGTAGCTTATTGCACTATTCTGACATTTAAATAAAATTCAAACACAATATTCCCTGAAACCCTTCAGGCTTATAACTGGCATATAATTGGCTACTTATTATTTAAACTTATCAACTTGTTTGTTCACATCTTTCAAGAAATTATGATATCCATATTATGCTTGATACCTTCCTATGTTATTTTATGCTATATAACCTAGACAATGTGAAACAGAGAAGTATCACACTACACATATCTGTGAAGAGATTAGGGAGCATGATCTGCTACCTTGACATCTTTGCTGCCTCTAATTGAAAGAAACTTGCATCTGAGACCTAAGTTTAACTAATTCCTCTCCACCCTACCTTACCTAAAACACACACCCTCAAATGCCAAACTAGACAGCAGAGAGAGAACAAACAATTGAAGCGAACATCTCTCTCAAAGCCATCTCAGCAAAATATAAAAGAACAGTAAATCAAACAACAAGAGATTGTTGGAGGGAAAAAACAGAAAGCCTGAATTTTGACAGGGATGGAAACCAACTATGGAAACTAGTGAAAGCCATGAACAATGAAGGACCTAGAAACAAACAAATAACAATTAAACAAGGAAATGCCTTGCTTACAGGAAAAAAGGCTGCAAATGCACTAATGGAACTCTATGCAAATGCAAACCACATTGATATTACAACCGAACAGAAGAAAGCAATCAAAGACAAACAGATACATCATAGAAATACAGAGACAGCAGCAGAATATATGATGGCAAATCTAACAATGGAAGAAATGGAACAGGCAATGAATACCCTAAAAAAGAAGAAATCACCAGGAAAGGATGGAATCACAAATGAAATGCTAATAGGACTAGGCACCAAGGCAAAGAAGAAACTACTAGCAGTCCTAAATAACAGCTGGAAGAGAGGAATAGTCCCACAGGCATGGAAGGAAGCTATACTAATACCAGTCCCAAAGAAAGGAAAAGACCTGGAAGAACCAAATGGCTATCGACCTATCAGTCTACTTAGCTGTGTAGGAAAATTAATGGAACGCATTATCAATGGCAGGCTAACATGGCATCTGGAAGAAAACAAACTCTTAACACCACACCAAGCAGGATTCAGAAAGTACAGATCCACTGAAGATCAAATAACCTATATAGCTCAGGAAATAGAGGATGCCTTCCAAGAGAAAAAGCACACACTAGCAGTCTGGATAGATTTAGAAAAAGCATTTGATAAAGTATGGAAGGAAGGACTGAAAGTAAAACTGCAAAAAATGCATGTTTGTGGAAAAATGTATAAATGGATCAGCCATTACCTTGAGAACAGAACTGCCAGGACAAAAGTACAAGGACAAACAAGCAAAATGATGCTGTTGGAGCAAGGTGTCCCCCAAGGAGGAGTTCTTTCACCAACATTATTCCTAGCATATATAAATGACATCACGGAAAATCTTCCAGCCAGAGTACACACATCCTCCTTTGCAGATGACCTAGCCATATGGACATCTGAAGAATATATTAGTACAGCTAACAGCAGAATACAGCAAGCCTTATTAGCGCTAGAGGACTGGTCAAAATCATGGCTAGTGAAGATACGTGAGGAGAAAACAACATGCACAGTGTTCTCCCTCTCAAATAAAACTCAGCTTGGAGACAGCAGCAACTGGCTAAGTTGATAGAAAACATTCCTGGTATTGAGAAAAAGAACACTCAGCATGAAACCGAAAGAAGAGAAATAACCCTAAACTACATAAAAGAACATTACCCAAGCAGCAATTGGACCCATGCATATACAGATGGATCAGCCAAAAATTCAATAGAGAATGGAGGAGGAGGAATTCTCCTAAATTTAAAAAATGGAGTGAAAAAAACACATTCAATGGCAACTGGAAAGTTTTCAAGTAACTTCAAAGCGGAGGTAGAGGCTCTGAAAACTGCAGCAGAAATGCTCTTGATGGAGGAAAATAAAGAGAAGCAAATAGCTATCTTCACAGATGCAAAGTCAGCTGTCTCAATACTGAAGAGCAATAATAGCACAGAAATAGCTGACCTAAGAGCAGCACTCCATGGTCTATGCCAGAAATCCAAAAAAGTTGTAATACAGTGGATCCCATCACATTGCAGCATACCTGGAAATGAAGAGGCTGACAGACTGGCAAAAGAGGGTGGACGACTACCACAGCCTGACATAGACATAACCTATAACGAGGCAAAGAGGTTGATAAAAAGCACCTATAGAACCAAATGGGAATCAGAGCATCCAGGTCACCAGAAGGATGATGCATATTACAAACTCGACCGAAGAGAACAAGTAGCAATCTTCAGACTCCGCACAGGACATAACAGGCTGAAATACCACTTGTTCAATAAACTAAAGATAGGAGATACCGATGAATGCAATTGTGGAACTGGTAAAATGACAGCTAAACATTTGCTGCAGGAGTGCCCAATATATGCAGAACAGAGAAAGATATTTTGGCCCACATCTGCTTCATTTGAGGACAAGCTCTATGGAGATATCAACAAGCTCAAGTTGACTGCAGCTTACTTTAACTACATTCAGGTTGACATTTAAAGGTGCATGAAGAAGTATTTAGACTGCCGCACTTCATACCACAGGTATGTCGTTTACAAAAGCGCCCCAGAGGCATGAAATGGAATATTGCTTGGATAGCAAATCCATTACGTGGAAAGTCCGAACCAAAAGCTCACTGTGTGGGCTTCATAAAAGGTGGAAAAAGTGTCCTAGTGGCACGAAATGGAATATTGCTTGGATAGCAAATCCATTATGTGGAAAGTCCGAATCGAAAGCACACTGTGTGGGCTTCATAAAAGGTGGAAAAATTGTCTAGTGGCACGAAATGGAATATTGCTTGGATAGCAAATCCATTATGTGGAAAGTCCGAATCGAAAGCTCACTGTGTGGATGTCATCTGCACACTGCATACTTCTGGTTTCCGGAAGAACAGCCTATGGTGAACTGGAAGGCCCAATATACGGAAGTGAGGCTAAGCAGCCATGTGCAGGACGTGACGATTCCTTGGATGAGCCCAGTACCAGAGCGCTGTGTGATGGCTCTGCAAGTATGGAAGCCTCCTTGGATGGCAGGGAATGCCCATGGTCTGCCCCTGCCTTCCCTTGAGGGCTGACCAGGATGTCTTTGGCTGTTCTATATGGGCCAGCTGGGATGGGGGATAACACCACAACAGTGAGAGCCAAACGTCCTAAGAACCCCCCGGGAAGGTTAACCCGGTCAACAAATGCCCGCAGAAGTCGGATGTGTCGGCCTAACGGCGCAAGAATGCAGCTCTGCTGTAAACAGGCACAACGCAATCACGTCCGAAAAAAAACTCTGGATGAACGAAGAAGAAGAAGAAATGCCAAACTGAGACCACTATTTCAGTCTCTTCAAACGCTGTTTCACCTTCCTTAAATAAAAGTACACATATGTGCTTCAGACGACACATTAAACCTTAATCACATTAATAAACAAAATGTTCTGTCTATAAAGCTAAAGTTTCATGGGAAATCGGCAGGTAAGAAAAGTTGACAAGGATAGGAAATGGTGTAGCGTGGTCACTGACTATGGATAGATATAGACACAACAAAGAAATGACAAGAAGACTAGCTGAAGAATAGTCTATCCACTGCCGGAAGATCAAAGTGGTTCGTTGTGGCCTAGGCTGTATGAATTTACAGGCCCCAGAGATGATCTAAACTCCTAACAGCATCCAGGTTGAGGGAAGATAAGTCGAACAACAGCAACTTGTGTAAAGGTCGTAGACCTATTCATCTCTGCAGCGTTTAACCCAGATAATAAAAAAAGCCCCAGTTCATCTTTCTCATGAGACAGAGAGAGGAAGACAAATATATAGCACAAATTATCTCCCTGTCACTCTGACTTCTAGATCTAATCTTAATTAGTATTAGATAAGCAATCAAATGCTAAAAAGTAAGTTTAAAGATACGATTTATTAAAGTAAAACTAAGCGCACTCCACGGGTGAAACACTGACAGGAATAGTGGTTCTCCTACACCACTTTTAGGTGTTGATATCAAATCCTACTTTGTATTATGGTCTTATTGCTAAAGCTACTGAACTATCATTGTTCGTTATAATAAAATCATTGACTGTTTTGTTTCTTCGGCTCCTGCCCGCAATGCAATGGATTACATAGAGGTGCGTGCAGAATGGGATTGTCTGCCACTTAGCTGTTGCATCCATTCCCAGGTGTTCGACTGTAGTGTCTTCTCAGGTCTGACTACCACTCCTCCTCTCTGTCGACTATGAAAGCGCACTCCACTCCAGATTGGGTATAGCTGGATACTAGCTAATAGTGGTATTATAATATTGTTCCTTTCTTCACACCACTAAACAGTTCCTCACTGGTGCTTCAGTGTCATCATGCAAAGCAGGTTATTAATAATAATTATAGTTGTTAGATCACAATGTCCTTTTGGCAGAGGTGCCATGATTGATGAGGAAAATTCCGCTACGTTTTTTAAGTAATACTGATGTTTACGATGACTTGTGCGTGTTAGCTTTGTCGGTGGAGAATCTAATGCTGGGCGATTTCACAACAACCCAGTTTTCCTTTAAACAAATATCTTCATTGCAGGAGTCGTGGCTTTTCGAACTTAGTTAAATATTGGCTAAATATTGCCACCAGGGATGGTTCTCCTCAATTTAAGAGCACTTTATTTTTCTCGTTTTGATATGCGATTCCCTTTAGATCCGAGCTTGTAAAGGGAGACTCATGTTTTTCCCCCCAGCCAAAAAACCCTGGTCACGGTGCTGTAGCCAATTTGCCAAGTTGCCTTGCTGAGCCAAATCCAGCCAAATTTCCTGCTTTGGCTTTGCCTAACTTTCATGAGACATATATCTTCTTATATATAAAAGGCAATCTCCGTCTGTCTGTATGTCTGTCCTTTATGCGTTCGCGAACGGTCCATCTGATTGAGATGAAATTTTCTACACGTCTTCCTCTCATTCCAGCCCTGCCAACTGTCATATTTTTGTTTCTTCTTCCTCCTCCTCCCTCCTCCCCCTCCCTAAATACGTACGTAAATATATGATGATGATGATGAAAGAATCCCCGAACCAAAACGCTAGGAAAAGCGAAGAAAATGACGTGACTACACAGAATCGTCACACGGCAATCATCATCATCATCAAGTGCCGTGCCGGCTGGCGTAGGCGTTCATTGCTCTTCATAGATCTCGGTCTTTGGTTTTCTGGATCAACTCTGCTGCTGATATTCCTCCATGCCACGGCAATATCAATAACAATTCATCTTTTTATGTGTAAGGAAGTTATCTACAGTCATGTAGAAGGGAAGAACAATCAATGGAAGGACTGAAATCAAAGAACCTAGACGAGTATGAATTCGGAATGGCGAACTCCCTCCTCCTCTTCCTCCCTCCTTCTCCCTCTACCTCCTCCTCCTCCCTTTCCTTCCTCCTCCTCCTCCTCTTCCACCTCCCTTTCCTTCCTCCCCTCCTCATTCTCCCTCATCCACCCTCCTTCCTCTCCCTCCCCCCCTCTCCCCTCCTCCTCCTACCCTCTTCCCCTCCTCCCTCTCCCTCTTCTTCCCCCTTCTCCCTCTCTCTCCTCTTCCTCCTCCTCCTTCCTCCTCATTCCTTCTCCTCCCTCTTCCTTCTACCTCCTCCTCCTCTCTCCTCCCTTTTCCTCCTCCTTTCCACTCATCCTCCTCCTACCTCCATCCTCCTTCTCCCTCCTCCTCCTCTCTCCCCCCTTTTCCTCCCTCTACCTCCTCCTTCCTCCACATCCCTCTTCCTCCTCATCATCATTCCTCCTCCCCCTCCTCCTTCTACCCCTTCCTCCCTCCTCCTTCTCCCTCCACCTCCTCTTGCGTTCTCCTTCTCCCTCTTCCTCCTCCTCTTTCCCCCCTCCTCCTCTTAATCCCTCCTCCTCCCTCCTATTCCTCCCCCTCTCTCCGTCTATCTCTTCCTCCCTCCTCCTCCTCCCCCCTCCTCCAATCTCTTTCTCCTCCCTCCTCCTCCTCCTTCATCCTAATCACTCCTCTTCCTTCCTCCCTCCTCCTCCCTTCACATTCCTCCTCCTCCCTTCACATTCCTCCTCCCCCTTCTTCTCTTCCCCCTCCTTCTCCTCCCTCTCCCTCCTCCTCCTCCTGTGTTCTCCTCCTCCCCCTCTACCCTACTCCTCCCTCCTCCTCCTTCCTCCACCTCCCTCTTCCCTCCTCCATTTACCCAAGACAGACAGACAGATAGTCGGGAACGGGATCTTATATGACTACTTATATGATTTAAATGAGATGCTCTCCACCAGGAGGTGGGCGATGCCAGGCCGGGTCAGACAGACAGACAGATAGATAGTCGGGAACGGGAACTTATATGACTACTTATATGAATTAAATGAGATGCTCCCCATCAGGGTCTGGGCGAAGCCGGGCCGGGTCAGACAGACAGACAGACAGATAGATAGTCAGGAACGGGAACTTATATGACTACTTATATAAATTATATGAATTAAATGAGATGCTCCCCACCAGGGTCTGGGCGAAGCCGGGCCGGGTCAGCTAGTATATATATAATTAACGTTATACACTTAGTTAATTGCAGGACAAGTGGGAGTCTAAACGGCTATGCCACAAAGGGCCACCTCATACATCATAGCCTAGCATATGTGAAGGCCTAATACTTCATTCACAACCCCATGGCAGTACTTGCTATTGGACTACCTTTTTAATTTAAATAATAAGCATCTAAAAGATCATCATTGCTTTAACAATGATGTGGTTTGGGCATTTAGATGAATAGAATGCACTTTGTTTATCTTATCATCATTACTATTATGGATCTGTCTACAGGAAAGCATGCCCAAACGCTTACACACATATACGTGAGCACATTTACAAGTGCATATATACATGCTCATGCATGCCACATGCGCACACACGCACGTACTTATGCACACACGCCCACACACATACTAGATTACAAAATTAAATAGTAATTGAAGATTCTATTGGTTTTCTATTTTTCTCTAGCTGCTTTTTGCATTATTAGTTACATGATCACTATCACTAACATTCTATTTAACACAGAAATAAAATGTAAGAACACTTACAATGAAATTGCCAAAGACCAAAGCTGGAAGAAAGACAATCATGCAAAATTCATCCTTAGCCTGCATACAATCATACAAAGGCTCAATCCATTCTCCACAAAGCACTCGAAAAATCATCAACATCGAATGGTAGAAATCTGTAAAGTTCCACCTAGGAATTAAAACAGTAGGAAAATAATAACAATTATTAAACACTATAACTATTTGTAATAAACTTAAAATTAGTGGAACTGCGGTAAAGCTGCGGAAAAGTAAACAATATAAAATAACATAAAGTAATGCAGCTTTACAGAACACAATTATTGAAAACACAGGATGTTGCACTGACTAGCCTTCAACTAGCCTATAACTAGGTTATATACAAAACATAACATATAATCACGGAGAAGACCCTCCAGTGATTACATTAAGGCAAAAGAATGGGATGAGAATAATGAAAGGATGAAAAAAAAGAGAAAAATGAAGAAAAAATGAAAATTAGAAAAACATTGGCACGTATCTCAGAATCCCGGGATTCTGAGATAAGTACCAATTTTTTTCAAAAAATAAAATAAAAAATAGCTGCATTACTTTGTGTTATTATATATATTAATAAACCTAAGAATTTTAATAAGAGTGTTGATGGAGATAATGATAATCAACTTGTAAATCACTCTAATTATGCAGTTGCTATGGCAACACGCCACTTGCCCCTCTCCTGGTTTTAGTTCTGGTGGTGGAGTGACTTGGAGGTGGTAGAGGGGCCACCTCCAACTCTAGATGGTTCTACATCTCTACAAGTTCAGGTGTGGATGATTTTTCTACAAAAAAAAAAGGAACTCAAGAATTGTATAAAAAAGTAAAATGACCCTTAAAAAAAAAACACTTGCCTTGAGGCATACTGGGAATATGGTGCTAGCCCCAATGTTGTATAGACCAATCAGCAATCCAGGGGCGAGGTGATCAACATCCTGCTGACCCCCTTTACTGTCTAAAAAATTTTCTGGTACCCATTGTAGGTTAGGTGGCCCAGGGAACCCAGCCCAATTTCAAAAATAAATCTGCATTGATGAAAATTTGAATTCATGGCCACTGGGCCAACATGCAAGCTCGCCTGTGCCACCGTGGCTCCCACGAATTGTATAGTCCCTCTGATCCCTGTATAGTTGAGATGTTTATTCTTCTCAGATAATGGTGAAAACACAAGAGATCCTGTGTATATGTTACACGATTTACAAATTCCTTGTCAGTTATAAACTTTAAAGAACAGGCTGATAAGACCACTGTCCTAGTTACATTTCAAAATTACAAAAACTAACCAACAAACAAAAGAATATTTATAGTATATGTGATTCTGGTATAAACACATTGTGATCCTCACAGATGGTATGGGTTTTGTGCACTGAGCTAAGAGTCTCCAAGTCTAGCTAGAATTGGAGGATCCTCAACGTTTGCTCTGCAGTGTGTCATAGATGTTCATGTCTTTCAACAAACCTCTGTATCCCTGTTTACTGGATTAACCTGGAATCAACCTTAATATGAATCTGAACCTATGACCACTGGGCCAGCAGGCAAGTGTGCTAATGACTACACTGGTGCGGCTCCCCCAAAGACATATAGTTTATTGAGAATCAATATTATTGCACTCAGAGCAAAGCCCTAGATGTTCCGTCTTCCTCAGCCATTGTTGCGAAGTGTAGATGTTGATCACTCCAATAAACGACTGGTTTGTTCCCCTTATATGTTCCTCCTTGATGGAATCACACTTAAATCTAAATTCAAACATTCTTAAATAGGCTGTTTCATCTGTTATTGTCTTCAGTCATTCATACAAGGTCTTAAAATATCTCTCCTGTCCACTGTTTGAAAATCTTGCACTCCAGAATGATCTGACATACACTAATTTTAAACATATAAAAATATGCAATTAAAAAAATCTAAATAATTTAAATTATTCATTAAATAAATCTTACCTGGGTACGCCTTTATCAAATTTTTCATTCACGTAATATTCTTGGAAAAGCTGCATACCAATTACCGCAAAGATATAAATCACGATGCCTAGGATAACACATAAATTACCAAGGGCTCCAAGTGTGCTGAGAATAATGGTCAATAACAGCCGCATCGTTGGCCACGACTGGGCAAGCTTGAAAACTCGAAGCTTGGAGGAAGATAAATTTAGCAAGACATTACAAGAGTAAACATTGCTATGGGTTAATAATGATACAGTGTGACATATCATGGACACATTTTTGCTTGCAACAAAACAAGACTGAATTGCTTGCAAGGGTCAGTTTAACTCAATTTGTTGCAAGCAAATCACCATACATTGTACAGCTACTCTCAAATTTACAGAAACAACATTCTGTATTCTTAAAATAACTGAAAGTGTTTTGTTTGGTGCTTTGTTTGGTATAGAATGAGTTGAGAAACTGAAAGTGTTTGTAGTAAACAATGAATGCATGGTGTTTTGTTTGGAATAGAATGAGTTGAGAAACTGAAAGTCTTTGTAGTAAATAATGAATGTATGGTGCAATATTTGGTATAGAATAAGTTAAGACCCCTCTGCTGTGTGTCCACCGTGACGAGGTAGAGGGGCTTGTGCGTCCCAATGACCCCAAGAGCTATGCCGACGGTAGCACAGCTACTGGTAGGGCCACCCATGTCGGACAGGTCAAGGGAGAGGGACCAGACGAAGAGACACACAAACCTGCTGCCTTGTAGGTAGACTGGGGACAGTCAAAGGCTAGGGAAAGCACCCCAAATACATGCTTGTCGAAATCGGATGTACTGAGCCACAGGCTTGACAAAGCAGTGCAACGTGAAACCTGCTGCCTTGTAGGTAGACTGGGGACAGTCAAAGGCTAGGGAAAGCATCCCGAATAAATGCTTGTCGAAATCGGATGTACTGAGCCACAGGCTTGACAAAGCAGTGCAACGTAACTTAATTAATGATGTCACAAATCAAAATTAATCGATATGGTGCTAATCCCGTGAAGTCCCATCAGGCGGTGATAGTGCCGGGCCCCCTGCCTCGAGGGGGTCCACCCATGACTACTGGTGGTCACCTTCCCCTGTGCTGTGGAGTCAAGGCACAGAGGAGTAGGTTAAGAGCTATTGACCAAACACCCCGGACACTCAACATACTACAGTGGAATGCCGAAGGAGTTCACAAGAAGAAAGACTCCCTAACACAGCGTCTTCATAAAGATAGAATAGATGTGGCATGCATTCAAGAGACACACCTCAACGCCAATCACAAATTCTCAGTCAGAGGATATCAGGCCACACGTTTCGACCGCTGAAGGACACAAAGGAGGAGTTCTAATACTTACACGAAATACAATACCTTGCAGCGAAGTATCTGTGATCTCTAACAACCAAACGGAAATTATAGGTGTTGATATAATGATAAAGGACGTGAAAATAAGAATCTACAATCTGTATAGCCCAGCAGATAAGGACCTTACACTCTCAAACATGAAAATAACTGACACAAACTGCATTATTGTCGGAGACTTTAATAGCCATTCAGAAAGATGGGGATACCCAGATACTGACAAAAGAGGAGATGAATTGGAGGACTGGGAAATAGACTCAAATCTCCATCTACTCAACAAAGCGGATGACACACCGAGCTTCTACTCCAGAAGATGGCTTACCACTTCTACTCCAGACTTAGCTTTCTGCACAGGAGACATCCTCCACAAAATCGATCGCCATGTGCTGGACCAATTAGCAGGTAGTGACCACAGACCAATCAAGCTTGAAATGAATATGGAGTATGTTCCACAGGAGCAAAAGCCCTTGCCCCGCTGGAATTACAAACGAGCAGATTGGGACAGATTTGCCATACTAACAGACAAATATTGTGAAAACATAAATACACGATATGGCAACATAAAGCAAATGGTGGAAAGTCTAAACAGAGCGATAATACAGGCAGCCACTGAGTCCATTCCAAGAGGAGCGAGGAAAAATTACAAACCATACTGGACTGAAGAACTACAAAGTTTGGAGGACAAAGTTGAAGATGCCAGGAAGACAGCAGAGAGAGAACAAACAATTGAAGCAAACATCTCTCTCAAAGCCATCTCAGCAAAATATAAAAGAACAGTAAATCAAACAACAAGAGATTGTTGGAGGGAAAAAACAGAAAACCTGAATTTTGACAGGGATGGAAACAAACTATGGAAACTAGTGAAAGCCATGAACAATGAAGGACCTAGAAACAAACAAATAACAATTAAACAAGGAAATGCCTTGCTTACAGGCAAAAAGGCTGCAAATGCACTAATGGAACACTATGCCAGTGCAAACCACATTGATATTACAACCGAACAGAAGAAAGCAATCAAAGACAAACAGATACATCATAGAAATACAGAGACAGCAGCAGAATATATGATGGCAAATCTAACAATGGAAGAAATGGAACAGGCAATGAATACCCTAAAAAAGAAGAAATCACCAGGAAAGGATGGAATCACAAATGAAATGCTAATAGGACTAGGCACCAAGGCAAAGAAGAAACTACTAGCAGTCCTAAATAACAGCTGGAAGAGAGGAATAGTCCCACAGGCATGGAAGGAAGCTATACTAATACCAGTCCCAAAGAAAGGGAAAGACCTGGAAGAACCAAATGGCTATCGACCTATCAGTCTACTTAGCTGTGTAGGAAAATTAATGGAACGCATTATCAATGGCAGGCTAACATGGCATCTGGAAGAAAACAAACTCTTAACACCACACCAAGCAGGATTCAGAAAATACAGATCCACTGAAGATCAAATAACCTATATAGCTCAGGAAATAGAGGATGCCTTCCAAGAGAAAAAGCACACACTAGCAGTCTGGATAGATTTAGAAAAAGCATTTGATAAAGTATGGAAGGAAGGACTGAAAGTAAAACTGCAAAACATGCATGTTTGTGGAAAAATGTATAAATGGATCAGCCACTACCTTGAGAACAGAACTGCCAGGACAAAAGTACAAGGACAAACAAGCAAAATGATGCTGCTGGAGCAAGGTGTCCCCCAAGGAGGAGTTCTTTCACCAACATTATTCCTAGCATATATAAATGACATCACAGAAAATTTTCCAACCAGAGTACACACATCCTCCTTTGCAGATGACCTAGCCATATGGACATCTGAAGAATATATTAGTACAGCTAACAGCAGAATACAGCAAGCCTTATTAGCGCTAGAGGACTGGTCAAAATCATGGCTAGTGAAGATAAGTGAGGAGAAAACAACATGCACAGTGTTCTCCCTCTCAAATAAAACTCAGCAACCTAAGCTGGTATTGAATGGAAAAATATTGCGCCATGAAGAAAATCCAAACTATCTAGGAGTCACCTTTGATCGTCGCCTGACATGGAAGACACAGGTTGAGAAAAATCGAACAAGAGCAAGGCAGAGAATGGCAATCATGAAAAAGCTTGCTGGTACAACGTGGGGAGCAGATGAGAAAGTTCTCAAGAAGTTATATACTGGACGGGTGAGGCCAGTACTGGAATATGGCATTGCAGCTTGGGCAACAGCAGCTAAGTCAAACTTTAACAAAATAAGTAGAGTCCAAAACCAAGGAATGCGAATCATATCTGGAAGCCTGAAGACAACGCCTATTAATGAACTAGAAAAGATCACTTGTTTACAACCAATGCAGGATAGAAGAGATAGCAGAGCCCAGCAACAAGCAGAAAAATTTAGGAGATTGACAGACCACCCTATGTACAACAGATTTAATGGTTTTGGAAAGGGAAGACTGAAGCGTAGCAACTTTGTAGAAACTGCAAAACGAAGGATTAGGGCAGATCCTATACTTAACATATCAACAGTCAAGCCCATACACAATGCACACAAGTTCCCAGCTTGGAGACAGCAGCAACTGCCTGAGATGATAGAAAACATTCCTGGTATTGAGAAAAAGAACACTCAGCATGAAACTGAAAGAAGAGAAATAACCCTAAACTACATAAAAGAACATTACCCAAGCAGGAATTGGACCCATGCATATACAGATGGATCAGCCAAAAATTCAATAGAGAATGGAGGAGGAGGAATTCTCCTAAATTTAAAAAATGGAGTGAAAAAAACACATTCAATGGCAACTGGAAAATTTTCAAGTAACTTCAAAGCGGAGGTAGAGGCTTTGAAAACTGCAGCAGAAATGCTCCATGATGGAGGAAAATAAAGAGAAGCAAATAGCTATCTTCACAGATGCAAAGTCAGCTGTCTCAATACTCAAGAGCAATAACAGCACAGAACTAACTGACCTAAGAGCAGCACTCCATGGTCTATGCCAGAAATCCAAAAAAGTTGTAATACAGTGGATCCCATCACATTGCAGTATACCTGGAAACGAAGAGGCTGACAGACTGGCAAAAGAGGGCGGACGACTACCACAGCCTGACATAGATATAACCTATAATGAGGCAAAGAGGTTGATAAAAAGCACTTATAGAACCAAATGGGAATCTGAGCATCCAGGCCATCAGAAGGATGATGCATATTACAAACTCGACCGAAGAGAACAAGTAGCAATCTTCAGACTCCGCACAGGACATAACAGGCTGAAATACCACTTGTTCAATAAACTAAAGATAGGAGATACCGATGAATGTAATTGTAGAACTGGAAAAATGACAGCAAAACATTTGCTGCAGGATTGCCCAACGTATGCAGAACAGAGAAAGATATTTTGGCCCACACCTGCTTCATTTGAGGACAAGCTCTATGGAGATATCAACAAGCTCAAGTTGACCGTAGCTTACTTTAACTACATACAGGTTGACATTTAAAGGTGCATGAAGACCCAGAGGCATGAAATGGAATATTGCTTGGATAGCAAATCCATTATGTGGAAAGTCCAAATCGAAAGCTCGCTGTGTGGGCTTCATAAAAGGTGGAAAAGTGTTCTAGTGGCACGAAATGGAATATTGCTTGGATAGCAAATCCATTACGTGGAAAGTCCGAATCAAAAGCCCATTGTGTGGGCTTCATAAAAGGTGGAAAAGTGTCCTAGTGGCACGAAATGGAATATTGCTTGGATAGCAAATCCATTACATGGAAAGTCCGAATCGAAAGCTCACTGTGTGGATGTCATCTGCAGACTGCATACTTCTGGTTTCCAGAAGAACAGCCTATGGTGAACGGAAGGCCCAATATACGGAAGTGAGGCTAAGCAGCCATGTGCAGGACGTGACGATTCCTTGGGTGAGCCCAGTACCAGAGCGCTGTGTGTTGGCTCTGCAATTATGGAAGCCTCCTTGGATGGCGGGGAATGCCCATGGTCTGCCCCTGCCTTCCCTTGAGGGCTGACCAGGATCTTTGGCTGTTCTATATGGACCAGTTGGGATGGGGGATAACACCACAACAGTGAGAGTCAAACGTCCTAAGAAACCCCCGGGAAGGTTAACCCGGTCAACAAATGCCCGCAGAAGTCGGATGTGTCGGCCTAACGGCGCAAGAACGCAGCTCTGCTGTAAACAGGCACAACGCAATCACATCCGAAAAAAAACTCCGGATGAACGAAGAAGAAGAAGAAGAAGAATAAGTTAAGAAACTGAAAGTGTTTGGCTGTTTGTAGTAAACAATGAATGCATGGTGGTTTGTTTAGTATAGAATAAGTTGAGAAACTGAAAGTGTTTGTAGTAAACAATGAATGCATGGTGTTTGGTATAGAATGAGTTGAGAAACTGAAAGTCTTTGTAGTAAATAATGAATGTATGGTGCAATATTTGGTATAGAATAAGTTAAGAAACTGAAAGTGTTTGGCTGCTTGTAGTAAACAATGAATGTATAATGTTTTATTTGGTATAGAATAAGTAAAGAAACTGAAAGTGTTTGTAGTAAACAATGAATGCATGGTGTTTTGTTTGGTATAGAATGAGGTGAGAAATGAAAGTAGTCGGTTGTTTGTAGTAAACAATGAATGTATGGTGTTTTGTCTGTTATCATATTTAGTTATTTTTCTAAAGCCATTTGTGACTTACTTATTGACTTCCCCCTTATTTCAGTATGTCACTTCAATATTTACTCTTATTTGTTTTTAAACACAGATGCATACTGTGTTTGCAGGTCTTATCTTGTATTTTAGTATATCACATCCAATATTTACGCTTTTTCTAGTCATAGGAAGCCATTCCATGTTTGCTGGTCTCATTATTTTTTTTTTGCTATGTTGTAATCAATATTTTCTAGCCACACAGGAAGACACTTAGGTCTTGCAACATTTGTCTCAGAAACCATATCTCTGTTGCTTTCAAGGTCTTCCTAATTTTCCTAAGAGGAAGACATCAAGAAAAAAATTTCTTTACAGTAATTCATCCTGGCATGGAAATATATCCGTAAATGAACTCACCCATTTTGTAGGAGATCATGAGTAGTGGAGCAGCACGACTGCACATGCCAGTTGGCAAAGCAATCATTTTGATTCAAAGTTTCTTTACATAACTAAGTTGATGGATCTCAGGATTTGGCTTCAACTGACTCTCAACAAAGATAAAAATAATAATCAACATGCTTTCTCTGTATTACACCGGCTTACCAGACGGAATACCCTCAGAACATTCAGCCCCTTTGCACTCTCCAGCGCCATATCTAAGAGACTGGCCACCACAGTAAACAGATCAAAAACGTTCCATCCAGTCATGAAGTAGTACTTTCCTAAACCAAGTATTTTGCTGGCGGCTTCCAACACGAAAATCAGCGTGAACACCTACACGAAAAATGTTAAAAGAGATCAAATATTTGTAACTGCATTGAAAGCACTTGCAGCTGAAAGTTTAGGACCACTATTGTCATGCCGTGTGGCAAACTGGGATATTGCAAGGAGACAAGTACATGATCTTTCACATGCCTTGAGGTGTACTGGTTATATGGTGCTAGCCCATAACAGAACAATTGACACTAAATGGGTGGTGTGTGAATGTCCCAGAACATAATCCTAGTACACATTTTAGCATGAGCTGACCTGGGAGCTCAGGTCTATCTGAAAACATCAATCCCAACAGGGATTTCAAGACATGACCACAAGGTCAGCAGGCATGAGTGCCAGCCTTTAAACTACCACAGCTCCCTAGGGAAAGCATGCTAGGTGGATCAGTCTGCACTCAGGTCATGTGGTTTTTAACTTTGCAGACAATTTTCTAGCATTCATTTACATGATTCTGTAGTGACTCCAGAGCCATGGGTTCATAAAAAAAATTTCCTGCCTCATGGGGATCAGAACCTAGGACGAATGGGCTGATGCTTGCTTGCTGGATCAGTTGTCATGGGTTAAAAGTGCATCGCGTTGGATTTTTAAAATTGACACAGGCTTCCAGGTTGACCCAGCCTAAATTGTGTACCAGGTGATGTCTTGAGAAGTAAAGGCGTCCACCATAATACTCACATCAGCTAGTGGTGGTTGGTCTATACAAATAGAGGGCTAACTATATACAGGTAGGCCCCGCTATACGTCACCTCAGTATATGTCGTTTCGCTATAACGTCGTCGTCACATAGGGGACTAACTTCACTTTACATCGCTACGTTTCGCCATAATGTATTTTGAGGCTGGTGATCGGACTGTTGATATTGGTAAAGTCCATGGTTTACCTCCAACACCGGTTAAGTCAATTCATGCAGGTGCTGACAAAATCAAAGAGAGTGCTAAAAACGTAACCTCTTTGAGTGCTTCCAAGATCACTTGTACCAGAAGTATTCTTATGGAGAACATGGAAGCACAATTGGCCGTCTGGATTGAAGACCAGAACCAATGGAATATGCCTGTGAGCAAGATGGTTATCCAAAAGAAAGCAAAGTCTCTCTATGAAGATCTAGCTAAGAAAGCGGGTGAGAGCAGTACTAGTAGTGCAGATGATAGTTTAAGAGCGAGTCATTGTTGGTTTGAGCACTCTAAGAAGCGTTCACACCTGCACAACATTCAGACAACAGGTGAAGAGGCGAGTGCTGATACTGAGGAGGGTGGTTACTGTGCAGCAGACATTGGACACATTTTTTGTTCAAGCAGAGAAGAGCCAGGAAAAGAGGCAGGAAGAGGTTACAGTTTCATCCTCAGATGAAGAGGCAAAATTTAATGCCTCTATGTTCCAAAAACTCTACCACTCGCTCTCCAACCCACCTCTATTTAGCCAATAAATATCAACAACCATCAAAATAAACATTACTGTTGGACACAATACACTGTTTTTCGTTCACTTAACGTCGCATTTTCCAAGAGCGTAACCCTGACGTTAACCGGGGCCTACCTGTACATAATTAGCCTCAAGGCATGTGTAAAGTGTCCTTTTGCCACTGGGCTGGCATGTCAGTGCACTGGCACTACATTACGATGACTCTACTAACATAGTTTTAAAACATATTTATGCATTTCAAAAATATATAGTTTAGTAAATGTCTCCACCATCAGAATCGTTATAAACATGTTCACAAAGAGTGTGAAAAGAGCAAACAGATTTGCATTAAAACTCCAGCTACTATATGTATACCTTATAAACTCATTCTCTATGCAGTTATGTTTATATCTTAACAAAATTCTTCTACTAGGCTGTTAAAATTAAGTTATGTATAGGAAGAGTGCTGGACAGTGGGCGGTGAAATGGTGGAGGGACTGGTGAAAGTTGAATGTGGCTTTTGAGATGTAAGTAAAGGTCCCTTTAACATGCCTAAGGAGCACTAGGCATATGAGGCTAGGTCCATAATTTTACGGACCAGCTGGCACTAAGTGAGTGATGTGGTTGGTATCATAATGGTTTAGGAGATAGATGGTGTGCAATAGAAAAGGGTTTGGGAAATGAATAGGTGGTGAATGATGCACGCGTGAGCACGATTGGACTAGTTGTTAGGGACGCTCACGCGCTGACGTAGAAGATAAACATAGTTCAGTTCCAACTCGCCCTGCAAACTAACAAGAGGTGTTTCAATTTGCTGTACATACTTTTATACCTTGACCAATAAACCGACACGTTTACACTTTGGCCGGAGCCTTGACTTGATATATGCAGTTGCATTACGTTATGTTCAGACTCTCCGTGATCTGTTACAGTCTGAAATGTTGCCAGTGACTAGGATTCAAGTCATGGGATGTCGCGGAATTGAAATTTGCCTTCACGAACAGAAATTCTCCAAGGGCACGCTGTGAAACCATCATTGGACTACTGCGACAAAAAGATGGCTGTTTCTTCAATACCACGGCGTAAAGTTTGGTAGCAGCTGAATTTGTCGTTTGCGGGGAACTTTAACATGGCCATTCTCTGAATTTGTCGTTTGCGGGGAACTTTAACATGGCCATTCTATGAATTTGTCGTTTGTAGGGAGCTTATCAAGGCGTCGCTGATCAAATCCTCGCTACACAGTGTCCCTTATCAAGGCGTCGCTGATCAAATCCTCGCTACACAGTGTTCTTTATCAAGGCGTCGCTGATCAAATCCTTGATACACAGTGTTCCTTATCAAGGCGCCACTGGTCAAATCCTTTCTACGTAATCCTGAGCTCCGTTCGTTGCAGAGCTCGCTGTCAAGTTAATCCTGAACTCCGTTGGTTACAGAGCTCGCTGTCAAGTCTCCTCCGGGCTCTGTCGTATGTGAGAGCCGCTGTCAGATCATCTCCGGGCTCTGTTGTTCACGAGAGCCGCTTTATCAAGTAGATCAGCCGCAACTAACCTGAATTTTGGGAGAAACTACAGCTCATCAAGATGTCTGTCATGAAGAATGCGATTTACTTGCTTGGGTCTTTTCGGACGCGGGTGGGCATACTGGATTGCCGTCCTGCTGAAGAAGAGAACCTATTGTAATCGCTTCATTTCTCAGCTTGAGCCGTTTCCAGACGTGCCTTTTTTTCGGGTGAAGTCCAGACGTGCCCTTTTTCGGGTGAAAAGAAGCCACAAATCTGGGGTGCCCGCCAATGGGTGAAATGGAGAGTCCAGAGGTTTTCCTTTCGCTGTGATGGAGTAGAGGAACACGACACGCTCGTTTTTTTTCCTGCGAAGTCTACAGTTGTCAAGCATAATCCTCAGTCGGCGTGTTTGGACTTACTTTCCTGTTGGACCCGTGGAAGATATAGTTCAGCCCTTTAGCGGTATTTAACTAATATAACATAACATTGTGTGTTAGATAAAATTGATTAATTAATTTGAACACTTGATCTTTATAAGAAGAAAAACAGTTGCTTACGTCCCTTGTCTAATTTAAATATGCCTGTAGTGGTATACTTATTGATATCTATTAACTAAATTATAATTGTGAATTTGGTTATATAAATTGTATAGCAAAACTATTTCAGCATATTTAAACATGGCAGAGGAACAAGTTTCGTTAACACAGGTTTTAACTGGAGTAGGCACGGCAATAGGCAGACTCAACACAGCAATAAAGCAACAAGGAATAGGGACAGAGATTGAAAAATTTAGTGGACAGGCGAAAGATTTCAAGAAAAGTCTTCTATATTTCAGCAGAGCTCAAGACGAGGTTTTGTTACAGGTACCAAGAAATATATAGAAGAAGAAGTAGGCATATTGTTTTGGCTTGAGATAAATTACAGAGAAATAAGTATGAACTACCTACATACAGAATTAAAACGTGTCAGTGCATGGTTGGGAAAGTTAAAACTGGCAGTTAGTGAAGTAGAGAATTTTGTGGAAACATTACTGGGAAGAACGACTAGACAAGAGGCTTATAGATTTAAGGTAGAGTGCAATGGAATAGTAAAGAATAATAGGAGACAGACAGTATCTAATGAAAACAGAAGACAACATAACGTGGTATATAGAGACAGTTATGTTGAACCAGATAGGACTAAGTCCAGAAGCAGTTATAATGAACAAAGATATAGAAACCTTCCCAGGAAGCAGTGGAATTGGCCATCCAATAGTATGACTGCTAGAAAAAAACGTGACGAGTGGTTTGAACAAAGACGGAGACAGTATCTGAAGTCAGGGTCAAAGAACAGGGTAGAAAACGTAAGTAGAAATTCAACTGCTCCTAAGGTAGTTGCGAATGTGACTGTTAGACAGGAAACTAAGACGACGGTATTGTCAGAAGTCGGGGTGCCCCACCGGCTAGATGAAAGTATTATTCACTGGCGAGCAACCCCAAATAGTCAGAAACTGACTAGGGACAAAATCTATATGGCTGAACTACAGATTAAGCCCATGAATATCCAACGAACAGCTCCAAGTGGCTCGTTACAAAATGAAATGAACTGTGCTGAATATTCGCCAAGGAATGGGAAAGAGAAGGTTAGCTAAGATAGATGTTTTAAGTCTAAATATATTAGTATAGAACTATCTCAGTACAGGTTTTCTCCCTGACTGCTCCCTTCCTTGGTGTCTAAGTGAACCCCCACCAATGTACACAACAACACGTATGCACAATTGGAATTAAAATATAACGAGAGAACTATGAGTTACAATACTACAACATTTATTTACTAATCATATTACACATGTAAGGTTTTTCCAGACGATGATGGATGCGTATGAGTTTCTGTACTACAATAATCATGAAGGTGAAATGATTAATATACAATATGTAACTCTGAATCCTGTCTGGATCAGTGAGAGATCAGCAACTCTCCAGTGGAAACAAAAAAGAAACAGCTTGCCGGTATTCTGACTCCTGCCAGTCCTAGCTCTACCTAGTCTTCACTCGTTCTTGAGATCTGTAACATAGGTGCTCCTTGTGAGAGCTTGAAAGAAAGTCGAGAATGTGTTATATCTAATTCTACATCAGCGCAATCCTAATTAAAACATATCATAACACAAACATATACAATGACCAGTCTGGCCAAGTTTATCTTCCAGCTCTACTGTGTTCACCATCCTCCTTCTCCCTCCATATTCTCTCCTACTGTTTTAGTCGGGGACGGGCTTTTCAATTGTCTCACACGCCTGTAATGATTACATTTCTGCCGCCCCCTGTCCATGTCGCTAATACAGAAATTCTGTCGTACAGCCGCTCCGTCCAAAGTTGGTTTAGCAGCTCACAGGGTCGGTAATGGTATTATAATAGTACCGGGTCATCCGGGCTTACAAGCCGTGACCAGTAGCTGTGCCAGGTTCCATGCATTACCGTGGACGCACGCCCACAATACACTGAGAAAGTTTAGCACCATATACCCTATACCAAGTGTGGGTAATGTCTGTACCATTACACCTCTGCTTCCAACACAATCGTTGGCCAATGTGCCAATGCGCAGACAATAGCATAACACTTCATATTGGTAGGTTTGCATATGACAAATCCATATATCAAACATCCAATACACATAAACATATTGATTAAACTAGACATATTATGATACTTTAACATCATAGCATAATGCACTAGTTAGTTCGTATGTATACGAAATGAGATGTATATACACAAAAAGAATATGTACGAAGCATATTCCTAGCATCGTATATTCATATGAAATTACACATACATACATCCAACATATCCGTAAACATTATATTACTTCAAGATGGACATCTAATGATACTCAACATAATAGCATCAGGCATTATTAATGAGTACTAATATTGTATAGCTACAAAATGAGATATACAACAAGTCTAATTGAAGTGACCACACAGACCAGCCATATTTGCTGATCTGCCCGGTTTAATCACCACTTAGTTACTGCTGTTGTGAGAATTAAATAAATAGTCAGTTGACTATATTCTGTACAAGAAAAAATGCACACACCAAAACGAGACTAGTCTAGTTTAGAAAGAGATGGCAAGCATCTGCTACGACACCTCAAGTATATCTAGACAAGACCTGTCTTCCATAAGTTTCTACTTCTCAGAAGAGTAGCACTTACAGCACAATGATATTGAACACAGAACTGAAGAAGGAATAATTCACACTCCAGTACCCTACGACAATGATAGTTATTGAAATAACCTATGATCAGATATAGACTGAAGTCAGTACTAAGAAATAACTTTTCTAGTGAAATCTAAACATAAGAATCATACATATGACTACAGAACATTGAGCTGGCTGCCTACCTGTTCTGAAGTTAGACTTAATCTAAAGGGAACAGGTCTTAGCGTGGGTTTTTATACCTAGCCTAGCAGTAGACACTTATCTCCCAGGAATTCCATTCCTAAATTCTTCTTATCTCCCCCTGACGTTAATTGCAATTATCTCCAAGTCTGTCCAGTCATAAAAATTCTTTCTGCATACACACTAGCCTCCACACCTGTGGGTCTGACCATTATTAGCCCCCTGAGTCTTATCAGTGATTTCACACCTTGCACCTCTGCTTATCAGGTGTCATGCCTGTTCGGTTTTAATTACACAGTCCATGGAGTCTGCCATCCTGTGGGTGTAATTATCAGTTTGACCTGTAACACTTTGAATCTGGACTGGCTGGGTAGTTTGACTGGTGTCAAATTACACTTCTCAGATAGAAAGACATTCCTGGTGGTTTGTTTACTTGCAGGCTTTGCAAGCTTACGCCAAGACGGTATAGCCTTGAATATAGAGAAAACAGTTTTGTTCGTCTGTTGATTCTCTACATGGCCTATCAAAAGTGGACCGAAAATTGTTCTGGGAAGTAAAGGCTGCCAATTCGTGACAGGTATTAGTAAAGAAAATAGACCAAGAGACTCAGACGCAGGTGATTGAAGAGGTAGAACGGAACACACAGACACAAGTTGATACAGTAGAAAAGAAAACCCAGATACAACCAGCCAACAAGATAACAAAAGCAAGTCAAACTGAGTTAGTGAAAATTATAAAAACTCCTCATGAAAAAGGAGACACAATGGAAATAAAAGAAGATAGACAGACGAAAACCAAGGACGTCAAAAGACAGGTGAGGAAAAGTATTAGGGAAAGGAATACAAATAGTCTGATAGTTAATAGAGGTACTACGACTGGTATGTCAACTTCCTCAGGTAAAGACAGAGAATTCACCCCTGACTGAAGTAAAAGAGGTACTAGTTCAGGTTATAGAGAGGATGTTTCCGCCTCTACCGAATATTATTGTAAACACCGGACTGGTGAGACAACTATAGATACTGACGATTCAGGGGACGAGTTGAGTAAATATAAACCATATAGAACAAGGACAGATACGGCAATCGAACAACAATTTAAGAGGAAGAAACGAAAAAAAAAGGGTGTCAGGAATTGATATTAATCCGACGTATACGGAAGAAGATGAAGAGAGGGAGTTTAGAGAATATATGCTTTCCAGACCTGATTTATTTACGCTTACAGATATCGGAGAAGAAGAATTAGGAAATCGGATCTCTAGAGGACTATACATGATAAGTGACGTGACGAAATACGTTGAGAGAATCTGACTCGTTAATAGTGTGGGATGAAGTGATGAGGAGGTTAAGATAAAGTGAGTGAGTAGTTGACTGTCGGAGTGGTTTGATGTGGAAATTAGGTAGGACGGAGAGTAGTGTTTGGTTGTGATGATTGAGAAAAGCGGAAATAAGAAAGCAGTTGAATTGTGAAAGTCCTGTTGAGTATTGAAGTAATTCGTCTGGTTATGCGTTGTTCTTGCATGTGTAAAAGTGTAGACAAACATGTGTGCGTCGTGCTGAAGAAGGAAGCTTTGATAAGTCTTTTGGGGTGGAGCATGGATAGAACGATGTCAGGTGATTAGTAGTAGTAGCGCATGCATGTACGAGGCAATTGATATATCTTGTGTCACTGTGTGTGGGAGTGATCGACACGCTTAGGCTGCAGTGAGTAATTGCTAGAATGTTAAATTGGTGTCTAATTTGTTTTTTTTTTTGTAGAAGTAATAGTATAGGCACGTCAGGTTGTCGTGATACAAGAATAATGGTGAGATGAGAACGAGGTCGTTTGTACACAATGGTCAATGCATATGAGAAGTATAAATACGAGCGCCGTGCGAATATGCAAAGAGTGGCTGATGGGTGACGCTGATAAAACATACCGGTGATTTCGTGGAGGACAGAGTAAGTGAGTATGCAAAAGTTGGGAAGTATAAAGAAGGTGATTGGAAAGGTGTGATGTCTTTTGTTTGGAATGTGTGGTGTTGGACAGAATTAATGAAAATTTTATGACAGGCTGACAGAAAGAGAGTTAACATTTTGAATGACGTTTCATAAAACAGATTTAGTATTGTTGGCAGAGACATGTCGAAGCAAGAATGCCTGATACAGAGAAATGAGAGAAAATGGTTTGCCCAATCGCAGTGAGGTTTGTCGTTAGTCATATGCGGTGTTGTTTACTGTTTCTGAAAGAGTCCCGATAAATAGGAGTAACCTTGAGTAGTAGTGAAAGATGAGTGATGTAAGCAAGAGAAGGAGAGAATGTGATTAGCTAAATGAACGTCGGAGTAATGTGATTAGCTAAATGAATGTCAAACACATAAATAGAGCACTATAGAACGTGTTCCGATAAGTGTGACTGGCTTGACTACCATCGTGGTGTGAGAACGAAGTTAAGAGAAAGTTGAGGATAGTTTAGAGTTGTTGTGGTGAGATGTTTGAAAGTACTGATGCAGGAGAATGAAATGTTAGTTGCGTCGGGTAGACGACAGACTTAAAAGTAGAATTAGTTATTGACAAATCTAGTAGCTAGATGTGTTGGTGAAGTCTATAGTAAATAGACATTCGTTGGTGGTTGTAGCATTGTGGAGATACCGTAGTAAACGGTAATGTTTAAGAAGTTATAATAATTCTTGGTACAAATCAAATCCAAGGGAAACAACTGGTGTGCCGAGTTACAATTTCTCTTTAGTAGGTAGATGACTGGTAGTACAGTGGGATAGCCGCCACACTAGTAGTAGATGAAGTGATTTGAGCTGTAGTTTACAGCGGTTGTTTAGGTTTATATTTCAAATATTGTGATGTGTTATGAGTTAGTTTTGTAAAAGATGGAATGTTGTGAAGGGAGATAATCAATGTTTGACTTCCAGAAAAAGTACGGTCATTTGTTGATTAATGATTTTTGCTTGAGGGGAACAGATATTGTTCTGCGTTATGATGAGAATATAGTCTGTAGGTAACAGATATATATATATTTTTTGGGATTAATGCAGGTTAATAATTGGCCTAGCATTGAGTTGTTGTTTTTTTTACTAGGCATGTATTACATTAGTTCGTATAAGAGACCAAGGTTGTTTGGGTACTATAAGCAGTTGGTTTTAATTGAATATGTATGGTATGTTATATTATTTTTGATTGATTTGATCCTGTAAAATGTATTCAATTTTAGAATAGGATTGTTGTGTTTTCAGTCTTTTGCGTACAAACTACTGGTCCGTAAAAGAGACCAGTAGTGTTAGATAACACTAGATATTTTCAATTGATGCTTGTTTTATTTTGAAAAATGTGGGGATATATGACAGCATGCTGAAAACAAAGGGGAGTGATATTGTTGTTCTATTTTGATTTGTCTTGACTCCAGTTATTCACGAATTGTGAGTTTAATTAGCTTACTTTGGTTAAATGTTAGCATATTACTTTGTTTATTAATTTTCATTTGCAAAAGTTATAGTGATGTTACTTACTGAATTGCCCTGACTATGTTTAAATTAGTTTTTGTTTAACGTTCAGTTGTGGGGAGTTAGAAACTAGTTAATAGGGTCCTTGAGAATTTTGGATGCAGAATTACATTCAGAAGATGTGGGGCAATTTAAAAAATGGTCTCCATGGGGTCGGAAGTGAACATGGATTTAGTGCCATGATGTAATAGAAATTTCATAAGCGACACGAGATTGCTGGTTTGTAGAAGAAGTAGATGTGGGTAACGCTTATAATAAGTGCTGCGCCAGACAGCGTGAAGACAAATAGTAAAACATGAATTGAATGCCATGTTTTTTTTATATACTGTGGATACAATAGTAAAGGGAAGTAAGTATGTTAGTGAGAAATGAACATTGTCAGTGTGGAGTGCTGTGGTCACAGCGAACATAGATAAAATGCCATGAGGTTTTAGGGGTCCGTGATATATGGACTGAGAAAGAATAACGTTGATTGCAAGCAGTGATGGGTTAGAAGGTCACAGACATGAGTTCAGTGGCGGTATTTTGTTGCTGTTGATAACGGCATAAATTGACAAGTGGGGTGTTAGGAGATATGCCCATAATAAATGGACATTAGTGGATTGCTGAAGTTTTCGGCGAGATAATAGGAATAAGGATATTCTGAGTGAGGTATAGGAGAGATTTTGTTATGTTAGGTAATGTTTATAATGTTGGAGGAGGTCTTGAGTAATAGGGCCCATAATGGACCTTTTGATTTGGGTACTGTCTGTAGTATATAGACATTTAGGAGTGAATAATATTTTTGGTGGTTGATGCTTGATGCTGTAGATAGCAGCGCAAACTGTGAAATTGCCATAATAAGTGGTATAATTGAACTGTGGAAGATATGTAATTGTTTTAGACTTTATTACATAAAGTCTAAGGGCGACATAGGGGAGTAAGAGTGAGTGTGGTTTTTGTGAAGAAGAGTTATAGTTCTTTGACTGTCCGGTGCGCACCGATTCTTTGTCTTACTATCGTGTGCGAGTGATTTCAGGTTGGCTTGAAAGTGAAAGTGGAGAATTAATAATGTTGAGGTAATACTGTTAGTGATGACGATAGGGAGTTTGAGGTAGTATTAGAAGATTACGGTGTTTTATACTTGAAATCAGATATTGGTATATATGATCGTGATGAAAAGGTGTAAGCGGATTCGCTTATGAAGAGAACAAGAAGTATTTCGAAAAGGTACACATAGATGTTGTGATGTATTGTATAAAACTGAGATTTTGTAAGGCAGAAATATTATGATGTATAATAGATACCTATACAAGAATGAGCTTTTTGTGATAGGATATGTAAATATGTGGATTTCTTTATGAACTGTGTTTTTTAAATGAAACCTTGTAGGCTCACGAAGAAGGAGTATCACTTCATCTATAACAGAACATAGCGGTTAGCTATAAGAGACAAGTGGAGAATTGGACTCGAAGGAGTAGAAATAAAGTTCATTGGTTAAGAGGGGGTTAGTTTAAGATGGGTTGGATAAATAATATTGGGGTTAAGGTTTTAGTGAGGGAAAGCATAATTAGAATAAGTAGGTTAAGGATTAAGACTTTTCAAGAAAAGTCTTCTTAAAGAAAGGGAGGAATATAACAGAGCACCATCTCTGTTAGTAGTTTAGTAGATAGATGGTGTGCAATAGAAAAGGGTTTGGGAAATGAATAGGTGGTGAATGATGAACGCGTGAGCACAATTGGACTAGTTGTTAGGGACGCTCACGCGCTGACGTAGAAGATAAACATAGTTCAGTTCCAACTCGTCCTGAAAACTAACAAGAGGTGTTTACAATTTGCTGTACATACTTTTATACCTTGACCAATAAACCGACACGTTTACACTTTGGCCGGAGCCTTGACTTGATATATGCAGTTGCATTACGTTATGTTCAGACTCTCCGTGATCTGTTACACTAGGTCCATAATTTTACGGACCAGCTGGCACTAAGTGAGTGATGTGGTTGGTATCATGGCGGCAGCCTTTACTTTCCAAGATATTTCTAAGTACCCATTTTAGAATACCCAGGTTAATTTTGAAAAATCTGAAACCATATAAGATGTATGTTGAGAATATTGTGGCTGGAGAAGTACTGAGATCTGCAGATATTACTAGATCATTCATCAATACCATAGGGAAAGAAGAACTAAATAAGTGGGGTATGGTGATTAATTAGGTGGAATAGAGGGATAGGCCTAGTGTGGGGAAAGTGCTGGAAAGGAGAGGGCAGAAAGATATATATGGACAGATGAAACAACTGGGAAACAAGGAAATATGCAAACCACCAGCTTCACCAAAATATCAGACAACAAAGAATTTTTGTCATGGTCACCAATATTTGCTCCAGATCAGGTATTTAAAGAAGAAGATTGTAAGGCTTACATTAACGGGACCAGTACTATTCTAAAGTACTAATAAAAATTAAGATTTTAAAATATACATAAAGAAGTTTATAACTGGATTGTATGTTTTCGAGACTGAAAGACTATAAGTGAGATTAATAGTTTTGTGTGTGTGGAAAGAGTTAAGAGAGAGAGAGAGAAAGAGAGAGAGAGAGAGAGAGAGAGAGAGAGAGAGAGAGAGAGAGAGAGAGAGAGAGAGAGAGACAAACAGAGAGAGAGAGACAGAGACAGACAGAGAGAGAGAGAGACAGAGATGGAGAGAGAGAGAGAGAGAGAGAGAGAGAGAGAGAGAGAGAGAGAGAGAGAGAGAGAGAGAGAGAGAGAGAGAGAGAGAGAGAGAGAGAGAGAGAGAGAGAAGATATAGAAAGCAAGAGAATCAAAAAAAGGGGCTCTAAAAGCAAAAAACTGATTTCACTGCACTGAGTTTTATCCCAGATGTATAAGTATCACATGCAGAGGGTCTGTCGAAAGTGCCACACAAAGTACAAATTCCCTGGGGTCTAAACAAATCGCATTCAGCTCAATGATGTAGTCTGAAAATGAATCCACAACCTTGGAAGCCAAGGTAGCAAGCTGGACCTCTTGGCCACAGAGACCCCTAGTGGGACCAAATGTGTGTGAGCTATGTGAGGGGGTGTGTGTGGCTTGTTTTTTTTTAATGGGGAAGAAGATAGAATACCTTTTGTTGATAAACTGTACATGAATTGTTTCTATGTGTGTTTGTATCTTTCCAGCATTGCCAAGTGCATATTTTGTTTTCTATTTTCAAGTTTTACTGATGCTGTTTCAGTAGATATAGTGCTTAACAACCTAGCTGATCTTGGCACATGACTATACAATAGAAAATTCCAGCAACTCAACTAAACCTACCAATCGAAAAGAATTGACATCTTCTATAGCACGCCACTTATTAGAATTTGGCTATGTGACAGACTAAAAGGCCATCAGTGTGCTTTTCATCACACACAACCAAAGGTTGCTGAGATTTGCAGAGGTGCCTGCTACACACATTGGCAAACCACAATTAACTAACCAAATATACATGATAGTCTCTACTCAGGTGACAGTGACAAGAGTGTTCTGTGTATTTCAGCTGACAGCTGAAAGGATTAATGTTTTTGATGATTTAATATAAGCTATCTCTCTCTCTCTCTGTGTGTGTCTGTATGTCTGTCTGTCTCTGTCTCTCTCTCTGTGTGTGTGTGTGTGGGTGGGTGGGGGGTGGGGAAATGAACTGGCACCTTGCCGTCTTGACTGATGATAATAATGTTACTTTGTGCTTAAAAAAGCATAATAACTACAACCCATGATGCTAGTGAAAGTGACTGATCAAACTAATTTATGCAGTAAATGTTCGTCCACAATGGATGCATGTGAACATATGGTCATTTCCACCATCACGCACCATCTGACATCTCACATGCACAGCGTGTGACCTATCTGCAATCATTTTCTCCTTTGTCTTTATTCTATTTCTGATATTTGCTCTCCATGCAACATGATCAGAGGCAACTTGCTCCCAAAGTGCATATCAATGCCTGTATCAATCATTTCCCGCTTACACACATCTTTGTATCGTCTTAGAGGCAGACCCCGAGATCTTTTACCCATCTGTAATTCACCAAAAAAAACGTCCTTTGGTATTGTACCGCCATCCATCTTCCTAATGTGTCCTATCCATTTAAGTCTATGAAGACTGAGCAAGGTGCTCGAACCGTAACGCAAACCGATCTTTCCAATGCTTTAGTATTTGTGATTTATTTGTCTTGCCACTTAATACCAAGTATTCTTCACAGAAACTGCATATGAAAGCTATTTAAAAGTTTTTCGTGGTGTGAGAAAATTGACCAGGCTTCACTGCCATAAAGAAGAGTATCAAGGGCACAGGTTTAATAGACCAGGAATTGTGTTTTGGCAGTAAGCTTCCTGTTCTCCCAGAATCTTTTTGTTAACCTGTTCATTGTTGCTGCTTTACCACTCCTGATGTGGATTTACTGATCTAGCGATAATTTACTGTTTAACTCTGATCCTACATATGTTAAATGGTCTACTATCTCCAGTTGAGCGTCGTCAATAAAGATTGATGGTACCCCATGTGTACCTTATGAAATAATTTGTGTCTTCTTTTTGCTAATTGTTAAACCAAATTCATAACAAGCATTGCAGAATGCAGATATTAGACGTCGTTACTCTTCCTCAGAGTGGGTCGTAATTGCAGTATCATCTGCGAAAAGCAATTTTCTTATCAGTAACCACCTAATTTTGGTCTTGGCCTTCAATCTCTGAGCATTGTAGTGGCCATCATATACCAGCATCCTGATCATGAAAAACATTTCAAAAGAAGTGAAAAGTACGAGGGCCAGTCAATAAGTAATGCCTCCTATTTTTTATTTATGTAAATACTTTATTGGTGTGTAATTTATTAATTTAGCGGGATTCCTCATCCACTCTTCTGCACTGTGTATCACTACCAACCTGTTTCAATCATAGGTTGCGCAACATTAACAGTTTAAAAATGGCCACCAAAGAAGTTCAGTTACAGCAACGCAATGTCATAGAATTCCTCAATGCTGAAGGCGAGACCCTGATTCGTATCCACGAACATTTGAGTATTTTTATGGAGATTCAAAGGCAGATGTTAGCACTGTCTGATGTTGGGTATGTCGTTGTGGCAAAGCTGAAGTAGGTCAATCCTCACTGGCTGATGCAAACTGGACTGGCCTCCCGTTAACCACATTGACCCCGCACTGCATTCATCGATTTCATGACCATCAGGTGACACTGGATAAACTTTGTTCCATGTTGTCCATTAATAAAGGCAGTGCCCAGTCCATCATTAAAAACTTGGGTTATTCAAAGGTTTGTGCTAGTGGCATCAACTCGATTGTTGACATTGTTTTTAACATGACAATCCATAGTTTGCATTGTCCACATTTGTTAAGGTATCTGTATGTGTGTGTATGTATGTGTTTCCCACATACTGTCATATCTGCGCACTGGCATTTCAGACATGATCTTTTTTGTTATTCAGCAGATGTGTCTGAAACGTTTCAACTTCAATACTTGTTCTTTAACTATTCTACAATACTCAAACAAAAGACAAACCTTTAGTTCTTGAATATCTTTTTCTTCTTATGTCTTTTATCTCACCCCCATGGCTAATTGGCCCTCAAATATTTCATGTTAAGCCCTTCTATCCAGGTTTCTATAAATGATTGTTTCTTTTTCCAGCTAAGGTTTTACATGGCATGAGATAAATCATCTCTTACAATGATTTTGGTCAGTTGTGGTGTAACTTTATTTTGCTTCTTTATGGACCCCAGTAACACACAGGCGTTCTTCAATATAATTTTACATGCACACAAAAACAAAAAACAGAAACAATAAGGCACAAAAGAATACCAAAATACACAAACCCTTACATAGTTTGCAGCTGAAAGAACTGTGGTAAGTACTGGCGGCTGGTTGTGGTGCTCCAGTGACATAAAGATGGTATTAACCACGATGCAGAGTGTGATGAACAAATCAAACAGCGAGTCAGATACAAACACATAGAAGTAGTTCTGAACTTTCAAGATGGTATAGTAACTGAACATCCATTTCTCACAACAATCACAGTTACGATCAATGACTTGATCCTTCAGAAAACCAACCTCAGGATCAAGCAAATGGTCAGCTGAAATAGAAAAACAATTAATTAAAGACAATATACTTTCTCCATATAAACACTTATGCTGGTGATATTTTGACATAGAATGATGATGTACAGTTCAAATAATCTCTTCCATTCTTGTTATCAGGGATGCAGAGTACTAGACTTTCTGCAAATAAATACTGATGTGAGTAATCTTTGGATACAGAACGACTATTGCCAGACAAAGACCTATCTTGACTTACATTAGGGGCATCCTGGTGAAGATACTAGTCTGGCTAACAAAGGGAGAATTAATGATGGTCAGGGATCTGAGGAAACCTGAAGAGGATTCAAACTTTGCACACTGTCATATTGCAAGAGTGTCACAGCAATTCCCCATGCTGATGGTAGACAATCATCACCCAAGTCACCATATGGACAGCTCATGAGCATGCTGGAAATAAGTGTGCTGCTTGACTTTCCAGATGGTAAGCAAGTCATTACCATCCATTTTTCAAGTCACAGAAGAGTGAACAACTGGATTCAATAACAACAATCATTGTTTGTAATTTCTTAAGCAAGATCTTATTGCAAGTACTAGGAAGTGATGTTTTTGAAATTATTTTGTAATAATTTTGTTTTATTGTCATCATCAAGTGCCTTGCCGACTGGCTTGGGCAATCATGCTTCTCCACATCTTGCGATCTCCAATGGCATGTATTAATTCGTGTGGTAACTCCCTTCCGTGCCATGACACAAGACTGCTAAGAATTTTCTCTTGTTGTCTTCATCTATCCCTCTTTCCACAAATCTTTCCAGCTGTCACATGTTTCAGTTTTTGTCTTCTCATTGGTGGCAAAAAAAAATTAGAACTGCCTCTTTCTGATGTTTGTGATAAGTTGTCTTTGAGACTTAGCCTCCCTCAAAATTTCCAGACTGTTCATTTTGGCTGTTGAAGGAATGTTCAGCATTCTTCTATAAAACCATATCACCAAAGCCTCCAGGGATGTTTGTGCTGGTTGATTAATTGTCCAGGATTCACAACCATATATTAGAACTGGTTATATGTAACATCCAATACAATTTTTTATAACCTCCAATGACAAGGACTTATTGCATAACATGTTCTTAATTTGATAGAATGCAGTTTGTGCTTGTCCTATTCTGTTCGTTATCTCTGTAAAGCATATTCTATCTGACATTATCCATGTTCCTAGATATCTGAATTTCTGCACTGCACCAAAATAATATCATTTACTTTAATTGTACATTTAGGTACGAAGTGTTTCTTTGATATGACAATGACTTCAGTCTTCCTATTATTCAAGCTAAGGCCCATTTTTTTCACTTTCTATAACCACTGTATCTATCATTTCCTGTAGTTCCTTCTGACTTGTTGCTATCACTATATGGTAACATATTACATGTATTATGGAAATTATGTAATTTCTGAAACTGTCAGGCTACAATTCAATTTTTTTCTCACCCAGCGACATTAACAGGTAAAAATGAAGAAATAAATGTGTCAAGCTGAGACAGAAATATTGTAATACTGCAAGATTGTTTAATGTATTAGGTATTTCTTACATTCTGTCTCAGCCTGCTTGAGATGATAGGTAACATTCCTGGTACTACAGGTCAGCATGGACTTGCTCTTAAAAATTAGGTGTGCTGATTCCGGGGTAGGGCTCAACCCCTAAACAGGTCAGTTGGACTAAAATGTTGACCTCTCATCCTTGATTTGGGGACGTAAATTACAAGTACCTCTGAAGTTGGAGTGGGTTCGCCTGATAGCAAGGATAACTGGTAAAGGGAAAGTTAATCCACACACAAAAATCAGTCCAGTACACTAGAAATAGTAGCATGTGTACGGACTACACTTGAGTTCAAAGTGAGTGAGTGCAATATAAAATTAAGAACATCTGAAGCAATACATTTCTGCCACTGGAGGTCATAAAATGAATTCTTGCATGTAATGAAAATTCAGTTTTAACATACGACTGTAAATCCTGAACAATTAGTAAAAAATAAGCAAAATAATCCTTTGAAGCCACAGAAATGTCATTTAAAGAAGGCTGAAAATACCTTGGACATCCAAAATGAGTAATCTGTATGTTTTGAATGACACTAAGACAACATATCACAAACACTAGAAAAATACAGTCATTATGTTTTGGCTACTTTATGTGAAGAGAACAACTGAAACATATTGTATGAAGCAATAGGGAAAGAATTATGAAAAGGGAGAGAATAGAGGAAGACAGTAATATAATAGACATTTATCATGGCATGAAAAAATGTCAACATATGAACTGAAAAGTTCTGGTGGAGACTGTGAGATGTGAAGAAGCATGATTGGCCCCGCCAGTCTGCAAGGTACCTGAACAATAATAATAATAATAATAATAATAATAGTAATAATAATAATAATAATAATAATAATAATAATAATAATAATAATAATAATAATGGGAATATGTGTCACTTTTCATACACAAAACTGACAAGTCTTATAATACCTGGAACCAGTGTTGCCATTTTGATGCTTTTCGCACCAAAGTTAGTGCTTTTTTCAAGTTATTTGGTGCCAAAATGTTGCATTTAGTGCGGCCGCACAATTTTGGTGCTTCACATTTATTTTTAGTGCTTTTTTTGGGTGGGTAAAGATTACTTTAAAAATAAATTTGGGAACACTAAAAAGCCAAATTTGAACTGAAACGATGGAGTAAAACAGTCTTAGTACATTATTGCGCAATATTCAAGTAATTTAACTCCCTTAATACGATTTAGTTGAATTGAGTGACTGCAACGCGCAGGCAATATGCAGTGCGTTAAAAGATTTTTAAACAAGAATGGACTTGAGTTGCAAAGATTAGTTGCACTCGGCACTGACAATGCATCTGTCATGACAGGTGTAAACAATGGAGTTGTTGTTGTTTGTCCATCAAGAATGATGATGACCATTCATTTCATCCAGTGGGGTTGAAGGTATGGAGCCGTGGGTTCTAAGATGGCTGATAAGGCCTATTTTGGCTCGATATGTTCTTTGACAATGTGGGCAAGGAATGCTTGACGTTTCTGGAGGGGGATTTCCTGCAGTGGTTTTTCTGTCCTGCCTTTTCTTCACAGCTCTTGCAGTCCTGGTTGCCTCACATATGACTGCACCCTTGCGTAATGATGCACGCCACAAATTTCGGTCTCTGGCTGCAGCCTCCCAGGTGTCATGATGCCATTTAATCTTCAGTAGCTTCCTTAGGCAGACTGTGTGGAAGTGGTTTAATTTCCTAGCGTGTCGCTGATAAACAGTCCAGGTTTCACAAGCATATAGCAGTGTGGATAATACAACTGCTTTGTAGACTTTTAGCTTTGTTTGCAGGCTTATTCCAGTTCTGTCCCATACATTCTTGTACAGTCTGCCAAAGGCCGCACTGGCCTTGGAGATTCTTGCATTCACTTCGTCATCAATTGTGGCAGCTTGTGACACAGTGCTGCCAAGATAGGTGAATTTGTCCACAACACTTAGTCTATGATCATTTACTTTGATATTCGGCACAGTGTGATTATTCCCTGGAGCTGGCTGGTACATAACTACAGTCTTCTCCAAGTTGATATTGAGCCCAAAGTTGGCACAGGCATGTGAGAAAGCTGAAACATTATGTTGCATGTCCGCCTCTGAGTTGGCGTACAGAGCGCAATCATCAGCAAACAGGAGCTCTCTGACGGTGTCGCTGTTAATTTTGGTTTTAGCTTTCAGCCTTCTGAGATTGAATAACTTTCCATCCATACGGTAGTTGATGTCTATTCCAATGTCGTCGTTCTCGAAGGCATTCATCAGCATGGCTGAAAACATGAGGCTGAACAGTGTTGGTGCCAGGACACATCCTTGCTTCACTCCATTGGTGACAGGAAAGGTTTCAGACAGTTCGCCATTTTCCTGTACTCTTGCCTGCATGCCATCATGAAATAGCCGCACTATTTGGACAAACTTTCGTGGACAGCCATATTTTGCCATAATCTTCCACAGTCCTTCTCTGCTGACTGTATCAAAAGCCTTGGTAAGGTCAATGAAAGTGGAGAACATTTCGCAGTTCTGTTCCTGACATTTCTCTTGCAGCTGCCTTGCAGCGAAAATCATGTCAACAGTTCCACGTTCTTTTCTGAAGCCACACTGACTCTCAGGAAGAAGACCTTGATCGAGATGGGCTGTGAGGCGATTGAGAAGAATTCTGGCGAGTATCTTCCCTGCAATTGAAAGCAAGGAGATGCCTCGGTGGTTGTCACAGGATTGGCGGTTTCCTTTACGTTTGTAAAGGTGGACTATTGACGCGTCCTTGAAATCTTGTGGCATGGTCTCGTTCACCCATATGTTTGTAAAGACTTGGTGAAGCTGCTCTGTTAGGACCAGGCCCACCTGCCTTGTATATCTCTGCTGGGATGGAGTCAGGACCAGGTGCCTTGCCGCTGGAGAGTTGCTGGATGGCTTTGTTTACTTCCACTATGGTTGGCAGGTCATCAAGTGTCTCATTGGTAGGAACTTGAGGAAGGCAGTTGATGGTTTCATCATCGAAGAAGGAAGTTGCATTTAAGATGTTGCTGAAATGCTCTGCCCAGCGTTGAAGGATTTCTTTCTTATCGGTGATCAATGTTCCCCCATCTGCACTGAGGAGGGGAACTATGCCTGGTGATGTAGGACCACAGACCGCTTTCAGTGAGTCATAGAAGTTTTTCATATCATGTCTGTCAGCAAAGCCCTGAATTTCATCAGCTTTGCTGCTCAGCCAGGAGTCCCGCATGTGCCGAAGTTTCTGCTGCACTACTCTCTGAATGTTCTTGAAGGCATCTTTTTTTATGTTGACTTTGGGTCATTCAAATGTGCCTTGAGGAGAAGATGTTTCTCGGCCAGCAATTGGTTGATGTCTTCGGAATTTTCATCAAACCAGTCTTTATGCTTTCGGGGGCTGGACCCAGGATTTCCATAGCAGTGTTGTAGATTATGTCCTTTAGGGCTCTCCATTCTGTTTCTGTATCCTGTTTAGCTGCAGCATTTGGCTTGAGGCGGTCTTCCAGCATATTTTCAAACGACTGCTGCATTTTCTTGCTGTTTAGGCGGGTGACATTTAGCTTTTTTTGCATTTTCACCCCTTGAGGACGCCGTGGTGGCCTGATGTGAATGTTTATTTTCGAGACAATGAGACGATGGTCTGTCCAACATTCGGCACCACACATGGATTTTGTCACTCGACGTCTTGTCTGTCACTCCTCCTGACAATGACATAGTCAATGAGGTGCCAGTGTTTCGAGCGAGGGTGCATCCACGATGTCCTATTTCTCATGGGGAGACGGAAGATTGTGTTCGTAATCAGGAGATCATGTTCGGCACATGTCTGAAGGAGGCGGAGTCCATTGCTGTTACAATTTCCGACTCCATGCTTTCCAATAATGCCACTCCAAGAGGTGGTGTCCGTGCCTACTCTGGCATTGAAATCCCCAAGGAGTATAAGTTTGTCTCCTTTGGGAACAGATGTTAATACATTGTGCAGGTCCTCATAGAACTTGTTCTTGACATCATCTTCGTTGGTCATAGTTGGTGCATAGACACTCACAATGGTTGCATGCTTCCTTCCATTCAGCAGGGGCAACTTCATGGTCATGAGCCTGTCAGTTTATAGCCTTTGGAAATCCAGCTAATTTGCCGACCAGGGCCGACTTAATGGCAAATCCCACACCGGATTGGCGTCTTTCCTCACTTTTCCTTCCACTCCAGAAAAATGTGTAGCCGGCACCTATTTCACAGATTTGGCCTTCTTCTGCAAGTCATGTCTCGCTCAAGGCTGCAATGTTGATGTTGTACCTGCCCAGCTCTCTCCCAATCAGTGCTGTTCGTCTCTCTGGACCCGACGCGCCGTCTCTGTCAAGTAGGGTGCGTACATTCCAAGTTCCAATTGTTAAGGGAATATGGTTTACTCTTTTAGCTTTGCTTGCTTTATCTTTGTTTGTATGTCGACCGCAGTTAAGGGTACCCACCAACCGCAGCTAGCTGGTTAGGTAGTGATGGAGCAGACAATGTTTAGGGTACCTTTTCTAGCCCCTTCCTCATGCTATGGAGGTGAGCAGTGTGTTCCTATAGAGGGCTGCTCAGTCGCTCAGGGGGCTGCCGAATCCCACTGCTGCTCCGGTCAGTAGAAGACGACAATATGGCCTGAGCCGCCTGTGTGCAGGTCTGCGACTACTGGCTGCCAGCGTACCCACGCCTGCCGCTTTCGTCCGCTCGCCCATCGCCACAGGGCTTGAAGGTGATATATGACGTTGGATGAAGAATGACTTGCGCGATGACTTGGATTAAAGTGAAGAAGAGTTGCGCAATTCGTCGACCTCACTCTCTCGCCTGAGTCCATCTGAGTCCAGTGGCAAGACAAGTCGAGACGACTGGAGACGAATACAGGTGCAGTGGATGACCAGGGCGCTCTACGTGCCTTGCCGTGCTCATTACGTTCCACAACGCTTTGCAGGTAAACGCCGTCTTGCCCGTTGAATCAGGAATGATTTCTTCCGCGCAGTCTGCCGAATCCTGTCTTCACATGCTGAGTAGGCATACCCTAGTTTACCTCTTGGTTAAATAATGGAGTATAAACCCAATTAAAATCCAAAGTTCCTCATTTGGTACTAGTTAGGTGTGTATGTCATTCAATCAGCTGGCAGTGTCACAGGCTGCAGCTGCTTGTCTGATTAGAGAAACATATAACTGGTTTTCTCACTCAAGTTATCGTCAAGCAAAGTACAGGGAGCTTTATGCTTCAATAAATGATGGACAACTTCCGCTGAAGGTTGTTCAATTAAGCCAGACGCGATGGACGTCCATTCAATCTGCCATTGTCACAATATTGCAGCAGTGGGTCGAGCTCAGAACTCATTTTGATATAGCAAGACTCAACGAGCGCTGTTATACAGTAGAGCTTCTACATTCTATGTTTAGCGACATGAAAAACTATGTGTATCTCATATTTCTCAAGCATATTCTCAGAGAAGTTCAAACTGTGAATAAGAAATTCGAAGCAGATATACAGGATCCAGCAAAACTACTCAGCGATCTTGTCCAACTAACTGATTCTATCAGTTCAAAGATTACTATTCCTGGGAGAAAAAAATAACAGAAAGTGATGCTATTCAAGATTATTTAGATCCTAATCCCAATCTAGGTTATGAGTTTGAGAAAGAAATAGCAGGCTAGTAGTTTCCTGATGAGAAAGACATTCATGGAAGGTGCATCCAGTTTTTTAATAGAGCTTGATGACACAGCTGCGATCACGTTTGCCCGATAACGTTCGAGTGTTGCAGTCCATGTCATGTCTTAGTGGATGTGAATGTCTACAGCCAATGAAGCCCTGTATATTGGATCTTGCTAAAATGTTCGTAGAAGATGCAGCTACTCTCACCCGCATCGATTTCCAGTGGAGAAAACTTCATCATATGCAGTGGACACAGACCTCTGATTCACTTGGACTGTGGGCAGAAAAAGCCTCATACAGGGATGCCACCGGTGAAAATCCTTTCCAAGATCTTACAGATTTAGCTTTAACTGTGCTAATTTTATCTCATTCTAGGTGGAGCCTATTTTCAGTCAGATGGGAGTTATAAAATCAAAATTGTGGAACAGACTGAGCATCAAGAGTTTGACAGCTGTTTTGACTATTAAATATGGAATGAAAAGATATGGCAAATGCTGTCATGATTATAAACTACCTAAGGATATTCTACGAAAAATTGGATCACAGGAGGCATATACACGTTTCTTTCAATCATCATCATCATCATCATCATCGCAGGCAAACACAGTAGGAAATAGCTACATAAACTGAAAAGGAGTTGCCTGACTGTCATTTGGCAGATCTGGAATAAACTTCATTCTAATATTCAGTGATAATAATAAATTACAATGTACTACTTTATAACATTTTTTAATGAATACCACCAGTGCTTGTTTTAGTGCTTTCCCCAAAAAAAATATTGCAATTGAGCGCTTTTTTGGCTCAAGAGTAGTTCTGATTGGGATTTGGCGGATCTGGAATTAACTTCATTGTAATGTGCAGTGATAATAATTAATTATAATGTTCTACCTTGTTACATTTGTAATAAAAACCGTTGGTTCTTTGTTTTGGTGCTTCCCAAAATTGTTTGGTGCTTTTTGGGGTCGATTTTGGTGCTTTTTCATCAAAAGGAGATGGCAACACTGCCTGGAACACAATAAACCGTAATGACTATTACCTGAAATACAATAAACCATAATGGCTATTACCATTTCTGGCAAAGTATTTATTTCACTTTACCTTTAACAATTGTAATTCCACCATGTGCAAGTGCAGACTGAGATTTTCCAAACCTACTCTCCAGATTCTGAAGAATACAAAATAAAGCCAAAATCTGTTCATTCACCGTTGCACTCAGCATCTAGCTATTTCTTTCAATTGACGACAGTTAGTATTTTAGCGCACCTCATTGTTTCTATGTATTTATAAATGCATCCAATCTAAAACACTCATGAATGTGTACATGCACTGAACAGAAGGACTAAAATGGTACGACAGAATCGCTAATCTGGAGCTCATGAGAAAATGAGAAAATATCAAGAGGTGAGGAGAATATGCTATTGCTGGATAGGACACACATTGAGGACACATGTTAATGGTGTGACTAGAAAATCTTTCCACTGGAACCAACGGGGCAAAATAAATATAGGGGACATAAAGACATCGGAGAAGAAAATTATAGATGGTGATGAATAATATGGCAATGAGATGGAGAGAGCTGTAGGACATAGCAAAGGAGGATGGGCTTGGTGTGAGTTGTAGGATACAAATGTAACAAAGAGTTATGGCTGAATGTGGCAGTCTTTGCTCAAGACGTTTACGAAGGATTTCAGGTCAGAGAAGAGACATGTGCGGCCGCCATAGACTTAGAGGACACATACAATAGGGTATCCTTCGAGCACTTGATGCAAACCCTCCTCAGACTGAAAGTGTATTCTCACCTTGTACGATGGATTGCTGCAGTCCTGCTCCAAAGGAAAATGGTGCTAAGATGTGGGAGTTGGTCTTCTGAGCCGATAACGATATGTCCAGGATTGCCGCAGGGTTCACCACTGTCACCAGTACTATTCAACGTATATACGGTGCCAATCACTGAACAACAGTTGGACGGGAGGGGTAGGACTCTGTCATTTGCTGACGACATTCTCGTGTATCGACAGGGTCAAGATAGACAGGCGGTTGCCAATGATATGCAGGGCGAACTAGATCAAATTTCCTCATGGTGTGCTGATGCCAGTGCCCTTGTCAACCCTGCAAAGGCATCGGTTACATGGTTCTCCCTAAACAACCATATTGTGAGGACTTCTGATCGCCAATATGGCGGTTAGGCGTTGAACCGTTTAAGGCCTGTGGCGTGTTTATGCTTGCAGCTACAGTTTGCAATTGGATTTTCCTCATGTTGGATTGGTAGTACATGGTTCCGTCGCCCTGCTACTGAGTGAGTGCGTTGGCGACACTGTGAGCTGTGAAATTCGTGTGGAATGCTTTTACATCTGTCCTGAACAGTGACCTGCATGTTCGGAACAATGACTACCGGCTGTTGCTGAATAGACTAATTTACCTTTTCGGTTCACGAGTGCATTTTTCAGGAGTCTCCTGGGAGTCGGCGCTGAAGCTGCGGAGTTCGTGCTTTATGCAACACTTTCGGCGGGTCGCCCTGCGGTGAAAGACCGAGCCATGTGAGAAAACCCGGGTCAATGAGGTCTTTCTGGTGACTGCCGAGTCCATCGACGATGAACTGTGATTTTCGTGGATTAATTTTGTGTTGGCATTCTGGCAGCGGCATTATGCACAGTGTACCTGTGCGGGCTGTTGGATTGCCGAGACTCCTGCCTATTCCACTTTTCACATTGGACAGTGGGGAGCATTTTGTGTGATATTCACTGGCACAGGAACGGAGCATAATGGGGACGACCCGTTGCCGTGAAGTTGGAACCTCGACTAACTAACTAACCAACCATATTGTGAACACAGACCTGCCGGCAGTGAGAATGGATGGGAGCATTTTGAGTAGAACCCAGTCAATGACATATCTTGGCGTGAGGCTTAATCGTAGCCTGTCTTTCAGAGATCATGTCGATTATGTCATAATGAAAGCTCGAAAAGGTTTGTCAGCAATGAGAGTCATGGCGACTGCCAATATAAAAAAAAAGACTGCTAATACTTCTGTTCCAAGGACTAGTGCTTTCACCCATTGAGTATGCCCTACACAGATTGGAAGATTGAAAAGGTACAAAACGAAGCCATGCGCATCATTTTGGGCTGAACGAGAGACACCAGCTGTGTAGCAATGAGATACCTCCTTGACTTCCCGACAATGAACCACAGGATCAAGATCTGGAGAGCTCGTGCATACTTGAAAATAAGTGCAAATGAGTGGCACCCTCTGCATGAAGCTATGTTCAGAGAAAAGGGTGATAGGCTAAAGAGGGGCAAATCATGGATGGGTCGGGCGGAAGATGTCGTAAGACAGGTCTGCAGTCTTACCAGTATCAACCCCGGCAAGGAATGGGTGCCAGTGCCTCCAGCTTTTAAGTGCACTTTCTCCTGCATTATCACACTCAACAGATGGCGCAGAGAGCAGAACCCTGCCGCTGTCAATGCAGAGGTCAACGTGTTCATCTATGAACACTCAGATAGCCCCGAAGTGCTTATCTATACTGATGGATTTGTTGTAAAGCAGTAGAGAAGTGCATGGGCATTTACAGCCTTTCAGCGGGCCGAACCGTTCAAGAATCCAGTGGTGCCCACTCTATGACCACGAGCAGCATGACGATGGAGTTTATGGCAGTAACACTGGCTTTCATATGGCTAGAATCACAGCATTATACCAACGTGTGTGTACTAAGTGATTCAATGAGCATGATTCGGAAGGTTGAAGCTGGATCTGTACGTAGACAGTGGACTGAGTCGCTGCGGAAGTCTGGTGTCTGTAAAGTCACATTCATCTTCATCCTGGGGCATGCGGGAGTTGAAGGAAATGAACAAGCTGATAAACTGGTTGGCTCTGCACCCCCTGCAGATGGCCCAGGATGAAAGACTTGGGAGTAAGAATTGACACGGCCAGACACGAGAGGTACATCGGGAAAACGAGGTGCGTCATCAACCAGCACAGAACTGGCACTATTAGCCACCGAGCGCTGATGCATATGCTGGGCGGATGACCTGAGCACCTATGGACCTGTCCGGAGTGCAATGAAGATACCCTAACTGATAACTGATAACTGTGAACGAAAGGCAGAAGAAGAAGCAGAAGAAGAAGCAGAAGAAGAAGAAGAAGAAGAAGAAGAAGAAGAAGAAGAAGAAGAAGAATCTGTGCCAAAATGTGTTCTATGTGCTGCAGTTTAACACTGAGAGAGTATGTTAAGCCTCCCTTGTACATGAGCCTTGCAAACAAAACTGTTATCTTCAGACAAACCTCAATCATTTTAAATCCAGCAATTCAACAAACATGCAACAATATATATAAGTATAATATATATAAATAAGATAAAATACACACGAACACGTGCAATACGACACATGTCTCCTTGTAAGGTATGTGCAACGTTGTGATGTTCAGTACATTTTTTCTCGCAGGAGTTTAAAATACCTATTTGTTTCCATTTCATATGTTTTATGAACCATACAGTAGGTAAATACAAAACGTAAAACTGCAATATTGTCAAAAACGGCAGTCATTAAAAATACACCCTGTTTATGCTCTGTGGCTGAAGGGCTTGCGAACGCAGTTTGTGAGCCCGTATACCCGGGTTCGAAACACGGCGGTGCTGGTTTTTTCGAAAAAGGTATAGAGACCGGTCATTCAGAAAGCAATGGCAAACTACTGAACGTAACACTTGCCTAGTACATCAACAGCAGCTGAAAATGCTGGTGTTGACTGCAACGTCCCGTAAGGGATACGCAACAAAATATTTATTTTTTTTTATGGGAAGGGGTTGGGGGGGGGGGGGGGGGGGGAGAGATAAGAAAGAGAAATTGGTTTGACCAGTGAAATGTCATTGAATTCCATTTTTGGCAGTAATTACTGTTGTCTTCTTATCCAATCTATAGTCAATAAGAATAATAAAGGTGACAAAAGGGACCCTTATCTTAATTCTATTCTTATTTCAATTGCATCTGTTAGTTTTCCTCATGAACCCTGCATTTCATGTCTTTATATGTTGCCCTTACTAAGTTAATCATTTTCTGTGAGATACTACAACGCCTAAAAAATTCCCAAAGAGTTCTCTATTTGTTCGTATTTAGCTAATGAATAAAATTACTTCTATAGAAAGAATTACTATCTGTTTTTGAAAGACACATAATTAATCTACTTAAACCTTCCCAACTTTTATGTTAAAAGTTCATTTCCTATGGCATGTCCCCCTTAAATTAGTTTGAATCTTTTTGTTCACATGAAATATTTTATGGATTTATATTTATAAGAAACATTTGTAAAACTAATATTTCCACATACCATAACAATAAAAATGAAGGAATAGTCTAATATATCAAAAAATAACATTCAATAAAACTTTTTTTAAAAATCAATTTTTTAAACATAAAATATCAGGCATCTGTAAAAAGAACTTTATCCTCAAATGGAGTAGGTTTAGACCAAAATGATTTTCTCTGTTCTACATTCTACTCTTTCACAGTTATATCAATCAGTATCTCCTACCTTTAGTTTAAAGACCAAGTGGTATTTCAGCCTGTTATGACCTGAGCAGAGTCCAAAGATTGCTACTTGTTCACTTCGGTAGAGTTGTAATAATTACAAATTCCAAGGTTACAATTCCAACTGACAAATGCCTGGGTTCACTGACATTAAGGAGAATGACAGGGCTAGTATATAAACTAGTGACCGGGCATGAGAAAGAATAGACGAAAGTTGGAGACAGTGAGGTGAGTGACCTGACTACAAGAAATACAAGTAACCATGAAAAAAATAATGGTAAGGGTGAGTGCAGACCCCCCAGGGTGGATGGGTGAGAGACAGTTTTGTTTTGTGTGAAGTCAGGAGACTGGAGAGGACAGTTGATGTTTAGACTCCGAGCAGGGGTAGGAGTTTAAGGAGAGGAGGCCTGAACCCAAAGTGGGTGATATAGTTAATGGAGGCCTGAACCCAAAGTGGGTTGGATAGTAGTGGAGGCTAGACCCAGTGGGTGGATTGTATTGTGTGAGGTCCAGCCGTGGATAGGAGCTGGATAACTGTCCTGGGAATTTGAGAGTAAGCAGGCCTTGAGAAGACAGTGATGTGTGCGTGTTAAGTTGTGAGGAGGATATGGATATTCTATGGATTATATTGTTTCTGGATACAGAGTTATGTTCCGTTTGTCCGTGTTCTTTCTGTATTAAAGGATTATGTGCGCCAAATCAATCTTGTTCACTGACTGATGGATGTGTATTACTGGGGTGAGTTGCATTGTGAGACAGATGGCTAGCTCTACTTACACTCCATAGTGACATACAAAGAACATTGAAACCTAGACAACGACCATGTCACTCAGTTATTATAAAGAACAATGTGACAATATCTGGGAGGCTAGTCCGGTCAAGAACAATATAGACATTGTTGTCATTCTGTTTATCTGTGAACTCGTCGATTAGAGAGAATACTAAGATCAGAGACATTAGTCGGATGCCCAATTACAACGACAATTATGGTACAAGGAATAAACACCATTTTCAGTAGACGGTCAATGCCAAAAGTGTCAGAGAAGTAATACAGAGTTCACAAGAAACCAGGTAAAAATAACATTTCTCACTCAGAGAGAGAGAGAGGGTGGACAGCGGAGCGTATCCACGGTATAAACACAAGATTTGCGCCTGGGTGAGAATTGGTGAGCAGACAAAACAGCGGCACAAAAGTCGGCGCTAGGATACTAGCTGGACGATATCCTGACAAGTGTGTGTGGGTGTGACGAAGACAGGATTGAACACCAAAAATAACAGACAGTTCGCGAGAAGGTCACTACAGGTTAATTTGATACCGGACAGTCAGCACACGTAAACAGATGAAGCGGGGCGCTAATAGACAGTACAGGTAAAGTACTGAGAACAGTGAACTCCCGGGAAGCGGAGATGTACATGGATGTGTAGAATACACAGAATTTTATAGTTGCGGTTTCGCCAGAGGGGTGACCTACGGGGGTAGTAACAGTACCCCTACCACAGCCGTGCTGGGGCAGAGGAGGTTGTGTGGAAAGTGTTTGCCGAGGCGGGAGTAACCTTGGTAGTCAAGGCTGTTTACCAGTACGAAGTTACTGAGGATTGTTTTTTTCACTGATGGTGATAAAGAGAAATTGAGGTCACAGTGTGAGGCGGGGGTGGATAGGGAGTAAAGGTACTCAAATTTCCACGGCCTGCTGTTGACAAGATGACTCATAGGTCACGAAGGTGAATCGCGAATGAACAAAACAAGTTATTTTGTATGAAAACCAGACTTTATTGTTCGTCTTTGTTGAAATCCCTTTGTTATCATTACTCTGTCATGAGCAAACATTTTTTCAATGACGGATTACGTATCATCACCGCACGCATGATCGCATACAGTGGTCAAAAAGAACTTACTATAAAGAGCTAAAGCGCTGGACATTTGCTGCCAAGTTTTTTGTTGAATCTTGTCGGGTAACGGAAATCCATAACATATATGATACAGCAAAGCGCCATCTCCGCAACGAAGGTATAAAGACGTTCGGATTATTACTTTGGTGTCACCATGTCCAGAGAAAGCACAATAACGTTACGGACTGTCGAGACAGAACATTTTGGATAATTACTATCACCTTCAACTTTTTCGACAGTTGGGAACTTGTGATCACCCCTTGAAATTCAGTAACCACTCAACAAAACAATAAGTCATTTTGGAATCTAGCGTCGTAGACATTTCGGAACATTTACCAACAGACATTTCCAGCATATTGTGGGAAACTATTAAAAACACAAACTAATAACTTTTGTGACTGATTAATAAGTACAGTATTGTCGGCCAGCCATTTGGACATATTGTTTGCTCTCATCGTTTTAACTGTCTTTATAGTTTGTGTATCTATATATGTATATGTTATTACATGTAGTTGTTTGATAGGCATTTTTTGCAATTTCTATCTGAATCAGGATAGGCTTGGCAAAATGTGGTTCTTGTGCTTACGATATTTTTGTAAGGACAAAGCTAAAAAGTTAGCGTGGTGTGCATTGGCATTGTGGTCCTAACCAATATCTAGAGCCGTGTTGTATTGCATCAAATCTGTGTATATTATTGTTTTGAGATTCTTTCTTGTCTTCTTATTATTTTTATGTATGATATTTTATTTCTTTGAGTATATATGTGTTATTATTGTAACTCTTGCGACTAAATCTGCTATATAGACTGTTTTCGGTGTCAGTTTACATATATTACGCGCACTGTGGTCGTTTTCACACAAGCTTGTGGATGTTACTGTGGTTTATTTCTTTGTGATCACCGTCTCCGTGTACTCAGCTTGTGCGTTTAGCGTTTTATAGACATCACTTATTGTTATCATTCATTCGTTGTATGTGTATATCTATATGTTTGTTTAACAATATTTCCAGAGACTTTATGAAACTAGTTGTCATATATATATATATATATATATATATATATATATATATATATATATATATATATATATATATATATATATATATATATATAAGGGAGTATAGGTAAATACCCCCTCACTACCTAGTGCTTATAGAGTGACTGGGTGAGTACAGAGTGATAGTATTGGTACTACGAATTTAAGTACACAGTGAGTGGTGGTGTACTTAGGGAAGGTACACAAAGACTAGCAGCAGAGTCTTTACATTTATAGTTGGCTGACAGACAGCAAGGTGTCCACAAGTACAAGATGCCTACTTTAATGGAATATATTGAAGCAGGTGAAAGGTTAGGCCTGAAGGGTAAAGAGTTACAGGAGTATGCAGAAGCAAAAGAACAAAAACAAGCTGAAAGAGAACAAAGACAAGCTGAAAGAGAACAAAGATAGGCTGAGAAAGAGACACAAGTGAAACTAGAAATGGAACAACAAAAACGCCTACAGGAAGAAAAGTTAGCTGAAGCCCAACGCCTACAGGAAGTAAAGTTAGCTGAAATGGAAAACAAGCGTCTACAGGAAGAGAGAGAGACACAAATGGAACTTGAAAAGTTAAAACAAACAAATGCGGTGGAAATCGAGAAGGAGAAGATTAAGATGGAAGCAGAAATTGCTATAAAAAGTTAGAATTTGCATCTAAGGGTCAAAGTGAAGAAAGCAGAAGACCTTCCCATCCCTCACAGAGACTAAAACTGCCATACTTTACAGACCATGATAGTCTTGAAGCTTATCTGGGGAGATTCGAGGCATCGGCGAAAGCGTTAGGCATCCCAGAAGGTGAGTATGCTATTAGACTGGGCGAGTTTCTGACGGGCAAGGCCCTAGACACCATGTTTAATTTACCTTTGGAAGAAAGAAACAATTACACTATTTTGCGTCAACGTTTGCTTACAAAGTTCCAACTAACTGAGCATGGATACAGAGCAAAGTTTAGACAATTAGGGCCAGAGACAAATCAGGATTTTACAGATTTTGTCAATACAGTAAAGAACACATTTAATAAATGGATGGAGCTGGCAGAGGTTGGAAAAGATTTTTATAGATTAGTGGATTTAATGTTAAGAGACAAAGTATTATCGTCATGCAATACTAATTTAGTGGCTTTTTTTGAAGAACGTAAGCGAAAGGACATAGACACAATGTCTCAGTTAGGGCAAAATTACATGACCGCACATCCCAATAGTTCTATAGGCAGACAGATTGATGAGGAAATAGTCTGTGCAGCGTACACTAAACAGGATGAGAATTCTGGGATCAGACCTAGGTCGAAGAGTGTGATTCAGCACAGAAATATGAGCAACAAAGACCTAAAGACAATGGTTTCCGTGGCAACCATTTTGGCAAAGTAGGACGGTACCCATACAAAAAGGGGAATTTTAAGAGACGTCCGAATGGTTATGCCAGATGTTGGAATTGTAGGAGCTGGAAGCACAAAATGGCGGAGTGTGATGTACAACCATCCAGTGGGCCACAGAAGAATAATAAAAAGGAGATCGTTTGTTTTAAATGTGGAAAAAAGGGCCATTTAAGTTACCAATGTACTGGTGGGGAAACCAAGCACTCTAATGCAGACCAAGTGATTGAGACATTTAACAATGAGAGTTGTGCGGGATGTAAGCCGTTGTTCGACACAACCAGTAAACCTATCTTGATATGTGGGCACCCATTCCCAGCGATGTCATCGGTACACTTAGGAGGGAGTCTGAAGCTGCACCAGGGATTCGTTAATGATAGGCCAGCATTAACCCTAAGGGATTCCGGATGTACGACCATAGGAGTAAGAAAGAGTTTGGTAAACCCCTCGGATTACATAGGAAAAACGGCCAAATGTATAACGTTTAATGGAACAGTGGAATTTTACACGTTGGCCAAGATCACAGTAACAACACCATTTATCACAGGAAAAGTGACAGCGTATGTCCTAGACTCCCCAGTGGCATATCTGATTATTGGGAATATACCAACAGTGAATGAATGTACAGAAGAAGAAATTGAGAAATGGTATCAGAAATATGAGGTGAGGAGCACCGTGGTAGTTACGAGAAGACACACAAGATTAGATACGATAGCTGAGGAAGAGATGACACGCAAAGTAGACACAGGGATTGAGGACAAGGATAGTACAATTGAGCAGGGGGGAATGGATCTCAAACAGAGCTTTAGCGACTCCCAGAGACAAGATACTACTCTAGAAAAATGTTTCCAAGGGTGTAGGAAAGTAGAACATAGACAATCAAAGAAGGGTAGATGGTGCTTCGAAATGAAGAACAATATTCTCACTCGCAGGTTTTCAGATGACAAAACTACACGTAGGCAAGTAGTAGTACCTTTAGCATACAGAGAGAGGATTATGAGAACGGCGCATGACATTCCATTCGCAGGGCACATGGGAATAGCGCGTACACAACATAGAGTCCTATCCCAGTTTTATTGGCCAGGGTTTAGCAAAGATATAAAAATATATTGTAGATCCTGTAAAACGTGTCAGAAAATGTATCCAAAAGGAAAGACGGCAAAAGCACCGGTACAAGCTACAGACCTGAAAGTCAGACCGTTTCAAAAAGTGGCCATTGACATCATTGGGCCATTAGCGGTGATGTCAAACAGGGGTCATAGGTATATCTTCACCATGATTGATTTTTGCACCAGGTGGCCAGAGGCCGTTCCGTTAAGACACATTATGACAGAACCCGTAGCGGAAGAATTGCTAACATTATTTTCAAGGTTAGGTTTCCCTAACGAAATTGTATCAGACAATGGTTGACAATTTACTTCTCAGATGATGAAAGAAGTGAACAGACTGTTGAACATTACACAAGTTTTCACATCAGTTTATCACCCAATGAGCAACGGAATTTGTGAAAAAATGAACGGGTCTCTTAAGCAGATGTTAGCTAAAGTCACTACAGAGCAACCAAGTGATTGGGATAAGTACTTACCAGCTATCCTGTTCGCATATAGAGAAGTGCCACAAGAAAGCACGGGATTCTCACCATTTGAGTTGTTGTATGGGGCAAACCCAAGAGGCCCCATGACCATATTGAAAGAGTTATTAACAGGGAAGAATAATGATAGTAATACGATCTCGTCATATGACTTAGTAGTGAATATTAGAGACCGAAATATTAATGCATGTCAGAATGCACGTGATGCACTGGAAATGTCGGGGTCTAGGTATAGACAGTATGCTAATAGAAAGTCAAAGCTGATATCTTTCCAAGAGAATGAGGAGGTGTTACTTCTACTACCAGAATTGTCTAATAAGTTGTTAGTGACTTGGCAAGGCCCATTCAGAATTGTTGGTAAAGTATCAGATGTGGACTACAGGCTGGAGGTAAAAGGGAAACACAAAGTGTATCATGTTAACATGCTAAGACAATTCCTTCCACGATCAGAAGCCTTACAGCCCGTCACAGAGGCAATTATTGACGAGGAGGCAAAGCAGACAGCGTGTTCTGTTGTCATTGACGAAGAAGCATCAAACGACAATGACGTGAAAATGCACTTACCAATCGTGGCACTGAGGCAGACAGAAACATGGAAAGATGTGTCCATTAATGACAGCGTGAAACTTAGTGACAAAGCAAGGCTAGTCAAGATATTACAGAAATACTCGGATGTCCTGACGGATATACCAGAGAAGACAGACTTAATGACACATGACATCAAGCTAACAGAAGACCAACCAATTAGAGTGAAACCATACCCTATCCCACATCATTACAGAGCAGCAGTAGACAGTGAGATAACAGAGTTACAGAAAATGGGGATAATTTCCAGATCAGACTACCCATACTCATTTCCCATAGTAGTCATTAGGAAGAAGAAGAACTTACGATTGTGTATAGATTTTAGGAGACTGAACAGCATCACTATTGTAGATCCGGAGCCCATGGTCAGTACTGATGATTTACTGATGCAAATATCTTCTGCAAAGTATTTTATTTAGCAAGTTGGATTTGGCAAAAGGGTACTGGCAAATACCCATGAGTGAAACAGCCAAACCGTTAACAGCGTTTGCCACCCCACAGGGGCTATTCCAGTGGAATTACATGCCGTTTGGGCTAGTTAACTCACCAGCAACGTTCGTGAGGATGATGAGGACACTGTTACAGGGACGCAAGGATGTTATCAACTATATAGACGACATTTGCCTTTTCAGTAAAAACATGGAAGATCACGTAGCAGGATTAGAATCCTTGCTTGAGAGTTTGAGACAACATAACTTGACGGTGAAGCCATCCAAGGTCCAAATTGGATATGAGGAAATAAGTTTCCTTGGACATGTTATTGGCAGCGGGGTACTGAAACCAGAAGATACAAATGTGAAAAAGATTCTGGATATCCAAATACCAAAAACGAAGAAGCAAGTTAGGAGCCTACTCGGGTTAGCAAACTTCTATAATAAGTTTATAAAAAAACTTTTCTGCCATCACGTCAGTGTTGTCCAAGTTGACAAAAAAGGGCAAACCTAACAAAGTTGTATGGATGCAGCAGTGTGATGATGCAATTAGAACAATTAAGCAGGTATTTTCCAGGGATCCCATTTTAATATTCCCTAATCTAGATCAACAATTTACCCTACGGGTAGACGCATCATCGACAGGAATCGGAGGATGTTTGATGCAAGAAAAGAACCACCTCATGCATCCAGTACTATACGTCAGCAGGAAACTCTCGAAACCGGAGGAACATTACTCAACATTAGAACGTGAGGCCCTGGCGATTGTATGGTCGGTACACAAACTCTCCAGGTATCTGTTGGGCAGACAATTCATTCTACAAACTGACCACAGACCACTTACATTCATCCATATGGCAGCGATGAAGAATGCAAGGGTTCATCGCTGGAGCATATTGTTGCAGGAATACGCGTTTGTTCCGAGGCCCATATGGGGTGAAGACAATACCATGGCAGACCTGCTGTCAAGGAATTACCAAGGGCATGAGGCCACATAAACAAGTAACAGGAGGTTCTATATCCTATCTGGTATGGGGTATTATGGTGGGTTAGTAATACAATATATTGGGTGAGGAAAGACAGAGGTAAGGCAGCGCCTCGACAGTTATTCATGGACCATTATTAGCAAAGTTACATGGTTTAGATGTTATTGAAGATATTAATAGACCTGAGGGTACACAAAGATTATGTTTTATATGATATGTTTATTATTATGCCATGTATTAGTTCATGTATTGGTACACAAGATGGAAAGTTGGTTGTATTTATGTGTGGGGAATATGGGAGTTTACTGGGATTATTTGATATATTATTTAGTGTGGTACCTAAAGTGAGGTGGAATCATATTTAGGGCTACCCAGGCAATATGTCTGGGTCACATAGTTGATAAGGATTAGTCTCCCAACATTTGAAAACAATGTTTTCTTTTGAGGAGGGGGTAATGACATATGCCTGGGTTCACTGACATTAAGGAGAATGACCGGGCTAGTATATAAACTAGTGACCGGGCATGAGAAAGAATAGACGAAAGTTGGAGACAGTGAGGTGAGTGACCTGGCTACAAGAAATACAACTAACCATGAAAAAAATAATGGTAAGGGTGAGTGCAGACCCCCCAGGGTGGATGGGTGAGAGACAGTTTTGTTTTTTGTGAAGTCAGGAGACTGGAGAGGACAGTTGATGTTTAGACTCCGAGCGGGACAGGAGTCTAAGGAGAGGAGCAGAGTTAGATAGAGATCTCCGTCCTGTGTTGTTCTCGCAGTTTTGAATGCAGGCCTAAAACCCAGTGGGGGTTGTATAGTTAATGGAGGCCTGAACCCAAATGTGGGTTGTATAGTTAATGGAGGCCTGAACCCAAAGTGGGTTATACAGTTAATGGAGGCCTGAACCCAAAGTGGGTTGGATAGTAGTGGAGGCTAGACCCAGTGGGTGGGTTGTATTGTGTGAGGTCCAGCCGTGGATAGGAGCTGGATAACTGTCCTGGAAATTTGAGAGTAAGCAGGCCTTGAGAAGACAGTGATGTGTGCGTGTTAAGTTGCGAGGAGGATATGGATATTCTATGGATTATATTGTTTCTGGATATAGAGTTATGTTCCGTTTGTCCGTGTTCTTTCTGTATTAAAGGATTATGTGCGCCAAATCAATCTTGTTCACTGACTGATGGATGTGTACTACTGGGGTGAGTTGCATTGTGAGACATATGGCTAGCTCTACTTACACTCCATAGTGACATACAAAGAACACTGAAACCTAGACAATGATCATGTCACTCAGTTATTATAAAGAACAATGTGACACCAACTTTGTTCTTATAAACAACGTGATGGGATCCTTTGTATTACAGCTGTTTTGGATTTCTGACATAGTCCAAACAGTAATGCTCTTAGGTCTTCTAGATCTGCATTGTTTTTGCTCATCAGTTTTGTGACAACTGACTTCACATCTGTGATGAGAGCTTGATATTTCTCATTATTTGTCTCTGTCAAAAGCATTTCTGCTGCAGTTTTCTTCAACTCTGTTCTGAAGTTACTTGAGAATTTTTCAGGTGCTACTGTTTTCTTTGCTTCATTTTTTAGATTCAGGAGAATTTCTCCACCTCCATTTACTGTTCAACTGGATATGCATAGTTCAGATGATACTTCAGTAATATTCTTTCCTGCAGTTTAGGACTTTTTCTTCATTTTGTTTCATTTTTATTTTTGCAGCTTCTACAATAAAGTTGTATCACTTTAATCTACCCCTTCCAAGACCATTAAACTTTTGATATATGGAGTGGTTTATAAATCTGCTAAATGGTTCTGCATGTTGCTGGGCTTTACTATTTCTTCTTTCTTGCATCAGTTGTAGACATGATATTTTCTAGTAAGTTAATAGGCACTGTCTTCAGGCCTCCAGTAAAGATCCAACATTCCTTGATTTTGGACTCTATTTTGTGAAAGTGTGACTTAGTTGCTGTTGCCAAAGCTGAAGTCACTCAGTCAGCCGCGGCTCCAACTTCATGGCAAAGGGTCACCCCATTATGCTCCGTTCCTGTGACAGTGAATATCACACAAAATGCTCTTCACTGCCCCATGTGAAAAGTGGAACAGACAGAAGTTTCGACAAACTAACAACCCGCACAGTATACCATGCATAATGCCGCTGCCAGAATGCCAACACAAATGTCAGTAAAAAAAAAATACAGTTCATTGTTGATGGAAGCGGCAGTCACTAAAAAACTCGCAGGCACAAATTACTGCATAAGGCAACCCAGTTAGTTCAGGGACCGGCCGGCAACCATTTTTCGGAACATGCAGTTCACGCTACAAACCCCAGACAGATGTAAAAGCACTCCACACATATTTTATGAGGTCAAATTGTCCTCAGAATTTATACCCTTTAGAAAAAATCTCAGCAGCTACTGGGGATTTAACCCAAACCAAAGGGTTTGTAAGCTAGCACATATACCCAGTACCTCCTTGAAACTAGTGCCATATTAAAACGTAGTAAGTAAAGGATCCTTCTACATGAATTGAGGCATTATAAGCATATGGTGATAGACACATATTTTTATAAGTCAAATATAACCTGAGAGGTGATGTGGTCAATATCACGCTGGCTGCCCTCACTTCCCAAGACAATTCTTGGTACCCACTGAGTTCACCTAGGAGCCCAGGTCAATTAAAAATTATCTGCCTCGAATGCCATCAAACAATCAGCTACCATGGCTCCCATGTCAAAACATCATCCCATAAAATTCAAACATTGAAATTCAAACAAATTCTATTAGACCTCAACTTACCAATAAACTTAGATCCTGCCATGTTATGTAATAAAGTTTAAACACGTTGAAATTGCCAAACAATGAAAAAACAGAGCATGACATTAAATTAAAACCAACAAACATAATAGGTAATATGGCTAACTGTGTTTCTAATGCTGCTAACACTTACAATGTATATTTTAATTAAGATCCAGGAAAATAGCTGACATGTACACAAATGTAATAGATTCAAACATGATTATTGTCAAATACTCAAAGTAAAAGAAGAATTCAAAATTAACTCAATCAATCAATCATGTGCCATGCCGGAAAGCATGGGCGATCCTGAATCGCCATTTCACTCGATCACCAGAGTCGTTGATCAGTTCAGTGTTCCTGTCTCGTCCATGCCATCCAGGTATTTTCCTCTCGGTCTTCATCTTGGTCTGTTTCCTTCGATCTTGCCAGTTGTCACTAAGTTCTCCAACCCATTTCTTCTCATAACATGTCCAAAACATTTTGACTGTCTACGTCTAATTTCTCTAATCAATTTACCAGTTTCATTTGTATCCTTTAGTACTTGGTCATTGGTTTTTCTATCTGTCCGTAGTATTCTTTGCATTTTCCTCAGAAACTACATTTCTGTAGCCATCAGATGTTTTTCAGCTTGACTGCTCATTGTCCAAGTTTCACATCCATACAAAAGAACAGGCTCTATGTATCCCCTCAACACTCTTTTTCTCGTTTCAATTGACATCTTTTTATTGGTCAGAATGTTTTTCATCTTGCTAAAGGCTACTTTCGTCATGGCTATTCTTGTTCTAATCTCTTCAAGGCATCTCCCATCAGATATTATGACTGTTCCAAGATAATTGTATCGATTAACTTGTTGAAGAATATTCCCATTTACTTGTATATTACATTGTGGTACTTCGTTCTTCCTAGTGACGACCATAACCTATGTCTTTTTACAATTTAATTCTAACCCCAGCTGCTCACTGTGTACAACAACCACATCTACTAATTGTTGCAGATCCTGCGCATTGTCTGCAATCAATACTGTATCATCTGCATATATAATGTTATTGATGTTTCATCCTCCAATGCTGATTCCATTTATATCTTCTACAGTTCTGAAAATATTTCACTGTACAGGGAAAAAAGATCTGGAGACATTACACATCCCTGCCTAACACCTCTCTTAGTAGGCTGATATTGTCCCATTTCATTATCAATCCTTATGGCAGCTTGTTGTTTCCAATATATGGTAGCTTGTTGTTTCCAATATATGGTTTTTATAAGTCTAATGTCTTTACCATCAATCTGTAGATCTGCAAGCATATTCACCATGTTGACATGTCTCAACTCTATCAAAAGCTTATGTGTAATCAATAAAGCAAAGATGTATATCCTTGTTTACTTCTATAGCATGTTCAATAACTGTCCGCAGCATATACACAGCATTTACTGTACCCTTTCCTTCTACAAACCCACATTGTTCTTCCCCTATTTCAGGTTGTAATGTCTTCCTCACTCTTTACATGATAATTTGTAGCAAAATCTTTGTGATGTGACTTATTATTCTAATTGTTCTATGTTGATCACATTCCAAGGCTCCTGATTTCTTTGGGATTGCAATAAATACAGAGTTACATAATTCAGAAGGTATATCTCCAGTATCATATAATGTATTCAGCAAAATTAACTACTTAGGTGATAACTAATAGTAGTAACAATAATTTTAAGACATATATTTTTACACTTAAATAGAAGGAAAAAACCTGTAAAATAATAGTATTATTGAAAGCCAATAAAATATGTCAAATATAATTTGTTCTGTAACAGTTGAAAGGCAAACATACATGTTCATATATGCCTGTTTGATTGTGTGCATGTCTTTGTTTTCAGCTTGTCTTTTACATACTTTTTGGTTCCTTAGCTTTGGAAAATTCCACCTGCAACCCTGTCAACTCATACATAAGTAAGTAAATGAGAGGACTCCTTTTTAAGCCATGAAGCATATTGGATATTATACAGTACATAAAGGTAGTAGAGTAAAGGTAAGAGCCCTTCAAGAGAATCAATAATAACAACAAAATTGCAAGGTACTACTTGTAACAGGGGACAAATATGTACAGCCCATTTAAAACAAACTATGGGGTATGTCATGATGAAATGTAAGAAGCACTGTCATGTATGATACAATAATTAGTACACATGGCGAATAGACATGGGATAGAAAGAAAGAAAATGTGACAATTGTCTGGAAGATAGATCCACTATAAATCTGTTTTTGTCTTGATAGATGTACTGCTGAAAAAGCTGTACACCAAACAGATCTGCATTCTTCTAGTAACCTTAATTGTCCAAATCCTGAGAATGTTCCTATATCATCAGATGGAAGATGCATGACAGAGGTTAAGAATAGATTAAGCAAAGCAAAAGCTGCTTTTCAGAAGATAGAAAGTTCTTATGTAATGTTACTTGTACTGATTGTTAGAAAGACAGTACTGAAATGTTATATTGAACTGTTCCACTGCATGACAGTGAATCTCAGAATGTGAATGAGCAAACCTAGGAAGAGTCTAGAGGTAGCAGTGATGTGGTTTATGAGATCAATGTTTTGAATATCTTAGACGGCCATTATAAATCAGTCTTTTTTCTGAACTCAGAATGGGAAATTATATCCCCCCTCCCGCATATCCTATTTACATGACATCGCTGTCAACACCAGCATTTTACTGCTGTTGTTGATGTCTTGGCAAGATTACGCTCAGTAGTTTGCCATTGCTTTCTGAGCGACTGCTCACATATCTCCATAAGTAACCAATGTGACGCAATCCGCTACCGAATCTCGCGCAGCTGTACTCCCTTACGTGGATATACGGGATTACGAAGAAAGTTGTTAACTCCTTCGCCAGGGAGACCAGCGGGAAATTATACTCTTCCATATTTCTATTCATTTTTATGTTTCACTCCATTATCTTTGAATTTTGATATCTTGCAGAGTATAGTAGATTATTAGCTCTGCTCACTTAATCGCTATAGTATTCTCGTGATACCTTTCAATAATTTTGCATCCAACATTCATTTCACCTGGATTATTCTCCACTAAGCCATGTGTTTTCTTGGACTGCCTTTACATGCAAAAGTAACAGCCATCTAACACCCACTATCTGCTGATCAGATTCTTTTCACCTGTTCGTGTGTAAATAGTGTCAACAAAGTTGTACTAGCCATTTGTTTCCAGGTCGCAGGTCACTTGCATCAATTTGACTTAATGTTCTCTCAGTTGCATTTTTATCTCAACCTCTTGATGCCTCAGGAGACTGTGACATACCGAGCTGGTCAAGGACTGTTGGTGAGATCTGTCACAGAACGCCACATTAACATCCCACTTTTCGGTTCACAGGGGTCACTTAGACAAAGAACAGAAGAATGAACTGCATTCTCTAAAAGCATAGTACAAGACGTCTAGCCTTGACGTAAGATTACAAACCACCAGTCCACTGCTACATAGGAACACTCTTCGATTTAATGCTAGGACTCATCTGTCAGAATACAGGTGGAAGGTTCTGCTTGATAAGACGCCCTGGGTTAACAATAGAGTCAGACTAATGGGGCCGTCAAGCTACAATGTCAGTTCAGCTTCAAGCCGTAGGAGGGTCAAATTGATAACACTGCACATGCAGTGTCAAACGGACCAGTGTGAAACAGGGCTGTAGGGGAGAGGCTATTCATTACCTGTGGGAAGTGTCTGCTGGATAAGGAACTGCCCAGGCGTGAACAACATATTGACCATGTAGAGACAATAGGCCTAGGGCTGTAAATATGCCAAGTCCAGCCGACCACGCAGACTGAACGATGCATGAAAACAGACAGATGGCTGGCCACACAGAGTGGCCTAAGGGCAATTAAAACCAGACAGAGAGGTGCCCCAGGAGATAAGAGCATCTAGTCGGCCTTCGTATAAATAGGCTAGGTTTGGAAGGTTTCAAATCAGAATAAGTCAGGATTTGGAACAGGTATGAATGATCTTTAGACTTTCTGTATAGAGAGATCTTCTCCTTATATTGTCTAAGATCTTCTAGGAATGTTAGTCTCAGTAACTAAAGTCTTTTAGATGTATGTACTGATTTTCAGTCTATATCTGACCTAGGTTATTTCAAGAACTATCATTGTCTCATGTTACTTGAGTATGCACTATTCTCTTTCAGTCAGTGTACTATATCATATTGCTATAAGTGTTACTCTTGCTATACAAGTAGAAACCTTTTGCGAGGCAGACTTTGACTATGTTCTGGGCATACTTTTGACTTTCATTTATCATGTTAGATGTCTGTTCCTCTATGGAAACTATTAGTTTCTCAGTTGTTGTAGATAATTATGTTACTACAATATTTGTATTCATACTACGTATGTAGGAATACCTTCATATGCCTAATGTTTAAGTACATGTTGAATATATGTATTTGTAACGCCATATGAATATACGATGCTAGGACTATGCTTCGTACATATTCTTTTTATGTTTATACGTCACATTTCGTATGTATACAAACTAACTCATTGTTATGCCATTTGTAGGAATAACATTATATGTCTATTTTGAATTAATATACTTTATGTGTATTGGATGTCTGATATATCGATTTGTCAAATGCAAACCTACCAATATGAAAAGTGTTATGCTACTGTGTGCGCATTGGCACATTGCCTATTGATTGTGTTTGAGGCAGAGGCGTAGTGGTGCGGACATTACCCACACTCGGTATTGGGTTATGGTCCCCTTAACCCTTTCAGTGTGTTGTGGACGAGCGTTTACGGTAACTCACAGGGGTCTTTCACAGAGCTGATCACGGTATGTAAGCCCGGAGATCAGGTACTATTAGGATATCACTACCGACTCTTTAATCTGAGAAATAAAATGTTGGATGGTACTTACTGTGAGAAACTACGTGTCTGTATTAGCGACATGGACATAGGACAGTGCATTCCTCATGACGGGACGTTATTATGGATGGCAGAAATGTAATAATTACAGTCGTGTTATACTGGAAAAGTCTTTCCCAGACTAGACGGTAGGACAGAGATGTAGGGGAGAGTGAACGCAGTAAAGCTGGAAGAGAGACATAGCCAGACTTGTGAGTGTGTTTATGGTGATAGATTGTATGTATTACTTAGGATGGTACTGATGTAGAGCTAGATATAACACTTTCTTGACTATTTCTTCCAAGCTCTCAATAAGAGTACCTGAGTATAGATCTCAAGAACTAGGGATAACTAGGTAGTGCCAGAACTGGCAAGCATCAGAAGACCGGCAAGCTGATTCTACTGGAGAGTGGAGATCTGACCATAGCTGCTTAGCTGAGTTATGTAAATGTACTTTTGATCATATCACATGTATGAGGGTATATTGCATAGTTCACCATCAACATCATGATAATCATCCATGACTAATGATAGACAATAAATGTTGTAGTTTGTTTTAAACTAAGTTATCTGTTATTTTTCCAATCGTGTATGCATGTTTGTGTGTGTACATTGGTTTACTTAGACACCAGGGAAGGGAACAGTCAGGGGAGAAAACCTGCACTGGGCTAGTAGTCAATTTGTAGACTTTGTAGACTTAAATCTAACTCAGCTAACCTTCTCCTTCCCACTCCTTGGCGAATATTAAGCACAGCTAATATCATTTTGTTACAAGCCACTTGTAAGCTGTACTCTTGATATTCATGGGCTTAATCTGTAGTTCAGCCATATAGATTTTGTCCCTAGTCATTTTCTGACTATTTGGGGTTGCTCGCCAGTGAATAATATATTCAACTAGGTGGTGGCGCACCCCCACTTCCGAAAAAAACACCATAATGTTCTTATTTTCCATATCTGCTTTGTTTGAAACTTTCAATGTATGTTTTTCTTTAAAATTCTATGATTTGGGTTGTATGCATTCTAAACCAGGCTAATTTCATGACAATGCCATGTGATGCACTACTTGAAGATCACGTAGGAGCATAACATTTTTGTGTTTATAAAAATCCAAACTGTGATTCATATTCTGACTTCTTGAGTTAAAGTTATTCTGCCTTTAATGTAGGTAATGCTAGTTCCAAGTATTATTTGCTATGGGAGATCTTACCTTCACTACTTTTCCATCTCAGACAATTCCCACAATATTCTGAAAATTGACTGGCACTCATCCAATGAGGTTGGGTCAAACCCAAAACTGTACTGGTTTTAAAAAAAATCTTAATATCGAAACAACTGAGGATTGAAACTGGACCATTGTCATGGCAGGCAACCACATGAACCACAATGGCATGATGTTTCCCTGCCCCTCATTCTGACAAGAAACAAACCCAAGGAAAAAGTAAACACATAAATATGATTTACCTCTGGTGATAACCTCTTGAATTTGGAAGGCATAAATGTATCATTAGTTTCCTCTGCAGGTACCACTATTTTCAATCCATCCAAAGCACTGAGATTGGTATCAGTGGTATTACGTCTTTCATTATCTGGGATAAGCACTGTAGCAGCTGCTTGTAGCTTTGCTTTCATCTGTAGGTATGTGACATCATACATGGCATTGTGTTTCTTCCGGGCACTCTCCTTTTTTTCTCGTTCCTTTTCCTGCAAATGTACACAAGAAACAGAAGTCTGAAAAACAAAACAAATCATGACAAGAACATGAAAAGGAATAGCAACAGATATGTAATGAAAACCAACAGTTAAAATAACAAATATCTTAGAAGACCGTAGAGTTGCATAGAACTTCTTGTGGATAGTGACCACAAAGGCACTGTGGCTGTTTCAAATACAATATTCTAGTTTGTAGTATAGAGTCGATACAATTACCCCCCCCCCCCCCCCCCCCCCCCACCCCACCAAAAAAAAAGAATCAATGCAGCAGTACCTAGAAAGTCCAGAGAAAGACAATGTTTACTCTATTTCACTGTCACTCTGTAAGACAGACATACATGAGTGTTTAGTGTAAAGAGACTGAGCCTTATAGGATAAAATCCAGTTCAATGAAGTCAATCCTCTTGCCTTTAAACAAGACAGTTGCTGACAAAATAACTACCTAGCAGTGAAACATTGATGCAGACACTTTACCTTGACAGCACTAACAGCTTCCTCCTCATATGACGTTGATACAACGGCCAAAATCAGGTTTATCAAATAAAATGCTCCAAAAAATATTGTCACAATGAAGTATATGATATCCCATGGTCTATTAGCTCTCAGAATCTGAAAATAATGCAAAATTGTATGTTCAAATGTTAGCATATCAAATTTAATTTGTAACTTTGCCCTGAAAATAACTTAAACGATATAAAAATTAACAGACTGGAATGATCAACGCCTGTGTGTTACTGCAACACACTAGAGAAGTAATGAATAGCAACACTGTAACCTACGATGCAAGTGATAAGAGGAGAGTAGGAGGACTGTCAGACTGGCCACCTCATCCAACAGAAAACGTTAGCTGCAAAATCTAACCAATCATGAGTTATTTGACATCTCTGTGATGAAGTGGTGAAGCTGCATGCCTAGAGCTCCGAAGGTTGTTGATTTGTTTCTGGACTCCATCATTCAGTTCATGAGTGCAGTTTTCTTTGAGACTTTTGGAGATCGCTGCTTCTGGGAGGCCTCGCTGCAGAAAGAGATCAGCTGTAAACACTTTGGATTCATCAACTCAGATGTCTCTCTTTGTCAGAATAACTCTTAAAGTGGAGTATCCTTAAATAGGTTGTTTCATCTGTTAGTGTGTCATTCACCAGTAGTCATTTATGGATAGCCTCCTCTGTCCATTATGAGTGTTCCAATTACTGATGCTCTTGAAGCCAATGGAGCTGTTTGCTTATTGCTTCAAATTCCAACAAGACCGGGACATTATATCCACATAAGTTTTTGTAAGATAGGCATGTCTATACAGTTTACTCATACATGCCACATCTGCCAATTTTGAAATCTCCACTGTTATGGACTAAGAAGCAGATACAATGACTACTCTAGTGACCTCAGTACCAGCTAGTAACCTCAAAGCCACTCCATGATGTACAGGAACTTTGATATATATACTATCGCATCCTCTCTGCTGACGTTTTCATCTCATGAACTTTGAACTTGAAAATTACCATTACATCATCATCCACTTTTTTCACAAAAGGATAGAAATGTCATGGAACAAATCTAGATCATTATAATGTGAAAAAGAACCATCTGGCACTGAATGTATGTGGCATGTGGCATTTGCTCAATAGTTCTTGCGGGCCAGATAGTAGCACAATAAACAAGGCCTTCTAGATAACGAAACTCATCAATATATATATTCTCATTCGCACCTTTCCGTCTTGACAGACGATAGTTTGGTACATTGTGCTTCAAAAAGGCTTAATAACTACAACCCATGGCGGTGGTGAATGTGACTGATTAGGCCAATTCGCGCTGTACATGTTTGTCCACAGTGGATGCATGTGAAAACATGGTCATTTCCACCATCATGCACCATCTTATGCCTCTCACACTCTATGTATGCTTTATCTGCAATCATTTTCTCCTTTGTCTTTATTCCATTTATGATAGTTGCCCTCCATGCAACATGTTCAGCAGCGACTTGCTCCCAATGTGCATTATCAATGCCTGTATCAATCATGTCCCACTTACACACATCTTTGTATCGTAGTAGAGGCCGACCTTGAGATCTCTTACCCATCTGTAATTCACCAAAAAAAGAAGTCCTTTGGTATTCTACCATCATCCATCCTCCTAACATGTCCTATCCATCTAAGTCTACGAAGACTGAGCATGGAACACACCGTCACACAACCTGATCTTTCCAATACTTCAGTATTTGTGATTTTGTCTTGCCACTTAATACCAAGTATTCTTCGCAGACACCGCATATGAAAGCTGTTTAAACGTTTCTCTTGGTGTGAGTAAGTTGACCAGGTTTCACTGCCATAAAGAAGAGTACTAAGGACACAGGCTTGGTAGACAAGGACTTTTGTTTTGGCAGTAAGCTTCCTGTTCTCCCAGACTCTTTTTGCTAACATGTTCATTGTTGTTGCTGCCTTACCAATCCTGATGTTGATTTCCTGATCTAGGGATAATTTGCTATTTACCTCTGATCCTAGATATGTAAAATGGTCTACTATCTCCAGTTCGGCGTCGTCAATAAAGATTGATGGTACCCCATGTGCACCTTGTGACATAATCTGTGTCTTCTTTTTGCTTAATTGTTAAACCAAATTCAGAACAAGCATTGGAGAATGCAGATAGTAGATGTTGTAATTCTTCCTCAGAGTGGATCGTAATTGCAGCATCATCCGCAAAAAGCAACTCTCTGATTAGTACCCTCCTAATTTTGGTCTTGGCCTTCAGTCTCTGGGCATTACAGAGGCCACCATCTGAGCGTGAGTGAATGTATATACCGGCATCCTGATCATGAAGGGCTTATTTCAGTAGAAGTGAAAAGTATTTTCCAAAGAGGGTGGAGTCCTTGCTTAACTCCACTCTTGATTTCAAACTCTTCTGAAGTTGCACCATCAAACTTGATTATACCCTTCATGCCTGTGTGGAACGATTCCGCAATTGACAGAAGAGTTGGTGGGCAGCCAATCTTCTTTAGTGCCTTGAACAGACCCTCACGACTGACAAAATCAAATGCCTTTGTGAGGTCGATGAAAGCAATAAACAGTGGTTGATTCTGTTCCCAGCCTTTTTCTTGCATTTGAATAAGAATATCATGTCAATGGTAGACCGGTTCTGTCGGAGGCCGCACTGTGATTCAGGGTAGACTTGATCTCCTAGGACTTGAAATCTGCGCAGAACAATTCTGGCAATATATATATATATAAGTATGTCTACTGGGTAGCACCTTGTGGAGTTGCCTTTGGATGGAGAGGTTACCTTGAATACCTATTAAGTAGCCATAGTCAAAAACATGTGGTCACTCAGAGAAGGTGAGCTGTGTGGGGCAGTTGTGTTAAAGCCAGTCAGCTGGTAAGGGATACCATGTCTCCTGCCTGCCATCTTGCGGGGCCAGTTATTTTTTATAGAAGCTAGTGGACTTAAACCATAGAAAAACCAACAAAACACAAGGGGAAACCACCACTGCAACAATCCCTGCAATAATCAGCACCTGAAAATACACACACATGCGCTCATGCAAATGTTTCGACCACAAAAAAATCAATAAACATAAAACAAAACAATACTAATTTTAACATCCAAGAAGTAGTTCGATAAACAAAACTGGGAATGGAAAATGGTGGAGATGTAAAACGAGAAAGGGATGCAGAAAGCTGAAAGAAACAGAAAACAAAACAAATATTTGGATCTGTTAACAGATGAAGCCGGTCTCCCTGGTTCAGTGTTACACAACTTTCTCTGTTATCCTGTATACTCTCGTGAGTAACGTGGCACGCACGAGAATCGGTAGCGGTTCTCTCCGCATCGGCAACTTACGGGGTATGTGAGCCGGTTCTCAGAAAGCAATGACAAACTACTGAGCGCAATCTTGCCAAGAAATCAACAGTCAGCTGAAAGATGCTGATGTTGACAGTGATGTCCTGTAAAGGATATGCAAACAAGACCCCCCAAAAAACCAAAAAACATGAAACTTTTCATGGATCACTCTAAATAATATATGAAAATATTAATAAATGTTGTGGATTCATCTTTCAATATGCACATGTAAAAGTTATGATATTTAAAAATAAACACTCACCTTATTGTAAATGTCTTCCCAAAAATCTAAGGTGATTAGCTGGAAGCAGGAGAGGAGTGCCCAACCAAAGTGATCAAAATTGAGAAAGCCATGCCTTGGGTTATCTCCAACATCAGGAAGACAAATGTATCCCAAAGGACACAAGCTAGCAAACAAATGTTATGTCTGAACAATAAAGAATGCTGCCAAAAATGTGGACAGTAATAAACAACTAAAATACTGCTTCGAATTATGTAATATAGCAAATGTGCACTTACTTTATTAATATTAAACTATAAAGATGAAGTATGACACTGTTATAAATAGAAGTAACAGTAACAATAAGGTTGAGAGAAAATGTGCTCTGTACTGCAGTTGTGGAAATAATACAAACAACTTTGGTTACGCAGCTGATGACACTAGTTTGATAGCAAAACATCAGAGGGAACTGTATGAAATGACTGGTGCAGGGGTTGAAGACTGCGAAAGAAGGCTCTCTGCAGGAAGACAGAGGTAATGGCAATTCCCTGTTCAGCTATAAAATTAAAGTCAATGGTCTAAAATAGGTACCAGGCAATTTCGTTGGCAGAGAGTGTAATATGCTCCACAAACTATAGTAGGTCCTTTGACTGATCAACATCAGAAGCTGTGAAATACTATGAGAAGAAACTTGGGGATTTCAGCACTTAATTGAAGCAGGCAATTTCATGGGAAATAAAGGAGGAGGTTTGATACTGATTAAATAATGCATCGAGTACTGATCTAATATGTCTCATGGCATGACAAGGGGCCCTCGACTTATTTTTAACTATATACCTTCATAAATGTTCAAGTCTACTCCTACATATCACACAACACAATGTACAACAAACTCTGTAGCACTAGTGAGAATCCAAACATGTGTTTACCAGAACCAAACATGATATGAATATTCTTTTCATGGGTAGGATTCCTAATCTGCAATTGGGCCCAGCACAACCACTTACTGGGCATACTGCTTTGATTAAACTCTGTAAAGGGATTTTAAATGTGTCCAAATGTGCACAGGTCCTCCTTCTTTTATCTGTTATACAAAAAAGACTAAATACCTGATCCACAATCTGAGAATCTATTGGGAATTTATAAGGGGCGTTAATTTGAAATCTGTTTGTGCCGCTCCGCGCATAATTGCGTACGCTGAACATGATCATGTCATAGTCATGTAATAAGTACTGACCAATGAATAAAAGAGTATGTGCCTATCGTTCTATGATGCATAGGTTCTATTTCTGACCATTGAGAAAATGGCCGGGTTGATCCAAAATCTGTTCAAAGAAGCTCAAAGAGCGGTGATTCAGTTTCTTTCATTTGAAGGATGTCGACCAGTGGACATTCATTGAAGAATGCAGGCAGCGTACGGTAACAAATGTATGTCGAAGACAACAGTGACAGACTGGGCACGAATGTTTCGGAAAAGATGTCAGTTCACGACAGATCTTCAATGGCTGGGTCAAGGGCATATTATTGCAACAGAAAAAACCATCACCAAAATTGATGCAGCAGTACAGACGAACCGTTGTCGAAGCATAAGTTCGCTAGCAAAAGAATTTGATGTGTCAATTGGGACAATTCAGAAGGTCGTTCGTAAGAAACTGCAATATCGGAAAGTGTGCTCACAGTGGGTACCACGGATGTTGACCGACCACCAAAAAGAGGAACGCATGGGATGGTGTTTGAACCTCTTGCTGCGTTCCAGAGTGGAGGGTGATGCATTTCTCTTCCGCATAGTGGCAGGCGAGGAATCATGGTGTTACCACTTTGAGTCGAGCAGCAAAAGAGAGAGCATGCAATGGAAGCATGCTGGATCACTAAAAGCCAAAAAATTCAAGTTACAGGTTTCCGCTGGTAAGGTTAGGCTGAGCGCATAATTTTACCATGAAGGGCTATTGTTGGCCAACTTTAAAGAACCTACTTGCAAACACTAGACAATCTGCAAAACGCCATCAAGAATAAACGACCCGGCATGCTTTCTCACGGTGTGATTATGTTGTACAATAATGCTCGTCTGCATGTCGCAAAGATTGTGCAGCAAGCATTAGCAAGGAAGAAGTGGGAAATTCTGCAACATCCAGCCTATTCTCCTGATTTGTCACCATGTGATTTTCATTTGTTCTGACCTCTAAAAAAAGCTCTCAAGGGGCAACGATTTCACACAGATGCAGACATAAGGAACGCGGTAAACACTTGATTCAGTGAGCAACCACAATCCTTTTTTGCGGATGGCATTCGCCACCTACCTAAGCAATGGGATGCTTGCCTGAATGCCTGTTATGCATAACATAATACTTAATATAATAATTCACATCTTGGCACTTGGGACATTCACACACATTCTCCGTGTCACTCTTCAAAAGCCACTAACCAGCTACTCTGCTGATTATGTTAGTCGGTTAGTTAGTCGAAAGATCATCCTCATTGCACATCGAACCATTCAGTCCATAAGTGCTCGGATCCCCTCCTCAGCAAATCCCGTAGCGTGTAGCGGCTAACGACACCAGTTCTGTGTTGGTTTATCAATCTTCTTTGGCTTCTTGCGTAGTGTTCTTGTTTGGCCACACCTCTTTCAATTTGCTGTTCTCGCAGTCTGGTCATAGTTGTAGATTCACAGTCATCACCTGGTTCACACAAAAGTCTTACTTCTCGTAGAGCATTAAGAATGTCAGCCTGGTCCATGGCGCGTCCGCCCTCCACCGTAGCCTCATCTGCTAGCTTGTCAGCCCGCTCATTTCCTTGTACTCCCGCATGCCCTGGCACGAAGATGAAACTAATCTTTGCCAGCCGAGACCACTCCAGAGGCAGCAAACATTCTCTTCGGATCGACCCCTCCTCTATCTTCTTGATCATGTTCATTGAGTCGCTAAGGAAACATGCCCTAGTGAATATCTGTGTCTCGAGCCATGTTATTGCTTTACTTACTGCCATGACTTCCATAGTCAGGCTACTTGTGGTTTCAGTGAAAGCACCAGAGTCCTCCTTCACAAAAATCCCTCCGGCCTGATCCGTAAAGGCCCATGAGCTTCTCACATGTCGGACGATCGACCCATCTGTGTAGATGACAGCATCACTGTCTAGCGAATTCTCGAAAATCAACGCTTGTACTTCAGCCTCCACAGCAGCCGGATTTTCTTGTCTGCATTTTCTATCTAGTTGGATGAAAACTGAAAAGGATGTGCAGAAATCTGTTGGCACTTGTACCCACTCCTCGCCAGGTTCTAAGTCCTCAAGTGAACACACCTGTTCAAGAATGTCTTCTGCTTGACCCATCCACGACCATCCTCTTTTTAACCTGCTGCCCTTCATCTTCATAATTTCACTATGCAGTGGATGTTGTGTATTTGCGTTAACTCTGAGGTAGGCGCGTATTCTTGTATTCTCTCTTCAATGGTTGGAAAATCAAGAAGGTAGCGCATTGCCCTGCATGCTGTATCTCTTGTACATCCAAGAATAATGCGCATAGCTTTATTCTGTATCCTTTCCATCTGCTTACGGCTGAGAGTCAGGATTGCCATTGCATACTCAAAAACAGACATGACCAATCCCTCGTACAGAAGACATAGATGGTGCTGCTCAGTTTTCTGCCGCCATCACCCGCATCGCAGCCAAACCCCGCTTGGCCTTTGTTATCACCTGGTCTATGTGCTCATTATAAGCAAGGCTTCGATCAAACCGTATCCCCAGGTAATTCATTGCCTGCGTTCTTTCCACCGCCTCTGAACACAGCTTTACAGTTGATTATTCCATTAGCAATTTGTCTAAACGTCTGCTGGGCTTTTCCTCAATGCTCTGAATATCATTCAGACCATCTCCTCAATGCTCTGAATATCATTCAGACCATCTCCTCACTGCCTTTTGAGCCAGTCTCTCCAGATATGGATATGGATACTCTGTTCAGCTGCCCTTTTCACCAGAGTCCTCACCACATTACTTTTATCATAAAGTAGCTGTCTGTCCAGAAGGGCAGCAGTAGTTAATCTATCAGCCTGCTAAGCATAACTTACCCTGCTCCAGTACTGTTGCCACACACAGGAACTTCTTGGTTTGTGTCAAAGTACCAATTATCTTGATTTTGAATGGAAAAAAAAAATGAGTTACAAATATAATACTGCATCATTAATTCATTTTCTATCAAGCAACTCATTGTATGTTTACTCCATATGTTATCTGCCTTGCTGAATTTCTTTTGTTAAAGACAGTTATTATATAAAATACTCTATCCAAATTGCTGTTTTAACTCCATATATTTGTTTGATACAGTGTTACTAGTAGAAAGAGAGCAAGAGTTACAAAAACTAGTGGAATAAGTAAACAGGCAGAATGTGGCTTAGATATTAACACCAACAAACAAAAACTATGATAATTTCTGTGGAAAGGAAAGATCATCAATGTGACGAAGTCTCCAGCTTCCCCATCATCTTTTGAGTAAAGTAGAGCAAATTCTCTTTAAAAACCCTCATGTAATTATATATAGAATCTATATTCGTTTTTATTCCTATTTTTCTATGTATAGATAGTCCATGGCTATAGCATAAATCTACTGCTATTTAATGTTATTACTCTAGTGGGAAATAATACAGTTACAGAAGTAACCTACAAATTTGGCTACGACTATTTCACAATTTGGTCGGATAAATTAAAGGAAACGAACTCCCTGGCACGACCACTTCCGGTCAGGAGAAAAATAGTAAACTCGTTCTTTCGCAATCTAGACGTCGGTGTAAAAACATCTGCTAGTCGCTAGGCTCTATAAAATACTTATAAAGTGTTAAGAGTTTTATCTTTGGCGCGTATTACGGCCATAAATATATTAGATATATTAGAGAGATACCTAGAGCAGTTTTTGTACCTGACAAGTTGGTCAGTAGATTAGAAGGATTTGACACCTTCAGCACCAAGCTTTAGATGTGCCAACCTGTGTGACATTGTGAAGCATCACTCACCATCTCACTTATGCCTACTAACTAGGGTTTACACTCACTGTGTAAGCCGGAGAACCAGAAGATAAGTGGCCAAACTTACCGTTGGCCACCACCACCACCATCATCATTCAACTCAAAACATACTATAGGCCAAAGAGTTACGTCAATGATTAGACAGTCTAGTAGATTCAACCCATATTAGATATGCAATAGGATACAGGGAAGTGTATCCCTTTTTATGTACAGGGCTGCCTCCAGTGGAGCACCCAAAGTGTTATCATATATTAAATGTTAATGTGATTTTAATTTTACAAACTCTAGTTGTTACCTAAGTAACCTTAGTCATAGTAGAGTGAGAAGATATGAAAGTTTGTCTCTGTTATATATTTTACTCTGTCTTTCTCCGTGTCATTGAGAGGGATTAGAGTTTTGGGGGCTCGAGCTTTTTATTTCAGGCACGTAGCTAGACAACCTTGGCAGACTGTCTTTCTTATACAAGTATAGTTGTACGCCATTCCTGTCTGCCTGAACACTGTCAGAAGATTGGACTTGTTCTGGGACCTTTACTCTGTCTAGAATTACGAGCTATTCAGTCTTGTCTTCTCCAGTGACTTATTTTTCTATTCTTAGAAAGTCTATCCGCAGCACGTTGATAGATTCCTTATCATCGTAGCTGACGCTACGCTACACATTACAGTAAATAAGGAGATACTTGAACAAATAACATGTTTCTCCTATCTTGGAAATGTAATAACAGATGATGGCAGAAGTCAAACAGAAATCAAAAAGAGATTAGGAATGGCCAAATATGCTTTCAGCAGCATGAAATCACTATTAACATCTAGAGAGAATAGCAATACATTAAAAATGAGAATTGTCAAATGTTATGTATATTCAACGCTATTATATGGTGCGAAAGCCTGGACATTGAACAAGCAATTAGAATGTCAAATAGAGGCCCTGGAAATGTGGATATACAGAAGAATATGTCTTATTTCATGGAAACATAAACAATAAAATACAGAGGTTCAAGAAAAACTGGGAATGAAAAGAGAGTTGATGAAAGAAATAAAAAAGAGGCAAGTGAAATATTTTGGCCGCGTTAAATGACATAACACTCTTGTAAAACCATACTGGAGGGTAAGGTTGAAGACAAGTGAGCAAGAGGTAGACAACAATACAAGTGGGAAGATAACATTAAGAGATGAATGAACAGCAATCTGACTCTGTCAGGCAAGAGACAGACAGTGATGGAGATCCATTGCAGCCAACCTTCATTTTGTAGACAGAACCTGAATGATTAACCCTTTACAAGGCAGGACGGCCATTTCCGTCCAATGCCTTTAACGAGCGGAACGTCCGATTACGTCCGATACTATTATGCATTGTAAAAACGCGATCTCTCAGCTTTCCAATACTTCCGACGGCTACTTTCGCTTTCGCCGACAGCTTGACAACGTGGCCGCCATTTGTAAACACGCTATTATGAATTTGAACGGACTTTTACGGACTTTTTTTTTTAGTTTTCGGGGTTTTTACGCTGTTTTTCAAAACGGATTTCGGCGATTCTTCAAGTGATAGCCGAGATTTCGCTCTGTTCAATTTAAGTGATATTAAAGGGCACGAAGTTGACTATCAATCGGAGCTAGATATCAGTGCAAAGTGTTACTTTGCGTTAGCAGTCTGAGTCGGACTTTAAAGAAAGTGATTATGATTCTGAAAATGTGATTGTAAATTGCCGCATAGATGACAGAAAATCACAAACAACATGCCGTATTTCGTAAATATTTGTGTTCATATATGGATTACCGACAACAATCACGTGAGTAACATATTCTGCATGCTTTTCCGTTCATTGTGTTGTTTATTTAACTAAAATCGGTTGACAAACACTTTATTTGTGATGTTTTTACTAACGCAACCCGAAATTTTACTGAACCTGTAAAAATCTTGCCCGTTCAGGGCTAAAAAAACGGACAAGCGTCTGCCCTGTAAAGGGTTAATTGATCTGTTTACATTATTTGAGACAACTAGTTGAGACAGAAATAGCTAAAAAAAAGGGCACAATATCCATACACCATAATGTGCTGTTCCATATTTATTACACGCACACCCATAAATGTGCCCATGATGCTGAATACAACTATTTGCAGGTGGGGATGGGAACAGAATGAAGACATTTGCATAGAATACAGTTAATATAAATAGGAACAACCCCCCCCCCCCCCCCCCCCCCCCCCCAAAAAAAAAAAAACCAACAACAAACAAACAAACAAATTAGAGAAATCAGATGAGAAATATAAATATAAATTATTAGTAAGAGCAACTGAACAGATTGCAGTTCAAGAATGGGTGAATTCTTGAAATGAAACTCAATGTTATTCACATTTTATATTTAGGTTGGAGTATGATAACGTCTTTTTCCGTAATCCCGTATATTCTCATGAGTAACGTAACCTGCATGAGAATCGGTAGCGGTTCTCACCACGTTGGTAACTTACGGGGTATGTGAGCCGGTCCCTCAGAAAGCAATGGCAAACTACTGACCTTAATCCTGCCTAGTACATCAACAGCAGCTGGAAAATGCTGATGTTGACTGCAACGTCCTGTAAGGGATATGCAACCAAAAAAAAAATGGTAGAAGCAGATCTACAAATTGATGGGAAAGACATTAAGACTTATAAAAAACATATATTGGAAACAACAAGCTGCCATAAGGATTGATAATTAAGTGGGTCAAAATCAGCCTATTAAGAGAGGTGTGAGACAGGGATGTGTAATGTCTCCAGATCTGTTTCCCTATACAGTGAAAATATTTTAAGAAATGTAGAAGATATAAATGGAATCATCATTGGAGGACGAAACATCAATAACATTAGATATGCAGATGATACAGTATTGACTGCAGACAATGAGCAGGATCTGCAACAATTAGTAGATGCGGTTGTTGCACACAGTGAACAACTAGGGTTTGAATTAAATTGTAAGAAGGCACAGATTATGGTCGTCACAAAGAAGAACGAAATACCACAATGTAGTATACAAGTAAATGGGAATATTCTTCAACAAGTAAATCGGTCAATTATCTTGGAACAGTAATAACATCTGATGGGAGATGCCTTGAAGAGATTAGAAGAATAATTGCCATGGCGAAAGTAGCCTTTAGCAAGATGAAAAACATTCTGACCAATAAAAAGATGTCAATTGAAACGAGAAAAAGAGTGTTGAGGGGATACATAGAGCCTGTTCTTTTGTATGGATGTGAAACTTGGACAATGAGCAGTCAAGCTGAAAAACATCTGATGGCTGTGGAAATGTGATTTCTGAGGAAAATGCAAAGAATACCATGGACAGACAGAAAAACCAATGACCAAGTACTACAAGAAACAAATGAACATCGTAAATTGATTAGAGAAATTAGACATAGACATTCACAATTTTTTGGACATGTTATGAGAAACCGGTCTCTGTGGCTAAGGGCTTGCGAACACGGTTTGTGAGCCCGTATAACCGGGTTCGAAACACAGCGGTGCTGGTTTTTTTTTCGAAAAAGGTATAGGGGCCGGTCATTCAGAAAGCAATGGCAAACTACTGAACGAAACACTTGCCTAGTACATCAACAGCAGCTGAAAATGCTGGTGTTGACTGCAACGTCCCGTAAGGGATACGCAACAAATTTTTTATGAGAAGAAATACATTGAATAACTTGGTGACAACTGGTAAGATCGAGGGGAAAAAAACAAGGGCAAGACAGAGAAGTAAATACTTGGATGGCTTGACCACATGGCATGGTCGAGACAAGAACATTGAGCTGATCCCCGACTCTGGTGATCGAGTGAAATGGCAAGTCATGACCGTCCACATTTACCGGCATGGCACATGATGGATGGATGGTAGTAGTACATTTCCCGTCAGCATGATACGGACCACATCCCCCACAGAGTGCTTGCTGACTGGTCTATAACAATATGCGTACAGCACTATATGCCAAATGTGCCTTAAGGCAAGTAAAAGGGTCCTTTCCTTTTATTTACATGCCCCATGAGGTTGTGTGAATGTGCGACAGTGTCATTACTGCAAAAAGTCCCAGCTGGTTGAAGGGAGCACCAGATGTTTCATTAAGTTTGACACAATTGTCCCATGTCCAGAACTGGGTAAGTGAAGACGTGGAACAGCTGTATTTGAAGTACCGCAGTCCAAGCTTTAGGACTACACTGGATCTAGTGAGAGACTGATGCTGAAATGTGTCTGCAGTAGTCAGGGTGGTAGTTTTACATGTCATCTAAAATGTACAGCCACTGTGTATGAGCATAAATTATTTGAGAGAATGAATCATTATTGCCGACCTTCACTGTGGAGAGCAAGCATGTTAGCATAGTTGATAAGAAGGTGCTCTGATAATGTCATGAGCAAGGTTAGACGAGGGTTCAACACCTGCATTCATTGTCTTGCTAAGTGAGATGAAAACTGGCCACCCATTCATCAGTCTACAAAATGTAATAGCCACCCATTAATCCATGTACAAAATGTAATGGCCACCTATTCATCCATGTACAAAATGTAATGGCCAACCATTCATCCATGTACAAAATGTGATGGCGCTATCACATTACAGACCCATAGCATAAAACTGCTTCGGGACAAATTTTTATTAAATTTTTCACTGCGGCGACAACACTGGGAAATGATGAATCTTAAGAAAAAAAAAATTCTTTTAATAATACAAACGTCTGCTCTGTATTTTCTCTAAAGTTTCATTATACTAAATATCTGAGATATTTTATGCAAACAATTCTTCAGTATCTATAAATTGTAGACGTGTGCAGAAAAAAATCTTGAAGCCTGCACATTTGTATATAATACTTTGATTTTATGAGTAAATGTAATCTTGATTTTTGAAAATGTATTCTATAAGCTAAAACATAAACCAAGCAGAGAAAACTGAGGCCAGCTGAACAACAAAACAATGAAATACAAATAACTTGTTCCCTTACTTGGATTTCTAATCCAGGCAGTATAATATTCATCAAACGTCAGTAAGGATTCATTTTCAGAATAGCCTGTCACTTTAAGTACACATTTATGCCTCAAAGAACCCATGTAGAGCTGAAGCCCAAACATGGCAAACACCATCAGACAAAATATTGTGAGTAATATAACATCAAACATCATCTTGAAGGCTCGAAGTAGGGCACTGACAATAGTTTTCAGTCCTGTAAAGAGCAATTTGAATACATAAGAGTATTATTTTCATGTACTGTACTCATAAACAATGCATTCTCTTAGTGAATTTAAACACAGAAGCCACAAACAATAAGTTGCACAATTTACTGTCTGACATATTTTGTGTCATCTTGTCAGGTGAAAACTGCAGAGTTACATATCAAATGTTATGAATGGATGAATATTCTGTCTGAAATATATAGCATACATAGTCACTGATACTGTTCGAATGTGGAACATGTGTTATCCCCACGGTAACAGCAGAGTCACAATGAAGTCTTTCTGTTGGTTATAACTTCAGTTTCTGTCACAGAACACAGCTTTACCATCCAATAAGACTTTCCCGGACTTCAAAATTGATGGACCACTAAGAGAAAGTACAGAAGAATGAACTGCATTCTCTACAAGCATTGTACAAGACCGTCTAGTCTTGACGTAAGATTACTCACAGAATCCTGCAAGTAAACAAACCGGTCTGCTTTCTACCTGGGAACAGTTTAATTTGACACCAGCATGGGTCACCCGCAGAGGTTATCAATCCAGCCAGACAGAAGGGTAGATGTGAAATGAACCGGGTGAATGCAGTCATTCACAGGAAAATGGTGTGGAATGTCGGGCTGATAATGGAACGTGTCTGACAGGCAAAAGTGTGAACCAGACCAGCGGGTGAATAGAGGCAATTAATTACCTGTAGGAAGCGCAGGGTGGCAGAATGATAACATAAGATGACCGCACAGGTGGAATGCTGTGTAAAAGCAGATTGAAGGCTGGCAATTAAAACTGGAAATTGGCAACGCCAGAGATTATTGGGTGTCTGATGGAGACAATTAAAACTGGGCATGTGCACCTCGAACCAGACAGGGAGGTGCCACAGATATTAGAGCGTGGATCATACTTAGCATAAATAGGCTTGCTAGACCTGTTCACTTTAGATACGACAATCAGTCGAAACAGGTATGCAACTATCTCAATGTATACGTTCTGCATTCATATGTATGATTCTTATGGTGCCTAGACTTCCCTAGGAATGTTATTTCTTAGTAACTTAGATGTATGGACTTTCAGTCGATGTCTGACCTAGGTTATTTCATGAACTATTATTGTCTCATGTTACTTGATTGTGCACTATTCTTTCTCAGTTCAGTATACACTATATTGCTAGAAATGTGCTATTCTTCTGACAAGTAACCTTATGTTTGGCAGATCTCGGCTATGTTCTAGATATACTTTCATGTGTCTTATCAGAAACTTGTCACTCATATGTAAACTAGCCTAGTCGCTTTTTGTTGTGTGCATTTGTTGTACAGAATATAGTCCACTGACTATATTTCTTTTATTCTTACCACGGCAGTGGCTAAGTAGTGACTAAACCGGGCAGATCAGCAATGTGGCTGTTCTGTGTGGTTACTTCAATGAGACTTGTTTATGTCTCATTTTGTATGTATACAATATTATAACTAACTCATTGTTATGCCATTTGTAGGAATAACATTATATGTCTATTTTGAATTAATATACTTTATGTGTATTGGATGTTTGAGATGTTATTTGTCATATGCAAATTGTCATATGGTAATTGAGTGTTATGCTATGGTGTTCTTATGCGCAGCGCACATTGGCATATTGCCTATTGATTGGGTGTGCAGCAGAAGGCATAGTGATGCAGGCATTACCCACACTTGGTATGGGGTGTATGGTCCGCTTAACCCTTTCAGTGTGTTGTGAACGAGCATTCACAGTAACTCACTGAGGCCTTTCACAGAGGATGATCACGGCATGTAAGCCGGAGATCAGGTACTATTATGATATCACTACCGATCCTTTAATCTGCTAAACCAACGGTTTAATGGAGCGGCTGTGAGGAACTGCATATCTGCCTGAATTAGTGACATTAACTTAGGACATTGCATTCCTCATGAGGACGTTATAAGGGATGGCAGAAATGTAATAATTACAGGCATGTTCGACTACTGGAAAAGTCCTTCCCAGACTAGACAGTAGGACAGAGATATAGAGGGAGAAGGAGGAGAGTTAACGCAGTAAAGCTGGAAGAGAGACTCGGCCAGACTGGTCATTGTATAGGGGGGTGGGGGGGGGGGGGGGGGAAATGATAGATTATATGTATTATCTAGGATTGTACTGATGTAGAATTAGATAATACACATTCTTGATAAACTAGGGACTTCCATTCCCCATCTTGGTGGTTAGGCATTGAACTGCTTCGGCCTCTGGAGTATTTATCTTTGTGGCTGCAGTTTGAATTGTGCATTTTCCTCATGTTGGACTGGTAGTATATGGTTCTGTCGCCCTGCTACTGAGTGAGTGCGTGGCGCGACTCTGTGAGCTGTGATATTCACGTGGAATACTTCTACATGTCTGCTTTTGTTTGTACAGTGATCTGCATGTTCAGAACAATGGCTACCGGCTGTTGCTGAATTGACTGACTTGCCTTTTCGGTTCATGAGTGCTTTTTTTCAGAAGACTCCTGGGAGTCGGTGCTGCAACTACGGAGTTTGTGCTTAATGTGATGCTTTCGACTGGTCGCCCTGCAGATAGAGACAGAGCCATGTGAGAAAACCCAGGTCAATGAGGCCTTTCTGGTGACTGCCGATTCCATCGACGATGAACTGTGGTTTTCGTGGAGGACTTTTGTGTTAGCATTCTGGCGGTGGCATTATGCACAGTGTACCTGTGGCAGCATTATGCACAGTGTACCTGTGTGGGCTGTTGGACTGCTGAGACTCCTGTCTGTTCCACTTTTCACATCGGACAGTGAGGAGCATTTTGTGTGATACTCACTGGCACAGGAACGGAGCATAACGGGGATGACCCATTGCCGTGAAGTTGGAACCTCGACTAACTAACTAACATTCTTGATTATCTCTTCCAAGCTCTCAACAAGAGCGCCTGAGTATAGATCCAAAGAACAAGGGACAACCAGGTAGCGCCAGAACTTGCAGGCGTCAGAAAATCGGCGAGCTGTTTCTACTGGAGAGTGGGTGTTTACTGGACCTACGCAGAACCCGGCTGTTCGCGGATCCCACTTGTAACCAGACCACAGATCCAAACAGGAGACAAGTAACATGAAAGTTATGTAATGTTTGTCATCATTTCACTTACATATTTGTTATATTGCATAACTTTCCATTACAGGTTTACGGCACTGTGGATTATAGGAGGCAGGACTGATTTGCGGCAAACAGCCAGACTCTGCAGCCCTTGATTGATAACAAGAAGATAGCTCTCTTAAGAAACAAGGAAAGACCAACGCGTAACTGAGTGATCTAAAGCAAGCTAGGAAGGATGTGCAAATGATTACTGGATCAAGTTATGTGAGTCCATTCAAATCGCAAGTGATAAAGAAAACATCAGAAGCATGCATGAAGGAATAAAGAAAGCCTGTGGTCCAATGATCAAAAGAAGTGCACCATTGAAAACCTTGACTGGAGAAATCATAACTGGTAAGAAACAGCAGACGGACAGATAGGTAGAGCACCATTTGGAGCTTTACTCAAAGGAGACCAAACTAGTGTATGATGTCCCTCAACTCCAATGAAGCTCTACCAACTCTTGACCTCCTGGACACACTTCCCACCATAACAGAAGTTAAGTGTGCTATAAATGAACTTGCATCTGGCAAGGCTCCAGGTAAGAATGGGATTCCAATAGAGGTTATCAGGAGTGGGCAAGACACACTCACTCTACAGATCCACCAGCTAACAGAGCTATGCTGGCGAGGACAAGTTCCACAGTATTTCAAAGATTCAAGCATCATAACACTGTACAAGAACAAGGGCGATCGGAGCGACTGCAACAGCTATAGGGGTATCTCACTTCTGTGTATTGTTGGAAAAGTATTTGCCGGAATTGTTCTGAGCAGACTTCAAGTCCTAGGAGATCAAGTCTACCCCAAATCACAGTGTGGCTTTCGACAGAATCGGTCTACCATTGATATGATATTCTCATTGCGACAAATGCAAGAAAAATGCAGTGAACAGAATCAACCACTGTTTATTGCCTTCATCGACCTCACAAATGCATTTGATTTGGTCAGTCGTGAGGGTCTGTTCAAGGCACTAAAGAAGATTGGCTGCCCACCAACTCTTCTGTCCATTGTGGAATCGTTCCACACAGGCATGAAGGGTATAATCAAGTTTGATGGTGCAACTTCTGAAGAGTTTGAAATCAAGAGTGGAGTTAAGCAAGGTTGTGTACTAGCTCCCACCCTCTTTGGAATATACTTTTCACTTCTACTGAAATATGCCTTTCGTGATCAGGATGGTGGTATATACATTCACTCACGCTCAGATGGCGGCCTCTACAATGCTCAGAGATTGAAGGCCAAGACCAAAATTAGGAGGGTACTGATCAGAGAGTTGCTTTTTGCAGATGATGCTGCAGTTACGACCCACTCTGAGGAAGAATTACAATGTCTACTATCTGCATTCTCCAATGCTTGTTCTGAATTTGGTTTAACAATTAGCAAAAAGAAGACACAGATTATATCACAAGGTGCACATGGGGTACCATCAATCTTTATTGACAACGCCGAAATAGAGATGGTAGACCATTTTACATATCTAAGATCAATGGTAAATAGCAAATTATCCTAGATCAGGAAATCAACATCCAGATTGGTAAGGCAACAACAACAATGAACAGGTTAAGAAAAAGAGTCTGGGAGAACAGGAAGCTTACTGCCAAAACAAAAGTCCTTGTCTATCAAGCCTGTGTCCTTAGTACTCTTCTTTATGGCAGTGAAACCTGGACAACTTACTCACACCAAGAGAAACGTTTAAACAGCTTTCATATGCGGTGTCTGCGAAGAATTCTTGGTATTAAGTGGCAAGACAAAATCACAAATACTGAAGTATTGGAAAGATCAGGTTGTGTGACGGTTTATTCCATGCTCAGTCTTCGTAGACTTAGATGGATAGGACATCTTAGGAGGATGGATGATGGTAGAATACCAAAGGACATCTTTTTTGGTGAATTACAGATGGGTAAGAGATCTCAGGGTCGGCCTCTACTATGATACAAAGATGTGTGTAAGCGGGACATGATTGATACAGGCATTGATAATGCACATTGGGAGCAAGTCGCCGCTGAACGTGTTGCATGGAGGGCAAACATCAGAAATGGAATAAAGGCAAAGGAGAAAATTATTGCAGATAAGACACACACCAAGCACGTGAGACGTAAGATGGTGCATGATGGTGGAAATGACCACGTGTTCACATGCACCCACTGTGAACGAACATTTACAGCGCGAATTGGCCTTATCAGTCACATTCGCTACCACCATGGGTAAAAGTTATTATGCCTTTTTGAAGCACAAACTATCATCTGTCAAGACGGAAAGGTGTCAATGAATAACTTTCCATAAATTCACCATCATTATAAGAACCATTATGTACACTTGTTAATGACAGATAATAAATGTGATTGTAGTTTGTTGTAAACTCATAGTTATCCGTTATTTTTAAATTGTGCATGCATGTTTGTGTGTGAACATTGGTGGGGGATTACTTAACTGCCAGGGAGGGGAAGCAGGGAGGGGATAATTTGCCCTGTCTAGAAATCCAGTCGGAGATGTAAACCTAGTCATCTAACTTTCCTTTTTCCCTCTCCTTGGAGAATATTTAGACCAGCTTATTTACGAGCCACTTGTAGCTGTACTCTTGAATATTCAGAGGCGTAATCTTTATTTCAACCATATAGATTTTGTCCCAAGTCAATTTCTGACTATTTGGGGTTGCCCACCAGCGACAGACAGTACATTCAACTAGGTGAGGCACGCCCCCACTTCTGACATTTTCTGACGCCTAATTGTGATTACTCAAATACACCGATTCAGCTTCACTTCTTATGGTCTGTCTCTGCCTTTTCCCTAGTGATCTTTTGAGTCATCACAATGTTTTCCAATGTCTCTCTTCTCATCACAAGACCAAAGAATGCTGTTTGTCGATTTCTTATAGTTGGTATTTAATGTTCTACTTTCATTAGCCTCTTCCAGGCAATCCTTGCTAGTTATTGTGGCAGTCTAAGATGTTCACATTTGTCCCATAAATCAGATCTCTATTGCTTTTAAATTCTTCCTGATTTGTTAATTTACATCTCATGATTCTCTGCCATACAGCAAAATAGGTTGTATATAACAACTTAGAACTCTCTTTCTTACATTCAATGGTAGTGACTTATTGAATAAGTTACTTTTCCTTTTCTGAAATGCAGCCTTTGCTTGACCTATTCTGCACTTAATCTCTCTCATGCATCTTCCATCTGATGTTATGATTATCCCTTGTATTTAAATTTATCAATTTAGTTAAACATTTTCCTTTCTATGGTTATATCATATTTTGGCATGAAGATGTGGAACAATGCTTATTAGCCCAAAACATAAATTATAGCAATCTCATTTGTCTCTCAAAGAACGAAAATGTAAAACTGTGCATTAACTATCATGCTTTCGTGTTAAAAAGTAACGCCAGCAAAATCCCCTTGCGAATCATCATTAAGTGTATACATAAATGAAGTTAGAATATGAATTAAAAGAAATACAAGCAGGTTTTAGGTAGAGGGACCTAGGAGCATATCTTCAATACGTGAACAATCTTTAGGAAATGCAGAGCGTATAATGTAGATCTTCCTGCATGCTTCACAGATAACAGCAAGGCCTTTGACTGAGTTCAACATCATAAATTGTGAAATATCATGTGAAACTTAGGGGTTCCAGCACTTAATTGAAACATTGTATCACAAACAAGAAGCAGCTATCAGAGAAGCTGGTGAATCATCAACTGGTTTGAGGTTAATTGTCAGAAATTGTCACTCATCACTGATGGCATAGACTTGGGACATGCACATATGTGCTTCATTTCCCTCAAAACATACTGACAGTTACATTCTATGTGGCCAGTATAACCATGGCCTCAAAATTAAAGAAGAAGAAATGTGAATCATTAGATAGAGGTTGAAGACGAAATCCCAATTCTTCTTCAAAGTTGCTAAAGTGTTCAAATTCCAATTTTCAAAACAAAAATTCCAAATTTATTTTAACCTGCCTCCTCAGCTGTGGTTATTGTTGAGGTCTGTGGTTTTTGTGGGTTGATTCACCCTAATTCTTGTCTTGTGCACTCTTATGGGTAAGTTCTATCTCGGACTGGTTATGCAGCGTTTGTGTCATCAGCAGAGGGATTGGTCAACGGCTGTCCTTTGTGCATGTTTCCTCTTGTGGTTTTCTTTATTGCCGCAGGCTCCTGGTTCGTCTGGCTTGACTGGTTGCAGTCCTTAAAAGGACTTTTTATTTGGTATTTTTGCCTTCACATTTGTGAATTGCCTGTAGAAGCTTTTCGATGTGATATGCCTCCTTGCGCTTTCTTTCAGTCCGCTTCCCGCGTTTGAGTTCTTGCTGTCTTTTGATTGCTTCCTCCGTGGTCAGCCATGGGATGATTTCTCCGTCTTCTATATAGTATTGCCATGGGTGTTCGTCATCGTCGTTTTTTAAATATGGTACTGTGGCGGTATGGCGGGGCATTGGTTCCCCGTTGAGTTTCATGTACTTCTTTTCTTTTTCTTCCATGCGCTTTCTGTATTCCTCACACTTGAGTTCGTATTTCCTCATTATCTCTGCTTGCTATCCTGGCGTTAACGGGTCGTCCTCTATGCTGTTGTCAGGGTGCTCATCTCGGTTTTCTTCGGATGTCTGGTGGCATATTGGCTTCCCTTTGAAAGTCTCGGGCATCGTGGTTAGGCTGCTGGCTTTTGTTTGCGGTTCAGGCTCGGTCTCTTGGTTTTCATCCTGCGATTTCTCTGTAATTTCTTGTTCGGCTTCTGTTGTTTTGTTTCGGAGTATTTCCATTTCAGCTTTCTGTAGTTCTCGTTCTGATTTAATGGTTTGTAGGATCTCCTCATTCTCCTTCTTAATCAGTGCCATATGTTCTACTTCTTGCTTGATGTTTTGCTGAATCTCCTTCATTTCCGCCAGTAGTTTTTCGTTGTCGCTAGTCTGAGTCGCGTCAGCACTGCCTTGACTTGTCTCTTCAGCTCGTCTATCTATTTTTGCAGTTGATCTCTTTCAGCTTGTGCTATACCCGTGGCTGTCTTGTCCCTTCGCATTGCTTCCTTGATTGATGTCTTCGTGGTAGTTGCGATCTTTAAGGCGTCTCTGTGTCGTTGCAGGTACGGACAGCCCAAGTATCTTGCTCCATGCTTGCCCAGGCAGTTGGCACACTTTCTTTTGTTGTTAGGAGCTCTGAAGTCCGTGTCCAACTTAGCCAGCGGACACTTCTTGAAGACGTGGTGATCGGCGCAGTAATGGCAAATTTCTGTCTTACTGCGGCATATTGCTCTGCTGTGTCCGGCCCTCTGGCATCTGGAACATTGGTTGACTCTAGGGATAAATCTCTCTGCTTGCTGCATTCTGTTGTTGACTGATACTGTTATCGGCATCTCACTGCCCTCCGATATCACCACCACCAAGGTTGTAGGTATCTTGGAGTAGGTGAGGAGCCACTTCGCCTTCAAGAATCAGATGTGAAGTTTCTCTTCTCATAGCTGCTTCAGGATTTCTTCGACTGTCAGCTCCACTTGACCACCCATTGGACTATTTTTGAGTCGGTGTTCCTGGCTCTGGTGTCTTTCTCCTCCTTCTTCTCTGTTGTTTTGACTCTTGTCTGTGGTGGGCTGTCGATCTTCTCCCTCATGGTAGCTTCAGTAATAGCTGTATTATCAGGCTCTTTATACAGCTAGCAGGTAGGCTCTCCACGTTCTTCTTCTTGTTGTCGACTCCCATGCTGCACATCTTGGCTACCGTGTGTTTCTTGTTGTTGGTCTTTCCAAATGACATTTTCCCCCGTATCAGGCTGCTTGACTTGCTCAGGCGACTTGACTTGTCAGCGCTCGCAGTGCGGGCGCGACGACGACGTGCTAAAGTGATTTTACAAATGATATTTATAGTGTTTCTTGTTCCTCGTTTGTCTTCTATTCCCCACTGGGGCATACACCCAACCAACTCACTCATCTTTAGTTAGTTAGTTAGTCGCAGTTCCAACTTCACAGCAACGGGTCGTCCCCATTATGCTCCGTTCCTGTGCCAGTGAATATCACACAAAATGCTCCCCACTGCCCAATGTGAAAAGTGGAAAAGACAGGAGTCTTGACAAACAACAGCCCGCACAGATACTCTGTGCATAATGCCGCCGCCAGAATGTCAACACAATAGTCCCCCACAAAACACCCAGTTCATTTCTGATGGAATCGGCAGTCATTTTCCCATCTGGATGTTTCCTAGATGTTCACCCACACAGTCCACGAAATACAGTTCATCGTCGATGGCAATGGCAGTCAACCAGAAGCCCAGCAGCCACGCATTTCTGCATAAGGCAAAAACCGGTCAACTCTGGGACATAGCCATCTGCCATCGCTCCGAACATGCAGTCACGTTCCAAAAAACCTCGGGCAGATTCAAAAGCATTTCACACGAAACTCACAGCTCACAGTGTCGCGCCACGCACTCACTCAGTAGCAGAGCGACGGAACCATCAAGCCTCCTTAGTTGCCTCTTACGACATGCGTGGTAGGCTACAGTGTTGCTATTCTTTGCTTCCCTTATGGGCCCCGGCAACACACGGGAGTCATCTTTAGTTATCCTATACAACTCTGTTCATGCCTTTCCTATATTATTAATTTCTGTTTCCTCTTCTCTTCAACATGAGTTTTTAGGTTCTCCTTTATTTATCTTGCTCAGTGGCTTTCAGACCAAGACTTTTCTAGTTATACTATTGTCGGATTTTCTCCTCTGTATGGCCTTTGAACAGCACTTTTTCACCTGTGTTTGAAAAACTTTGTGCCTGATCCTGTCCACTTTGTTTCACATAATCCAAAATGCCAATGTCACAGCATTTCATCATCCTCCATCACCTGTGATGTTTTAGCCGATTCATACATAGTTTTAACATTCCAGGTGCCAATTCTGATGTGCTGTTTTACCCAATTCATACATAGTTTTAACATTCCAGGTGCCAGTTCTGGAGATTTCCCTAGGTGAAAGAAAGACAATATGCAATCCAGACTCCTTGCGGCTTTCTCTATATCATGCCATGACTTTTCTAGAAAAGCCTCCTTTTCTCTTGGTTGGCTTGGTTATTCTGTTTTTGTTATCTTTGGACTTGCTCATGATTGGTTGGATTTTGTGGCTATAGTGGTTCTATGGGATGAGGAAGCTTGCCCCAAGTCCAACCCTTCTTCGTTGCCTCTTATGACCTGTACGATCGGCTACAATGTGAAACTAATCTTTGTTTCCCTTAAGGGAACACATGGGTGTTTATTTAGTACATGGTTCCTTCAAATCAACAAATCCTCCAAAGTAAATGATTCTTTCATATCTACAATTCCTCCACAGCAAAGGATTCTTTCACATCTACAATTCATCCAGATAAATTATTTGTTTCTTTCATATCCGCAAATTCTCCACAGTAAATGTTTCTTTTATATCATCAATTCCTCAAAGGTAAATGTTTTTTTCACATCTACAATTCTTTCATGTTTATAATTCCAACAATGTAAATGATTTTTTTTTTCACATCCACAATTCCTCTATAATAAATTATTATTTTATCACCTAAATATGTACATATCAATTAATTATATCACCCCTGCATTCACTCTATCCTTAAAAATCTTTGTATTTGTAAATTTTACTATCTGCCTGCAGGTATTAGTGGCTTAGGCCATAGAGAAATGCAGTTTTACAATTCCCCGTCATAATGAATCAAGGATTCAAAATCAGCTGCAGGCAATTTGGAAGCAAATTCCTTTGTATTGATGTTATGGTACGAGGTATAGGATATTCAGAAAGCAATGGTAAACTACAGAACATAAAATTGCCCAGTAAACCACAGGCAGCCATAAATGCTGGCGTTGGCTACAATCTCCTGTAATGGACAAGCAACTAACATTTTACGTTTTAAGCTATGTGCCAAAATGTCCAGGCTTTCATATTCAAACAATCAATGTATGCCTGATATAAATGGTGACAAGGAAATTCTCTTCAATGAATCTGTTGTTGTCATTTAAAACTGAACAAGGAATGAAGCAAAAACATGACTCTTTGCAATCGGAAAGTTTGTGTGTGGTTTATATTCTGAAAGCTTTCCAATAACATGTCCATACTGAAAATAATGTATATTATATGTGCTTCTCTTGTAAAGCAATGTTGACCAACAAACTCAGAATATGAATATTATATCGGGGGAAAGATCAGTGAACAAGTGTCCAAGTTTACCTACCTGTGCCAAAGTATTACAGAAGATTCTTGATATAAAACAGAAATAAGATCAGGGTTGTAATAGTCAAAAAAGCATTTTGAGAAACAAACATTAAGAAAACACCAATATTCAACTGTGGAAACAATTAATCACTATGTATATTTTACCCATAGCTTCACAATGCTCTGAAACACGGACTTTAGAAACAAATAAGATGAATAGAACTCAGAAACTTTTGAGATATGGTGTTACCGCAGGGGACAAAAGAATAAACTAGACACAAGAAGATTAAATGAACAAATTATTAAAGACATTGGAGAAAATAAACTATTCAACATCATGCAAAAAGAAGGTTATCTGGGCTTGGCCACAGTATGAAATATTGAGGTCTATGACTGAAAATACTGGAAAGCAAGATCCAGGTTTAGAAAAAGAGGACTTTCTAGAAAAAAAAGTACATTATACAAGCATGCAAGACTGTTGGGGCACTGACTTACATTGAGTTGAAAGAGATGCTGAGATAGGAGACGGCAGAGAGACATTACCAGACAACTTCGATATCTAAGTCTTTGGAATGAATGAATGAATGAATGAATGAATGAATGAACGAATGAAAGTAACTTTGCTCTCACTGGCAAACACATGTGACAAATAAAACATATTTACTTAACAATCTGTGACAAATAACCATCTGAAAATATTCAGGTTTATAACAGAAATAACATAAAAAATATATGGAGGGATTAAGCATGATTGTCAGGAACAGTGAAACATCTTCTGATTTATGCAAAGGATCCTGCATATGCACAGACTCAGAAAGAAAAAAGAATGAAATAGACAAAACTCACATTGTTACAAAAACATCTTTAACATAAGGAAGCAAGAATTCAAACAGTATGTGTTAACTTAGCTGCACCAAAGATGTATGCTAACTAATTAATAGCATGGTGCAAAATATCTTCTAAAACTTACCAGGAACAATAGAAATTGTCTTGAGTGCCCTCAAGACCCTGAATGTGCGCAGACCGTTGAGGTTCTGAAGCGTCTTTGTGGGTAAAACAAACGGCAGCAATATTGTCACATATCTGAAATAAAAGACAACTAATTTCATTAACATTTCCTTAATACATCTTCCATCTGCTGTTTTTAAAGTACCCTAACACCTAAACACATTGACATATTTCATACTAGTTCCATTCATTTTGATATTGCATTTGAGTGTACCATTTTTCTTTGTAATAATCATTACTTCTGTTTTTTGCTCAAACTGAGTCCTTTGTTTTGACTTTCTGCTGCAATTATATCTATCTTTTCCAAGTTCATTTACAACATAAATATATTTACACACATATAAATACAGCATTTATCAATGAATTCTTCTCACCAATCTTGGGAGCATCCCTAGGTGTTCTGATATCCATCTTAACCCCTCTGCTGTGTGTCCACCGTGATGAGGTAGAGGGGCTTGAGTGTTCCAATGACCACAAGAACTATGCCGACGGTAGCACAGCTACTGGTAGGGTCACCCATGTCGGACAAGTCAAGGGAGAGGAACCAGACCAAGCGACACACAAACCTGCTGCCTTGTAGGTAGACTGGGGACAGTCAAAGGCTAGGGAAAGCACCCCGAAAAATGCTTGTCGAAATTAGATGTACTGAGCCACAGGCTTGACAAAGTGCAATGTTAACTTAATTCATGTCACAAATTAAAATTAACCGTTTTGGTGCTAATCCCATTAAGTCCTATCAGGCGGTGATAGTGCCGGGCCCCCTGCCTCGAGGGGGTCCACCCATGACTACTGGTGGTCACCTTCCCCTGTGCTGTGGAGTCAAGGCACAGAGGAGTAGATTAAGAGCTATTGATCAAACACACCAGACACTCAACATACTACAATGGAATGCCGAAGGAGTTTATAACAAGAAAGTCTACCTAACACAGTGTCTTCATAAAGATAGAATAGATGTGGCATGCATTCAAGAGACACACCTCAACGATAATCGCAAATTCCCAGTCAGAGGATATCAGGCCACACGTTTCGACCGCGAAGGACACAAAGGAGGAGTTCTAATACTTACACGAAATACAATACCTTGCAGTGAAGTATCTGTGATCTCTCACAACCAAACAAAAATTATAGGTGTTGATATAATGATAAAGGATGTGAAAATAAGAATTTACAATCTGTATAGCCCAGCAGATAAGGACCTTACACTCTCAAACATGAAAATAACTGACACAAACTGCATTATTGTTGGAGACTTTAATAGCCGTTCAGAAAGATGGGGATACCTAGAAACTGACAAAAGAGTTGATGAATTGGAGGACTGGGAAATAGACTCAAATCTCCATCTACTCAATAAAGCGGATGACACACTGAGCTTCTACTCCAGAAGATGGATTACCACTTCTACTCCAGACTTAACTTTCTGCACAGGAGACATCCTCCACAAAATCGATCACCATGTGCTTGACCAATTAGCAGGTAGTGACCACAGACCAATCAAGCTTGTAATGAATATGGAGTTTGTTCCACAGGAGCAAAAGCCTTTGCCTCGCTGGAATTACAAACAAGCAGATTGGGACAGATTTGCTATACTAACAGACAAATATTGTGAAAACATAAATACATGATATGGCAACATGAAGCAAATGGTGGAAAGTCAAAACAGAGCAATAACACAGGCAGCCACTGAGTCTATTCCAAGAGGAGCGAGGAAAAATTACAAACCATACTGGACTGAAGAACTACAAATTTTGGAAGACAAAGTTGAAGATGCCAGGAAGACAGCAGAGAGAGAACAAACAACTGAAGCGAACATCTTTCTCAAAGCCATCTCAGCAAAATATACAAGAACAGTAAATCAAACAGCAAGAGATTGTTGGAGGGAAAAAACAGAAAACCTTAACTTTGACAGGGATGGAAACAAACTATGGAAACTAGTGAAAGCCATGAACAGTGAAGGACCTAGAAACAAACAAATAACAATTAAACATGGAAATGGCTTGCTTACAGGGAAAAAAAGGCTGCAAATGCACTAATGGAACACTATGCCAGTGCAAACCACATTGATATTTAACCGAACAGAAGAAAGTAATCAAAGATAAACAGATACATTATAGCAGCAGAATATATGATGGTAAATCTAACAATGGAAGAAATGGAACAGGCAATGAATACCCTAAAAAAGAAGAAATCACCAGGAAAGGATGGAATCACAAATGAAATGCTAATAAGACTAGACACTAAGGCAAAAAAGAAACTACTAGCAGTCCTAAATTACAGCTGGAAGAGAGGAATAGTCCCACAGGCATGGAAGGAAGCTATACTACTGCCAGTCCCAAAGAAAGGAAAAGACCCGGAAGAACCAAATGGCTATTGACCTATCAGTCTACTTAGTAAACAGTCTACTTAGTCTACAGTAATTGATTATGGATTAGGTCTGCTCACTGTCTCAGAGAGTCAGCTGGTGAAGTTAGAGCGCATACAGAACGAAGCTATGTGGGTAATTCTGGGATGCACTAGAGACACCCCAGTAGTGTGTATGCGTTACATCCTTGGTCTGCCGACTGTTGCTGGTAGGCTAAAGGTGATGCAGGCGAAGGCATACCTCAGAGTAACTGAGACACAGACCACCCACTGCATGAGGCGCTGGGCGCAGTTAAGGGTCAGCGACTGATAAGAGGGAAATCATGGATGGCTCAGGCGGAGGATACGATCAGAAAGGTGTGCCCCTTGGAGAACATTAGGCGTGGAGAGGAGTGGGTCAGAGTGCCAGCAGAGCAGTCAGACTTGTGCAGAGTTATAATCACATTAAGCCGGGAGTACAGGGAGTGGCCAGCAGGGGCCACGGAAGTGGAAATCCAGCAACTAATTCAGGACAATGCTCACTCGAGTGATCTACACAGATGGTTCGGTGTCAAGAGGTGAGAGAAGTGGCTGGGGGTTCATAGCCAAAGCTAATGGTCGATGTTTGGGACAGGAGAGCCTGGCATATGATACCACAACATCCAGCTTAAGAATGGAAGTGGAGGCAGTCACTGCGGCTCTCCGCTGGATGGAGAATACGACACACACACACATCGTGATTGTAACTGACTCAGAAAGCATGCTGACGAGGGTGAGGACGGGCAGACTTCGTGCAGAGTGGCTTGCTTCGCTTTGGAGGTCATGGGTGACAAGCATCGCCTGGATCTTTTCTCCGGGGCAAGGCGGTGTGCTGGGAAATGAACAGGCGGACAGATTGGCTGGCTATGCAGAACTTGGTGGAGTATTGATACATGACAAGGCAGACGTGGTTGCGGCCTTGTGGGAGCACGTGCACACCTCGGAGGAGCAAATGGATTACCATGGTCTGGCAAGAATGAGACAACGAGGAGTGACGAAGGGATCTGGCCAACGCTCAACGGAAAGGCGAGACGGACTTATAATCACATTGCTACTGGTACTATTAGTGTTGGAACTCTTCGCTGGCTGCTGAGGATGGAGACGGAGCACTTATGGGAATGCCCCAAATGCTGTGATGTCGATTCCTAAATCAATCAATCAATCAATCAATCAGTCTACTTAGCTGTGTAGGAGAATTAATGGAACGCATTATCAATAGCAGGCTAACATGGCATCTGGAAGACAACCAACTCTTAACACCACACCAAGCAGGATTCAGAAAGTACAGATCTACTGAAGATCAAATAATCTATATAGCTAAGGAAATAGAGGTTGCCTTCCAAAAGAAAAATTAGTATGGAAGGAAGGACTGAAAATAAAACTGCAAAAAATGCATGTTTGTGGGAAAATGTATAAATGGATCAGCCACTACCATGAGAACAGAACTGCCAGGACAAAAGTACAAGGACAAACCAGCAAAATGATGCTGTTGGAGCAAGGTGGCCACCAAGGAGGAGTTCTTTCACCAACATTATTCCTAGCATATATAAATGACATCACGAAAATTTTTCCAGTTAGAGTACATACATCCTCCTTTGCAGATGACCTAACCATATGGACATCTGAAGAATATAGTAGTACAGCTAACAGCAGAATACAGCAAGCCTTATTAGCACTAGAGGACTGGTCAAGATCATGGCTAGTGAAGATAAATGAAAAGAAAACAACATGCACAGTGTTCTCCCTCTCAAATAAAACTCAGCAACCTAAGCTGGTATTGAATGGAAAAATATTACGCCATGAAGAAGATCCAAACTATCTAGGAGTCGCCTTTGATTGTCGCCTGACATGGAAGACACAGGTTGAGAAAAATAAAACAAGAGCAAGGCAAAGAATGGCAATCATGAAAAAGCTTGCTGGTACAACGTGGGGAGCAGATGAGAAAGTTCTCAAGAAGTTATATACTGGACAGGTGAGGCCAGTACTGGAATATGGCATTGCAGCTTGGGCAACAGCAGCTAAGTCAAACATTAACAAAATAAATAGAGTCCAAAATCAAGGAATGCAAATCATAACTGGAAGCCTGAAGACAACGCCTATTAATGAACTAGAAAAGATCACTTGTTTACAACCAATGCAGGATAGAAGAGATAGCAGAGCCCAGCAACAAGCAGAAAAATTTAGAAGATTGACAGACCACCCTATGTACAACAGATTTAATGGTTTTGGAAAGGGAAGACTGAAGCGTAGCAACTTTGTAGAAACTGCAAAACGAAAGATTAGGGCAGATCCTATACTTAACATATCAACAGTCAAACCCATTTACAATGCACACAAGTTCCCAGCTAGGAGACAGCAGCAACTGCCTGAGATGACAGAAAACATTCCTGGTATTGAGAAAAAGAACACTCAGAATGAAACAGAAAGAAGAAAAATCGCTCTAAACTACATAAAATAACATTACCCAAGTAGCAATTGGACCCATGCATATACAGACGGATCAGCCAAAAATTCAATAGAAAATGGAGGAGGAGGAATTCTCCTAAATTTAAAAAATGGAGTGAAAAATCACAGTCAGTGGCAACTGGAAAATTTTCAAGTAACTTCAAAGCAGAGGTAGAAGCTTTGAAAACTGCAGCAGAAATGCTCTTGATGGAGGAAAATAAAGAGAAGCAAATAGCTATCTTCACAGATGCAAAGTCAGCTGTCTCAATACTGAAGAGCAAAAACAGCACAGAACTAGCTGACCTAAGAGCAGAACTCTGTGGACTATGTCAGAAATCCCAAAAAGTTGTAATACAGTGGATCCAATCACATTGCAGTATACCTGGAAATGAAAAGGCTGACAGACTGGCAAAAGAGGGCTGGACGACTACCATCAGCCTGACATAGACATAACCTATAATGAGGCAAAGAGGTTTATAAAAAGCACTTATAGAACCAAATGGGAATCAGAGCATCCAGGCCACCAGAAAGATGATGCATATTACAAACTCGACCGAAGAGAACAAGTAGCAAACTTCAGACTCCGCACAGGACATAACAGGCTGAAATACTACTTGTTCAATAAACTAAAGATAGGAGATACCGATGAATGTAATTGTGGAACTGGTAAAATGACAGCTAAACATTTGCTGCAGGAGTGCCCAATATATGCAGAACAGAGAAAGATATTTTGGCCCACACCTGCTTCATTTGAGGACAAGCTCTATGGAGATATCAACAAGCTCAAGTTGACCACAGCTTACTTTAACTACATTCAGGTTGACATCTAAAGGTACATGAAGAAGTACTTAGACTGCCACATTTCATACCACAGGTATGTAGGTAAGAAAAGCGTCCTAGCAAATCCATTACATGGAAAGTCCAAATCAAAAGCTCATTGTGTGGGCGTCATCAAAGACGGAAAAAGCGTCCCAATGGCACGAAATGGAATATTGCTTGGATAGCAAATCCATTACGTGGAAAGTCCGAATCGAAAGCTCACTGTGTGGATGATATCTGCAGACTGCATTCTTCTGGTTTCCGGAGGAACAGCCTGTGGTGAACAGAGGGCTAAATATACGGAAGTGAGGCTAGGCAGCCATGTGCAGGATGTGATGATTCCTTGGATGAGCCCAGTACCAGAGCACTATGTGTCAGTTCTGCAATTATGGAAGCCTCCTTGGATGGCGGGGAATGCCCATGGTCTGCCCCTGCTTTCCCTTGAGGGCTGACTGTTATGTCTTCGGCTTTTCTAAATGGGCCAGCTGGGATGGGGGATTAACACCATAACAGTGAGAGTCAAACGTCTTACGAAGCCCCTGGGAAGGTTAACCTGGTCAACAAATGCCCGCAGAAGTCGGATGTGTCGGCCTAATGGCGGAAGAACGCAGCTCTGCTGTAAACAGGCACAACGCAGTCACGTCCGAAAGCCGAAACAAAAACTCAGGATGAAAGAAGAAGAAGAACAAGATATCCATCTTAACAAACCCATCAGTGTAGGGCGGCTAACTCTACCAGTTCTGTGTTAACTGACTGTTGCTTTTTTGATGTTCTGTGTGAGCTGTGCAAATCCTCTCTTCTAGTTCCTGCATATTGGACTTTAGTTTTAATTCAAACCCATTAAACTCTTTTTACCAGACTGATTCTCTTACAGGAGTAAATTTATCTGCTTGCCCCATTTGTTGGCATTCTGTTAAGTCCAACTCAGCCTGCTTGGCAGCTTAGTCATTACCCTTGACTCCTGCATGCTCCAGAACAAAGATGAAAGGAGCTTTTCACGTCTTCAACATCTTTAAAGAGTCAAACTTTTGCCAGTGCACTGAACCTGTTTCAACTTGTCTGATCAAACTGTGTTAATTGCTAGATATATACATCTTTTATGCCACCAACACCTCCTCCTAATGTGGGAAACATGACCAACCCAGGCCCAATCCCAGTAAGTTTGCTGCGTTGAATCATGACCTGGTTCCATCCCAACAGCCTCTTCCCAGATGATGAAGTTCCAGTACTGGTCTTGCCAACCTTACTGGTTTCTTAGCTTGGAGAGGGATAGGAGAGCTCCGCAACACAGCCCTCATGGAGATGGTACTCTGACACCAGGTTTGTAGAAGTCTCTACCCAACCTCCCTCCGGTATAGGGAAGCTATCTCCAATGCTTAAATTACCTGAACACCAATACATCAAACTTAAAAGTGAAAAAGTCTTCTAGAGGATTCACAATAAACCTACTAGCCAACCATACAGACAAAATAAAGTAATGAAATGGTGCATTTATTATAAATAAAGAACTGTCTATCCTGTTATTTAATATAGAGTATCATTAACAATAATTATTATACAGCTTCTGTAACACATGTGTCAAAGACTCAAGTATAGAGGAGGAAGACCACCCTGAACGAGTGGTCTACCTCAAGTAGATTAGAGGTAACTCAGTGCCCCTACATGAGGGCAGGGTAGGTGGTAGGAAGGGGAACTATTAATTAGTTCTCTCATGAGACACGGAGGTGTCAACCAGAGAGTTAGCACTCTGGTCACGGCATGATCACGGCAACGTGAAACTAGAGTATAACTCAAGAGAGGCCACTACTCTAGCGTGCTAAATGAGGCCGCACGCAAAAAGCCGTAGTGCGCCCCGAGTCCTTCCGCGTACTGTGTAAACAGCACGCGGAGTAGAATCAGACGGGACACAGACTTCAGAGTGATAACATCGCTTAGCGATGCTTGTTTCGTTAGCCGAGTAGATAGATTAGCGATAGGGTTAGGAAACGACTAGTGATAGGAAGTTCTGTGCATTTATTCTTGTGTGATTTGTTAGCGACTGTTTGTTGTACATTGATATGATGCAAAGAGCCAGTGGCAATAAAATGTATAATCAATTCCTCTCGTACGACGAGCAAGTCTTTTGTGTGGTGCGAGAGAAGTATCCTAGAATGCCTGTGACATCGGTTGCTGACAGGTTAGAATAATGCTATATACTTGATAATAATTTAGCGTCTACTTGTATTTTTCTTTACTTTTAGCTCTACTATAAAGTTATCAACAAAAAGAATCCATATGTCTTGGCTAGCAACTATTCCTGCATTGGTGGTTGGAATCAAAAATCTTTCTAGTGGTTCTCTCTTAGGCCTTTACTGTAAACTTTGAAATTCTAAATAAAGTATTACAAATCACATTTGTATAAAATCAAATAATGCAGACAATTTCAAAACAAATAAATGGTACACAAGTCAAGGAAATGCCAAGCTTTCCATATTAGAGGATCAACAATCATCGAGGGGAAAAAAACAAAATAATGTTGAAATATACAAATCAGACAGATCTGCTATTAGTGTTTCTTATCAAGATTGAACTCTGTAATCATCTCCAGAGGTATCACATAAATTTGTTACATTATAAATTGTAAATTTATATTGTGGTATTTGAACTGTCAAAATACCACTTGGCAAATGCAGTACTGATGATGAAAAGACCACTTAATTTACATCAATCGTTTTCCTAAGTGCCAGTCTCCATGGCTAAGGGCTTACGGACGCAATTCGTAAGCTCGCTTATCCGCATTCGAAACACAGCAGTGACTGATTTGGCAGCAGACCGCATTGCGCTGGGTTTAAACATGTTGGTATAGGAGCCGGTCATTCAGACAGCAATAGCAAAATACTGAACATAAACTTGCCAAAACATCAACAACAGCGGTAAAATGCTGGTGTTGACAGTGATGTCCAGTAAATAGGATATGCACACACACGCACACACACAACAAACACACAAATTCCTAAGAATCATAACGTTTTTACTTTGAATGTAATAGTGTCAAACCTAAAGTAATAATTTCTGATAAAAAGCTTTCAACTTTTCCTTGGAGCACTGGGTTTGAGTCTGTTGACCATGAAATGCCTATAAATCTGTTGAAGAAACATTCTAGACCTCATTACGGCCAGTCTGTATGTACTATACCAAATCATGAAACCATTATACCCTAAAACGCCTCTCTTCAGATGGCAAGCTTCAGTACCGTTTTTGCACACCGTGTTGGTTTCAGAACTCGGAGAGGTGAAGGAGAGCTCTGTGACAGTCCCCCTTGGACATAGTACTTTGGTGCCGGGTTGGGAGAAAATTCTCTTCACCAATCTCACACCGATGTATGTAGGCACTAGGGTTTAGGTTCGCTGTATTTTACCCGAGATGTTTTTGCAGTAACTTTTGGTTTCTTGTTTTTGTGACTCCGATTTAAGGAGGTTTAGAGTACTCGTGATGTTAAATTCCATGATTATTCCAAGATAGCATTTAAACAGAAACTGATTACAAGTACTGTAGTTCCCTCCATTGTCTACAAATCTATACATCTTGGCTTCTCAAATTTTTCTTCTTACGGAGATAAAAACACTGTCTTTTAAGACATAAGTTGACTCGTAAATTTTGTTTTTATATAGACATTGGGAATTGATCTAGTATCAATAATTCAATTGAGCATCCATTTTTACATGTATTGTGTAATTTTCAACTATTTCAGTCAGAGGGGACATCCCAAACTGAAATAATTAAGATCACATGCTATGATGCCATAATGTGATATTTTAATGGCAGGAAAATAACGGTTTTCAGTGTCATAATCAGAATTAAGCATTGACCATTTAATATTCTTATGGATTATTTAGAGCGATGGAAATGATAATGAATGCATGTTTGTATTCAACACCCATTGTAGTATTTATGTGTAAATTGTCATTACTCTACACAGTCGGGGTCGTTTATTGTTGGATAACTTTGTAAGACAAATTCTCTGGTAAAGTGGATCTCTGCCTTGCATTGACAACAGCACATGCAGAAGCGCGCACGGTCTGACGTCATCACAGCATGACGTGGAGATGTATATATCTGTGTGTGCGCGTATTTATATATATATATTTTTTCAATGCCAGAGTAGGCACGGACACCACCTCTTGGAGTGGCATTATTGGAAAGCATGGAGTCGGAAATTGTAACAGCAATGGACTCCGCCTCCTTCAGACATGTGCCGAACATGATCTCCTGATTACGAACACAATTTTTCGTCTCCCCATGAGAAATAGGACATCGCTCAAAACACTGGCACCTCATTGACTATGTCATCGTCAGGAGGAGTGACAGACAAGACGTTTGAGTGACAAAATCTATGTGTGGTGCCGAATGTTGGACAGACCATCATCTCATTGTCTCGAAAATGAACATCCACATCAGGCCACCACGGCGTCCTCAAGGGGCGAAAATGCAAACAAAGCTAAATGTCACCCGCCTAAACAGCAAGAAAATGCAGCAGTCGTTTGAAAATATGCTGGAAGACCGCCTCAAGCCCAATGCTGAAGCTAAACAGGACACAGAAACAGAATGGAGAGCCCTAAAGGACACAATTTACAACACTGCTATGGAAATCCTGGGTCCAGCCCCCCGAAAGCATAAAGACTGGTTTGATGAAAATTCCGAAGACATCAACCAATTGCTGGCCGAGAAACATCTTCTCCTCAAGGCACATTTGAATGACCCAAAGTCAACATCAAAAAAAGATGCTTTCAAGAACATTCAGAGAGTAGTGCAGCAGAAACTCCTGGCTGAGCAGCAAAGCTGATGAAATTCAGGGCTTTGCTGACAGACACGATATGAAAAACTTCTACGACTCACTGAAAGCGGTCTATGGTCCTTCATCACCAGGCATAGTTCCCCTCCTCAGTGCAGATGGGGGAACATTGGTCACCGATAAGAAAGAAATCCTCCAACGCTGAGCAGAGCATTTCAGCAAAATCTTAAATGCAACTTCCTTCTTCGATGATGAAACCATCAACTGCTTTCCTCAAGTTCCCACCAAGACTCTTGATGACCTGCCAACCATAGTGGAAATAAACAAAGCCATCCAGCAACTCTCCAGCGGCAAGGCACCTGGTTCTGACTCCATCCCAGCAGAGATATACAAGGCAGGTGGGCCGGTCCTAACAGAGCAGCTCCACCAAGTCTTTACAAACATATGGATGAACGAGACCATGCCATAAGATTTTAAGGACGCGTCAATAGTCCACCTTTACAAACGTAAAGGAAACCGCCAATCCTGTGACAACCACCGAGGCATCTCCTTGCTTTCAATTGCAGGGAAGATACTCGCCAGAATTCTTCTCAATCGCCTCACAGCCCATCTCGATCAAGGTCTTCTTCCTGAGAGTCAATGTGGCTTCAGAAAAGAACGTGGAACTGTTGACATGATTTTCGCTGCAAGGCAGCTGCAAGAGAAATGTCAGGAACAGAACTGCGAAATGTTCTCCACTTTCATTGACCTTACCAAGGCTTTTGACACAGTCAGCAGATAAGGACTGTGGAAGATTATGGCAAAATATGGCTGTCCACGAAAGTTTGTCCAAATAGTGCGGCTATTTCATGGCGGCATGCAGGCAAGAGTACAGGAAAATGGTGTCCTGTCACCAATGGAGTGAAGCAAGGATGTGTCCTGGCACCAACAATGTTCAGCCTCATGTTTTCAGCCATGTTGATGAATGCCTTCGAGAACGACGACATTGGAATAGACATCAACTACCGTATGGATGGAAAGTTATTCAATCTCAGAAGGCTGAAAGCTAAAACCAAAATTAACAGCGGCACCGTCAGAGAGCTCCTGTTTGCTGATGATTGCGCTCTATACGCCAACTCAGAGGCGGACATGCAACATAATGTTTCAGCTTTCTCACATGCCTGTGCCAACTTTGGGCTCAATATCAACTTGGAGAAGACTGTAGTTATGTACCAGCCAGCTCCAGGGAATAATCACACTGTGCCGAATATCAAAGTGAATGATCATAGACTAAGTGTTGTGGACAAATTCACCTATCTTGGCAGCACCGTGTCACAAGCTGCCACAATCGATGACGAAGTGAATGCAAGAATCTCCAAGGCCAGTGCAGCCTTTGGCAGACTGTACAAGAATGTATGGGACAGAACTGGAATAAGCCTGCAAACAAAGCTAAAAGTCTACAAAGCAGTTGTATTATCCACACTGCTATATGCTTGTGAAACCTGGACTGTTTATCAGCGACACGCTAGGAAATTAAACCACTTCCACACAGTCTGCCTAAGGAAGCTACTGAAGATTAAATGGCAAGATAAGATTCCAGACACTGAAGTCCTAGAAAGAGCATCCATGCCCAGTATCCACACTCTACTGATGAAGAATCAGATTCGCTGGGCTGGTCACTTGACTCGCATGCCAGATCACAGGCTCCCTAAACGAATTTTTTACAGCGAACTGCGTTGTGGTAAACGCTCCCAAGGTGGCCAGAGGAAACGTTTTAAAGACACTCTGAAAATTTCACTGAATGCTTTTGGAATTCATCATGACACCTGGGAGGCTGCAGCCAGAGACCTGAAATTCGTGGTGTGCATCATTGCGCAAAGGTGCAGTCATATGTGAGGCAACCAGGACTGCAAGAGCTGTGAAGAAAAGGCAGGACAGAAAAACCACTGCAGGAAATCCTCCTCCAGAGACGTCAAGCATTCTTTGCCCACATTGTCAAAGAACATTTCGAGCCAAAATAGGCCTTATCAGCCATTTTAGAACCCATGGCTCCACACCTTCAACCCCACTGGATGAAATGAATGGTCATCATCATTCTTGATGGACAAACAACAACAGTATATATATATATATATATATATATATATATATATATATATATATATATATATATATATATATATATATATATATATATATAAAACTGGCAGCAGTTATCAGTCCTTGAGTTAGACAGCGGCAGTGTTAATCTCCCTTGGCATCAGTGTAACCAACAGTTGTGTGAGTGTGTAGGTAAGGTCACACTTTGTGACAGGGTCAAACTCGTTTTTTCTATTTGTTTATATTAAATGATAAACTGACACACAAACATTAATATCTTGGCTTATAATTACCCTACAGACTTGAATAAGGTACCGTTGGATTAGTTTTTTCAAGAGGTCAAAATAGTTTTTCTATTTGTTTATATTAAATGATAAACTGACACACAAACATTAATATCTTGGCTTATAATTACCCTACAGACTTGAATAAGGTACCGTTGGATTAGTTGTTTTCAAGAGGTATCCAACTATGCAGGTTATATAATTAAAAAGCAATTTAGAAAATGTGACTAAAGTGGCTAGATATATGCAAGCCCTGTCCAGGGATCAGATGACCTGAATGCTAATGCATGGAATTTAAAAGTGAAAACTCAATCTACCAGAGGGGTACTTAAAAGTTAAAACTCGTCCTCCAGAGGGTATACATAAAAGTTAAAGCTCAGTCCTCCAGAGGGAACACATAAAAGTTAAAACTCGGTCTTCCAGAGGGGTCACTTAACCCTTTACAGGGTGGACCATCCATTTCCATCCGATACGTTAAACGGGCAAAACGTCTCAAACCGGCCGATACTATTATGCATTGTAAAAACACGATCTCTCGGCTTTCCGATACTTCCGACGGCTACTTTCGCTTTCGCCGATAGCTTGACAACGTGGCCGCCATTTGTAAAGCGCGTACTAAGAAGTTGAACGGACTTTTACGAACTTTTTTTGATAGTTTTCGGGGTTTTTACGCTGTTTTTCAAAACGGATTTCGGCGATTCTTCAAGTATTAGCCGAGATTTCGCTCTGTTCAATTTAAGTGACATTAAAGGGCACGAAGTTGACTATTAATCGGAGCTAGATATCAATGCAAAGCGTTACTTTGCATTAGCAGTCTGAGTCGGACTTTAAAGAAAGTGATTATGATTCTGAAAATGTGTTTGTAAATTGTCGTATAGATGACGGAAAATCACAAACGTCATGCCGTATTTCGTAAATATTTGTGTTCATATATGGATTACCGACAACAATCATGTGAGTAACATATTCTGCATGCTTTTCCCTTCATTGTGTTGTTTATTTAACTAAAATCGGTTGACTAACACCTTATTTGTGATGTTTTTACTAACGCAACCCGAAATTTTACCAAACCTGAAAAAATCTTGCCAGTTCAGGGCTACAAAACGGACAAGCGTCTGCCCTGTAAAGGGTTAAAAGTTAAAACTCTGTCCTCCAGAGGGGACACATAAAAATGAAAGCTCGATCCTCCTGAGGAGACACATAAAAGTTAAATCTTGGTCTTCCAGAAGAGACACTTTAAAGTTAAAACTATGTCTTCCAGAAACTTCAAAAATAAAAGTGTTAAAAAAAATGTTGATGCAACTTTCTAAAGGTAACAGACAAACAAAATTATAACAAATTTATAAGTACATGCTTATGCAGTAAAATTTACTTACGCTATGATAACAATAACAAAATCTAACCAATTCCAGGGCTCTCGCATGTATGTATTTTTATGTAAGATGAATCCACGTCCTATTATTTTGATAATACATTCTGCTGAGTATATGGTTAAGAAAACATACCTGAAAATAAATAAATAGCATGAGTAAAATAGTTTTGTTCAATGACAAACATCATTAAAAAAATATTTCTTATAAACACAGATAAAGTACTAAAGAACTAAAGTCAAAAAAGTCAACTTCATTCCACTGGGTTTTACCCCATTTGGCTTAGTCTTTCTCCTTTTTCTGCAAAAGAGCAAGCTTCCTGCCGACAGCATAACACAGTGGTTTTCAACCTTTTTGGCCCGTGCCCCCCTTCACCATATTTTCAGACCGTCATTTCCCCCTTTCGTATTTCCTACCTAAATATCACGCCCCCGCCCCTACACAGTATACGTAATAATGGAAGCTAAATTTAATAACACATACTAAAACAAGTCTAGACGTCCACATAAAGCATGATTTGTGGGTCTATTTACTTTATAAATTGAATTTTAGAAGGGTGAGACGTACAGAAACGTACAGTATGAAGGGACAAACAATATCAAGTAACCGGTTCTTGTATTAACTTGATCTTGAAATAATCTTAATTCCCCCACTGGAAACCCTAAAATTCCCCACCGGTTGAGAACCACTGGCATAACACAAAACACAAACTCCATGGCCAGAGTGATGATGACTCCCAGGAGTCTCTGGAAAAACTGGTCTGATTGAACCCACAACCTTCAAAGCGCCATGGAACACAGATGATCCTATTTAATTATAATAAACAGCTTTCCATCCTTTCCTTCCCAAATCAAATTATTTTTTAAAAACGGAATGTCAACTATAGTCTGTTTACTTTTGTCTGTCCCAATATAAAACTCCATTTCTCAGTAACCAACTGAGGGAAAATGAGATTTAGTATATAACCTTATCATTATGTCCACCCAACAAAAAATATTTTTGTTCTGGAGATTGTACAGCAGATTTCAAAGTTTGTTTATATGCAGTATATAATTTACGGGTCAGAGATGAAGTGCACATTATTAAATGTATTATGTCTTCACACTGAAACATTAGCGTTGAATAGTTAATTTTCTCGTGGGACATGGGATTGGCCTTATGACAAGAGCCTCGCAAAGTCGAACGGGGTATTAATGTAAAACAAGTTTGTTAGCGAGAAATCACTAGTTTTTCACCAAAACATCAAAGAAATGTCGCCACTTTCCATGATTTAAGTTGCTTTTGGACCTATCAAAGACATATTCCTTGGGTGGGGGTAAATATAAGACGGCAGGAAAAATTTCATAACGATGCAACAGACAGTTTTCAAAATAATTGATCGTGAATGAAGGCATTCATTTCTGGACAGACTATAATAGGTTTTTCTACAACGATATCAAACTTTGTCTTATATTACCTTATTTTGTTATTCCTCTTCTATCCTGGGGTGTGGAGGTGATATTTAAAGCTCTATGGACAGCCAAGTTGCTGGCTTCCTGTACAGATTGCTTTAGCTATAGTCCCTGTAGGTGACTGCTTTAAGATGTCATCTCAGCGAGTTCAGGTGGTCTTCATCCTCTCAACCCTAGGCTTTGGCATGTTGTATTGGATCTCAAGGCTTTGGCATATCGTGTGGCTTTGAAGCTTGTCCTTTTCATAGAATTTCCTAGAAATCTCAGTTCCAAGATTTATAGTTGTCTTTGTAAAAATAATATTACCCTTGACTCACATCTGTGGTCTAAAGACCGATGCGTAGGTGGTGTGGGAGGGTCTTCATGGCTAAGTGGTCAGGCTGCCTACCTCACACTATGTGGGTTTGTTTCAGGACTTCATCATTCAGTTCACTAGGGCTATTTTTTCAGATTCCTGGGGAGGTCGTTGGAGCTACAAAATTCATGTTTTGGCACACTTTTATAAAGTCAATATGCAGAAAGAAGATCAAGCCATATGGGATAGAACACAAAGCAATAAAGTTGGACTTCTTGCCTTTGAACACTTTTTCTGACACACAAGATATATATCCATCCTGGTCTTCTGATTTCATCACCATCATCATGTGGCATGCTGATAGGCGTGGGCGGTCATGTTTCACCATCTTACAAGATCACCAGAGTCGTGGATCAACTCTGTGTTCTTGTCTTGACCTTACCATGTGGCCAAACCATCCAGGTATTTACTTCTCTGTCTTCCCCTTGTTCTTTTCCTCTCAATCTTGCCAGTTGTCACCAAGTTATCCAATTTATTTCTTATCATAATGTCCAAAAACTTGCGACTGTCTACGTCTAAATTCTCTAATCAGTTATGGTTTTGCTTGCTTGCTTGCTTGCTTGTGTTCGTTGGCTTGAGCTCCAACGTGAAGTCCTGTATGTCGGATGAAGACATCCTGGTGTCCAACATCAGTGTGATGTCATACAGGACCTGAGTTTTGCGTGAGTATCCGTTGTCCCATGTCTGGCTTATTGGTGTGCAGACTGGTGGTTCCTCGCCGTACAGGCAGACACTCTCCGACTTCGGAGGAATCGGCGATCCTACTGACTTTAGCCAGGACCTCGAAGGGACCTGTTGCCCAGGACGCTCGACGAGGACGCGTCAATAGATCTTGGCCAGTATATAACCCGGCCCTGGTGCCTTGGAAACACCTCTGCATCCCAGTTATGGTTTTCATTAGTTTCTTGTTGGACTTGGTCATTGGTTTTTCTGTCTGTCCATGGTTATCTTTGTATTTTCCTCAGAAACCACATTTCCACAGCCATTAGATGTTTGTCAGTTTGTCTGCTCATTGTCTACGCTTCACATCCATACAAAAGTATGTATCTATGTAGCACTATAACACACTTTTTTCTCGTTGCAATTGACATCTTTTCAGTGATCAGCATGTTTTCCATATTGCAGCAGGCTACCTTAGACATGGCAATTGTTGTTCTGATCTCTTCAAGCAATCTCCTATCAGATGTTATGACTGTTCTGAGATAATTATACCGATTCACGTGTTTTTGAATATTCCCATTTACTTGCATATTACATTGTGGTATTTCTTTCTTCCTAATGACGACCATAATCTGTGTCTTCTTACAATTTAATTCTAACCCTAGTTCATCACTGTATGCAACAACCACCTCTACTTAGTGTTGCAGATCCTGCTCATTGTCACCACATATATTAGTATGTCGTATCATCCGCATATCTAATGTTATTGATGTTACATTCCCCAATGGTGATTTCTCTTATTTCTTTGCTACTATGAACCCACATTGTTCTCCTATTTCAGGTTGTTATTTCTTCCTAACTCTTTGCATGATGATTCATAGCAAAAATCTTCATGATGTGGCTCATTATACTAGCTGTTCGATGTTGATCACATTCCAAGGCTTCTGATTTCTTTGGGATTGCAATAAATATAGAACTGCATAATTCAGGGGGTATAACTCCAGCATCATATATTATGTTAAGAAGTCTGGTGATCTGATCTATTCCATATTCTTTTAAGGCATAGATTATTTCTGCTGTGATGTTATCAGGATACGGGGGTCTTGCTAGTTTTCATATGGTTAATTCCATCTACCTAATTCCCTGCTTATCACAGAGGAATCCTGTATGGTTGGAAAAGCCTTCCAGTGGCTGCATCCAAAGATATATTAACTGTAGAGTTCCTGCAAAACTGTACACTCAGACCCACAAAATGTGACGGTCCTAACACTTCACAAGCTCACTGCAGGTTCCTACTACTGGACTTGTCTTCTCTGTCTTTGTCTACAACACCTTCAGTCTTTCTTTGTCTGCATGCTAATCTTGGTGCAAAGTTCCAGTATTTCAAGAAGCAATGAATTTCAAATTAATATTAACTGATTCACTGCCATGCATCACTTTATTGACAGAATGTTGACAGTTCATTATTTTAATTTATTTGGTTGTTTCAGGATTTGAGATTTAAATATTGAGCACAACCCACTACTGGCAACGCCGATCTTATTCTTGTATGAACCTAAGGCCCATCCACGTCAATCGTTGCCAGTAGTGGGTTGAGCTCAATATTTAAAAGTTCGTTATTTGTTTAATTTTGCGTATCTTCTGCAATTTTAATGCCTGGTAAATGACATTTTACACCGGTAGAAGGTCTGTAATTTCAAAACACTGCACATGAGAAAGAAAGTATCTCAAATTTGAGCAGACATTTTTAGTTAAATTGTGGTTACTTTTCTGATTTTAGAAATGGCAACGCCCTCTGGTTTTCGGCCTCACATGTTTATATTAGATAATAGTTTTAAACAATTTTAGATTATAAGTTATTCTAATTTAAAGGACTTTGTGAAAGATTCTTCTTCTTCTTCTGCGTTTGTCCGGAATGTTGTTTTAGACTAATTGCATTTAGCCTGTTTACAGCAGAGCTGCAATATTTGAACCTTTCAGCAGACGCATCTGACTTCTTCAAGCATTTGTTAGCTGGGTTACTTTCCCAGGGAGAGATTCTAGACTGATAGCACATGGTTAATGTGGTTATTCAGTTAAAATAAATTATTTAGCAGGCAGTCATAATGGAAAACAAAACTAACCGTGAAAGTTCATCATCATGTTGAATTATGCTTGCTCTAATGGGCCACACTTGTTCCCCAAAGTTTGTTTTGTAGCCTATCACAAATAAGCTTAGCAGTTTTGTAAATAACAATAAACAGAAATTACTTAGTCAAAATTGTGGGTACATTAAACTTTGGCATAACATAGTTAAGGACCCGACAGCCTTTGATAGAATAGCAAATTCCGGAATCATTGGGTGAGTTGGAGCTTTTAAATAATTATATGTAATTATACCATGTGATTATGTGAAACTTTGTGTATTGATTATAATACAAGTTACCCATGTGAGGACGGCATGGTGTAATTTAGAAGGCTGAAGTCATGGTAGGAGACAAACGAGCGTTCTCTAGAAAGCTAAGTCGAGCCGATTAAAATAAGAGCAATGCATTGATCTTAAGAAAGAAATGCATCAATATTATTCAGGCCAAGTCGTTTATCAAAAACTGGAGCATGTATCAGAGTTAGAATTATTTTCATGTGGGCATTATCGGCAAACCACGATTGCCAATCTACAGCTTAGAAGGGATAATATTTATGTATATAATGAATTAGTCTAATGACTATAAGAATTACAGCACTAATGTTCAGTAGGAACTAAATGTTTGGTTACGAGGAGTAATAGATTCTTTTATAAAAAGTGTTTTAAATTTACTAGTTGAGAGTTAGCCGCGCCATGTGTGTCTTCAATGTCCTTCATGGCTGGCGCTGATTTTAGTAACAAACTTTACTGTCATATTCCCAATCTTGATTTGTGGTTAGTTACTGCTCTGTTATATAATCAGTACCAGTCTTGAATATTTCTATTCACTACTATGCAATTTTAGTATGTCAATCCTGAGTTAAGGTTTGTCACAGCCAGGCTGTATTCTCCTTGTGTGTTTCTTAAGTGACTCTGAAGGAGCATCGGTTCTGTAGATCTTGCTGATCGTTTTAGAGAACACCTCAGAGACATCAATCAGGGCGCTGACAAACCTGTCCCCAACCATTTCAATTCCTCCAACCATAATGGAGCCGACGATGCATGTGTCACCGCATTAAAACCCTGCTTCTCCAATAGCTGCGTCAGACTTAAAATTGAATGCCAGCTAATCAACAATCTGGGATGCATCCACCCAGCAGGAATTAATACTGTCGTGGACGCTACAGTATAACTGTGGCATCTTCCCCAATTGTTTACACTACCTATTACCGTGCTGTCCCCCCACCCTGATATCTAGACTTAATTGTCCCCACATTGCTATATTTTCATAGCAGACTGTTCACATATTTTTGGCTACTCAAATCTTTTTTGGCAACCCATTTTCAATTCTGCGCCACAAGCATCTTCGCAGCTGGCCAAGTCACCTCTTCTGCCTCACATGTAAATATCAGGTTGTGCATCATAAGTGATAGGTTGTGTGTTTGTTTTGTCGTTGTTTGTCGTTAACTATCTGTGTTGTCATTGACAAAGATTCTGAGAATCGAAACATCTGTGTGTCGTATTGTACGCGTTCGTGTGTATTTTATCTTATTTTATTTTATTATTCATTTTTTATATTTATTGAGTGCTTCTGATTTCGGATTTTTCACCTGTATTTCGTGACACGTGGATCTCCTTGTAAGGTATGTGCAACGTTGTGATGTTCAGTACATTTTTTCTCGCAGGAGTTTAAAATACCTATTTGTTTCCATTTCATATCTGTAGTGTTAGAATTGTGGTCCAGTTCTTTTTCTGTGACAAATGTACTCAATAGGGTTAGCAAGTAGTGACTTGTCATATTAATTATATACGACCTTCTCATATGAAAAGAAATAGCCTAGGCACCATCCTAGTATGGGGATGGACTGATTTACGTTCCATAAGAATTGTATCACCCAAGCTGTATCGCCATCTTCAACATCAGCATCATAAACGCTTAACCATTGGCACACCAGCCACTTTACATAGTATTGTTCCAGGACACATCTCTGCAGTAGTTTAAAAGGTTTGGGGGTTGAGTGGTCTCAAAGTATGGTGTCTGCCTCGAGTACTGGAGGTCCCAAGTTCAAGCCCTGGTGAGGGTCAGGGATTTTTTTCACGTGGACTTCTAGTAATTAACTTTCCTCTGGTCTCTGGGTAGTGAGATCGGATGCTTGTGTGTATTGACGCGCACATAAAAAATCCCTTGGCAGTTGGAAATAGAAAAAGAGTAGCCTTACGGTGCTGCCCGGGCAAAATTTAGAGTTAAAAATCTACCCAAAGTATTTCAGGATCCTCGTCGGTGCTACGGAGTTCATGCACTGAGCTGAGATTCTCCGGACTTGGGTTTGAGTTAGGAGTAGAACGGAGCACTTATGGGTTACACCTGTGTGCCATGATGTTGATCCGTCGACTAAACTAAACTAGTTTAAAAATCAAAGGACAGTGTGATAGTCAGATTGCATGGACTCAAATCCACATAAGAATCTACAGCAATATTTTGTGTGAACACTAATCAATAATAATAAAAACACATCAGTAAGGCTACTCTAGCCACCCATAGTTCATAGTGAAGCGAGTACACACAGTCAACAGCGAGAGGGAGCAGAGGAGAGACCATGTTGGATGCCCAGATGAACATCATGGAGTGACGGATCAAAGCTAAGTACTGAGCTATCATTCCAGAGCCAACAGACCACCAGAGTGCCTAAGCAGTCAACTTAATGATTAATATATCAAAATTAGCATTGTACGCTTAACAGCTTTTTCAGAACAATATAGTCGTGATATATTCTTTTATAACCATTTCTCTTTTTCTCCCTATGGAAGTTATCCTTTTAAAGTATAATAAATCATAATATCTGTTTTGGAGCAACTGCAACAACTATAGGGGTATCTCACTTCTGTGTATTGTTGGAAAAGTATTTGCCAGAATTGTTCTGCGCAGACTTCAAGTCCTAGGAGATCAAGTCTACCCCGAATCACAGTGTGGCTTTCGACAGAACCGGTCTACCACTGATATGATATTCTCATTGCGACAAATGCAAGAAAAATGCCGTGAACAGAATCAACCACTGTTTATTGCCTTCATCGACCTCACAAAGGCATTTGATTTGGTCAGTCGTGAGGGTCTGTTCAAGGCACTAAAGAAGATTGGCTGCCCACCAACTCTTCTGTCCATTGTGGAATCGTTCCACACAGGCATGAAGGGTATAATCAAGTTTGATGGTGCAACTTCTGAACAGTTTGAAATCAAGAGTGGAGTTAAGCAAGGTTATGTACTAGCTCCTACCCTCTTTGGAATATACTTTTCACTTCTACTGAAATATGCCTTTCGTGATAAGGATGGTGGTTTATACATTCACTCACACTCAGATGGCGGCCTCTACAATGCTCAGAGATTGAAGGCCAAGACCAAAATTAGGAGGGTACTGATCAGAGTTGCTTTTTGCAGATGATGCTGCAGTTACGACCCACTCTGAGGAAGTACTGCAATGTCTACTATCTGCATTCTCCAATGCTTGTTCTGAATTTGGTTTAACAATTAGCAAAAAGAAGACACAGATTATGTCACAAGGTGCACATGGGGTACCATCAATCTTTATTGACGACGCCGAACTAGAGATGGTAGACCATTTTACATATCTAGGATCAGTGGTAAATAGCAAATTATCCCTAGATCAGGAAATCAACATCAGGATTGGTAAGGCAGCAACAACAATGAACAGGTTAAGAAAAAGAGTCTGGGAGAACAGGAAGCTTACTGCCAAAACAAAAGTCCTTGTCTATCAAGCCTGTGTCCTTAGTACTCTTCTTTATGGCAGTGAAGCCTGGACAACTTACTCACACCAAGAGAAACGTTTAAACAGCTTTCATATGCGGTGTCTGTGAAGAATTCTTGGTATTAAGTGGCAAGACAAAATCACAAATACTGAAGTATTGGAAAGATCAGGTTGTGTGACGGTTTATTCCATGCTCAGTCTTCGTAGACTTAGATGGATAGGACATCTTAGGAGGATGGATGATGGCAGAATACCAAAGGACATCTTTTTTGGTGAATTACAGATGGGTAAGAGATCTCAGGGTCGGCCTCTACTACGATACAAAGATGTGTGTAAGCGGGACATGATTGATACAGGCATTGATAATGCACATTGGGAGCAAGTCACCGCTGAATGTGTTGCATACAGGGCAAACATCAGAAATGGAATAAAGACAAAGGAGAAAATTATTGCAGATAAGTCACACACAGAGCGTGTGAGACATAAGATGGTGCATGATGGTGGAAATGACCACGTGTTCACATGCATCCACTGTGGACGAACATTTACAGCGCGAATTGGCCTTATCAGTCACATTCGCTACCGCCATGGGTAATAGTTATTATGCCTTTATGAAGCACAAACTGTCGTCTGTCAAGACAGCAAGGTGCCAATGCAATATGTTTCTTAGATATTGCCAAAATCTAACAAACTGGAAGATTATTGCATTGTATCTTTGCACAAACCATTAACTTGGTAGCATAGTGAGAAAGAGCGAAAGTTGTTTACATATTTGTATCTATATTGTCCGTTTGTCCGAAATAGGTCTGGGGGATTAATTTTCTATTCAGGATTAGCACAGCGGGGGATGAATGAGCCTGCTGTCTTGTCTTGGTTACAGATGTCAGCTTTACCTTCCCTCATCCTGCACCACTGTAAGGAGTTTAGATTTCGACTGGGACCGGTATTTTGTACCTCCTAGAATCAAACGACCTGAATTTATCTTCTCTTCCTTCAGTGGGTAGACTTTCCTAAGGGCAGTCTTTTTTGTCATCTACTGTATGTGTGATGGTTTCTCTCTATTGTAGATGACCATGCTACAATTACCCAAAATCAAATATAACAAATAAGCTTGGAAAAAAACCAACTTGTGAGTATAAATGCTTAAAGTGAATGAAGATGAAGACATGTTACATGAAAAGACATGCCGGCTACACATTTTCTGGAGTGGAAGGAAAAGCGAGGAAAGACGCCAATCCGGTGTGGGATTTGCCATTAAGTCGGCCCTGGTCGGCAAATTAGCTGGATTTCCAAAGGCTGTAAATGGACAGGCTCATGACCATGAAGTTGCCTCTGCTGAATGGAAGGAAGCACGCAACCATTGTGAGTGTCTACGCACCAACTATGGCCAACGAAGATGATGTCAAGAATAAGTTCTATGAGGACCTGCACAATGTATTAACATCTGTTCCCAAAGGAGACAAACTTATACTCCTTGGGGATTTCAATGCCAGAGTAGGCACGGACACCACCTCTTGGAGTGGCATTATTGGAAAGCATGGAGTCGGAAATTGTAACACCAATGGACTCCGCCTCCTTCAGACATGTGCCGAACATGATCTCCTGATTACGAACACAATTTTTCCGTCTCCCCATGAGAAATAGGACATCGTGGATGCACCCTCGCTCGAAACACTGGCACCTCATTGACTATGTAATCGTCAGGAGGAGTGACAGACAAGACGTTCGAGTGACAAAATCCATGTGTGGTGCCGAATGTTGGACAGACCATCGTCTCATTGTCTCGAAAATGAACATCCACATCAGGCCACCACGGCGTCCTCAAGGGGCAAAAATGCAAACAAAGCTAAATGTCACCCGCCTAAACAGCAAGAAAATGCAGCAGTCGTTTGAAAATATGCTGGAAGACCGCCTCAAGCCCAATGCTGAAGCAAAACAGGATACAGAAAACAGAATGGAGAGCCCTAAAGGACACGATTTACAACACTGCTATGGAAATCCTGGGTCCAGCCCCCCGAAAGCATAAAGACTGGTTTGATGAAAATTCCGAAGACATCAACCAATTGCTGGCCCGAGAAACATCTTCTCCTCAAGGCACATTTGAATGACCCAAAGTCAACATCAAAAAAAGATGCTTTCAAGAACATTCAGAGAGTAGTGCAGCAGAAACTTCGGCACATGCGGGACTCCTGGCTGAGCAGCAAAGCTGATGAAATTCAGGGCTTTGCTGACAGACACGATATGAAAAACTTCTACGACTCACTGAAAGCGGTCTATGGTCCTTCATCACCAGGCATAGTTCCCCTCCTCAGTGCAGATGGGGGAACATTGGTCACCGATAAGAAAGAAATCCTCCAACGCTGGGCAGAGCATTTCAGCAAAATCTTAAATGCAACTTCCTTCTTCGATGATGAAACCATCAATTGCCTTCCTCAAGTTCCCACCAATGAGACTCTTGATGACCTGCCAACCATAGTGGAAATAAACAAAGCCATCCAGCAACTCTCCAGCGGCAAGGCACCTGGTCCTGACTCCATCCCAGCAGAGATATACAAGGCAGGTGGGCCGGTCCTAACAGAGCAGCTTCACCGAGTCTTCACAAACATATGGATGAACGAGACCATGCCACAAGATTTTAAGGACGCGTCAATAGTCCACCTTTACAAACGTAAAGGAAACCGCCAATCCTGTGACAACCACCGAGGCATCTCCTTGCTTTCAATTGCAGGGAAGATACTCGCCAGAATTCTTCTCAATCGCCTCACAGCCCATCTCGATCAAGGTCTTCTTCCTGAGAGTCAATGTGGCTTCAGAAAAGAACGTGGAACTGTTGACATGATTTTCGCTGCGAGGCAGCTGCAAGAGAAATGTCAGGAACAGAACTGTGAAATGTTCTCCACTTTCATTGACCTTACCAAGGCTTTTGATACAGTCAGCAGAGAAGGACTGTGGAAGATTATGGCAAAATATGGCTGTCCACGAAAGTTTGTCCAAATAGTGCGGCTATTTCATGACGGCATGCAGGCAAGAGTACAGGAAAATGGTGAGCTGTCTGAACCCTTTCCTGTCACCAATGGAGTGAAGCAAGGATGTGTCCTGGCACCAACACTGTTCAGCCTCATGTTTTCAGCCATGTTGATGAATGCCTTCGAGAACGACGACATTGGAATAGACATCAACTACCGTATGGATGGAAAGTTATTCAATCTCAGAAGGCTGAAAGCTAAAACCAAAATTAACAGTGGCACAGTCAGAGAGCTCCTGTTTGCTGATGATTGCGCTCTATACGCCAACTCAGAGGCGGACATGCAACATAACGTTTCAGCTTTCTCACATGCCTGTGCCAACTTTGGGCTCAATATCAACTTGGAGAAGACTGTAGTTATGTACCAGCCAGCTCCAGGGAATAATCACACTGTGCCGAATATCAAAGTGAATGATCATAGACTAAGTGTTGTGGACAAATTTACCTATCTTGGCAGCACCGTGTCACAAGCTGCCACAATCGATGACGAAGTGAATGCAAGAATCTCCAAGGCCAGTGCAGCCTTTGGCAGACTGTACAAGAATGTATGGGACAGAACTGGAATAAGCCTGCAAACAAAGCTAAAAGTCTACAAAGCAGTTGTATTATCCACACTGCTATATGCTTGTGAAACCTGGACTGTTTATCAGCGACACGCTAGGAAATTAAACCACTTCCACACAGTCTGCCTTAGGAAGCTACTGAAGATTAAATGGCAAGACAAGATTCCAGATACTGAAGTCCTAGAAAGAGCATCCATGCCCAGTATCCACACTCTACTGATGAAGAATCAGATTCGCTGGGCTGGTCACTTGACTCGCATGCCAGATCACAGGCTCCCTAAACGAATTTTTTACAGCGAACTGCGTTGTGGTAAACGCTCCCAAGGTGGCCAGAGGAAACGTTTTAAAGACACTCTGAAAATTTCACTGAATGCTTTTGGAATTCATCATGACACCTGGGAGGCTGCAGCCAGAGACCGAAATTCGTGGCGTGCATCATTGCGCAAAGGTGCAGTTATATGTGAGGCAACCAGGACTGCAAGAGCTGTGAAGAAAAGGCAGGACAGAAAAACCACTGCAGGAAATCCTCCTCCAGAGACGTCAAGCATTCTTTGTCCACATTGTCAAAGAACATTTCGAGCCAAAATAGGCCTTATCAGCCATCTTAGAACCCACGGCTCCACACCTTCAACCCCACTGGATGAAATGAATGGTCATCATCATTCTTGATGGACAAACAACAACACATCTTCCCCAACAATTAACTTGGGTAAATGGAGCAGCGGCAGCAGCAGCAGAAGAAGAAGAAAAAGGAGGAGTAGGAGCTGGGAGGAGGAAGAGGGAGGAGGAGGGAGGAGGAGGAGAAAGAGAGAAGAGGAGGATGGAGGAGGGAGGAGGGGGAGGAGAAGAGGAAGAGGGTAGGAGGTGGAGGAGGGGAGAGGAGGAGGAGGAGGAATATAACGCATATGCCTGTAGATTTTAATAATGGCTGAAGTTGTTCCATGTCTTCTTAGAGTTGGCGACAGTGTAAAGAAATATAAAATCTTCAAACTTGATAGAGATAAGGTAACTATTATTTATTCATTCTTTAAGCAAAAAAGATGAGTTACAATGTTATGCATTATGCATTATTTTTATGAAAACTTTGAAAATGCCTTACAGATTGTATCATTATTTATTATAACTCATATGCCGGTACATAACTATGGACAAAGAGTTTATAAATCTTTGAAAACGATGCCACAATATGACTATAAGTTATACAGAAAAGTTATGCCCCTTGAAATAACTTTTACAGAGTTAAATCCCCTGAGATATATGAAATTATAATGAAAAATGGAAAATGAAATAATATTGGGTAAGCAGCCGATTTCACACTAAAAAAATATGACAGTGGGCTGCGCTGGAATGAAAAGAAGACGTGTAGAAAATTTCATCTCAATCGGATGGGCCGTTCGCGAGCGCATAAAGGACATATGGACATACAGACAGACAGACAGACAGACAGACGGAGATCGCAATTTATATATAAGAAGATTTACAATATACAAAAACATGATTACAGTTGACTGTTGTGAGAAGGAAGGTGAGCATCGTTTCACCAAATGCACAGATGAGCATGGTGCGTATACACTCACAGACGCCTGACGCATATATCCTATGCAAGTATACGTAATTTATAAGTTGAAAAATTACAGTGACATATATGTGGGGAATTTAAATGTCTTTATTTAAGATCAAAAAGGGATCTGATCGTAAATTACAATCGATATGCACTCACGTACAGAGCAGGCACTAAGAGTTCCAGACATTGGATAGCAACAAGTCAGAAGGAACTACGGAAAAATAGATACAGTGGTTGTCAATCAATCATCATTGGCACCTTGCCGTCTTGACAGACGATAGTTTGTGCTTTAAAAGGCATAATAACTTTTACCTATGGCGGTAGCGAATGTGACTGATAAGGCCAATTCGCGCTGTAAATGTCCGTTCACAGTGGGTGCATGTGAACACGTGGTCATTTAAACCATCATGCACCATCTTACGTCTCACACGCTCGGTGTGTGACTTATCTGCAATAATTTTCTCCTTTGTCTTTATTCCATTTCTGATGTTTGCCCTCCATGCAACACGTTCAGCAGCGACTTGCTCCCAATGTGCATTATCAATGCCTGTATCAATCATGTCCCGCTTACACACATCTTTGTATCATAGTAGAGGCCGACCCTGAGATCTCTTACCCATCTGTAATTCACCAAAAAAGATGTCCTTTGGTATTCTACCATCATCCATCCTCCTAAGATGGCCTATCCATCTAAGTCTAAGAAGACTGAGCATGGAATAAACCGTCACACAACCTGATCTTTCCAATACTTCAGTATTTCTGATTTTGTCTTGCCACTTAATACCAAGAATTCTTCGCAGACACCGCATATGAAAGCTGTTTAAATGTTTCTCTTGGTGTGAGCAAGTTGTCCAGGTTTCACTGCCATAAAGAAGAGTACTAAGGACACAGGCTGGATAGACAAGGACTTTTGTTTTGGCAGTAAGCTTCCTGTTCTCCCAGACTCTTTTTCTTAACCTGTTCATTGTTGTTGCTGCCTTACCAATCGGATGTTGATTTCCTGATCTAGGGATAATTTGCTATTTACCACTGATCCTAAATATATAAAATGGTCTACCATCTCTAGTTCGGCGTCGTCAATAAAGATTGATGGTACCCCATGTACACCTTGTGACATAATCTGTGTCTTCTTTTTGCTAATTGTTAAACCAAATTCAGAACAAGCATTGGAGAATGCAGATAGTAGACATTGCAATTCTTCCTCAGAGTGGGTTGTAACTGCAGCATCATCTGCAAAAAGCAACTCTCTGATCAGTACCCTCCTAATTTTGGTCTTGGCCTTCAATCTCTGAGCATTGTAGAGGCCGCCATCTGAGCGTGAGTGAATGTATATACCACCATCCTGATCACGAAAGGCATATTTCAGTAGAAGTGAAAAGTATATTCCAAAGAGGGTGGGAACTAGTACACAACCTTGCTTAACTCCACTCTTCTTCTTCTTTCGTTCGCTTGAAATATGTCTATAACTGCAATGCTGTCTCTTGTATGAATTGAACTGTCTTTTTCAGTTCACACAGCGGTCCATAGATTTTATCCTCCACTGTCGTCTCTCTAGGCCAGAAGGTTTGCCTAGATATGTTATATTTTGGGCAGTCTTGGAGTATGTGCTCTGCTGTCTGCGATGCCAATCCACATGTGCACATGGCTGTTTCACCAATCTTGAATTTTGTATACATGTGGTTGCGTAATCTATTGTGCCCTGTTCTGAGGCGCAGAATAATGACTTGTTCTGGTCTATCCATAATGTGGTAGTCATCTTGAGCAGGTTTTGGTGGCTTTCTGACTGATTTGATCATTCTTTTCTTTTGGTGGTATGTAACGGGCACATCAGGCTGTTCTTCTTTGGCTCCTTCCTTAGCCAATTGATCAGCTCTGTCGTTTCCGGGTACTCCACAGTGGGATGGTATCCACTGTATGGTGACCTTATGCTGACTGCTAAGTTCAGAAAGTAGTGTCCTTAGTACTGGCAATTTCCCAGACAGGAGCGCCTCGAGTACTGATTTTGCATCTGTCAATAGCACCACAGGTTGTGTACCATTGCTGGTATTTAGTAATTTCTCTGTTGCTATCTTGATTGCCTCAATTTCAGCATCGTAGTTATGGCAGTACTTTCCTGTCGGTACTCTAGCTGTGTCCCTGGTATTATTTGGGTATTCTATGTACACTCCCGCTCCTCCATTTCGAACAGCATTTTGTGCTGACCCATCTGTGTAGACTCGGATCCAGAGGTCCTGTGGGTATTCTTCATCAAGGAAGCTGAGAGTGGCTGTTCTGCGCTGCAACACTGTTCTGTTCTTCCTTGTCAAATATTCCTCTCACTTTTGTCTGGATTTGTAATGATAGTCTATGCTCATCTTTCCATGGAGTTCGCTCTGGAATAGTTGTTAGGGGGATACCAACTGTGGGCAGATCGGTGGTTTCTCTGCAGAGTCGTTTGGCCTGGTGGATAAAACTACTTCTTTTCAACCGCCCCATAGCTAGGTTTTCAAATCTGTTCTTCATAGGGTGGCCTGGCAAGCTGAGGAACTTTTCTGCTTGTATTAGCGTTTTCGTATCTCTGCGCTCACTCAGTGCTTGTGTCCTCCCCATCTTCTCCATTTCCACTATAGGGGTTGATCTCATCCCTCCTGTGGTGACTCTAAGTGCTTGATTTTGCACTTTGTCCAGCTCTTGTAGTGTGGTTTTTGATGCCGAACACCACGCAGTTGACCCGTATTCCAGGTGTGGTCGTATGCTCTGTTGATAAACTTTGCTAAGTATTTTCCCACTGGCTCCCCATGTAGTTCCACTTAGCTTTCTCAGGATGGCTATTTTCCTTCTGGCTTTTGCTACTGCTTTGTTGATGTGCTTTCTCCATGTCAGCCTGCCATCAAATGTTACTCCAAGGTATGTTGGTTCTTTATCTTCTCTTAGGGGTGTTCCATTTATCTGGATGGTCCCTGCCTTTTGTTTTGGAGAGAGGGTAAATAGGGTGGTGCTGCACTTGTCAGTGTTTATGCTGACACACCATCTATTTGCCCATGCAACAAATGTATCTACAGCTCTTTGTAGTAATCTGGTGGCCACTGATGCATGTTCATTTGTGCTCCATAGAACCAGGTCATCGGCGTACATTGCGGCTTTAATTCCATGCGGTAGATTAGCAACGAGATCATTGATGAAGATTAGAAAGAGTGTGGGGGACAAGACTCCGCCCTGGGGAACACCGTGACGCAGTAGTACTTTCTTGCTCTTTAGTCCATCTATCTGTACTCGGGCTCTTCTGTTGTGCAAGTATGCTTTCACCCATTTGTACATTCTTCCATTGACTTTGCAGTTTCTCAGTTTATTCATCAGACCTTCTTTCCAGACTTTGTCAAAGGCTTTCTTCAAATCTATCCATGCCGCAAGCACCAGCTTCTTCTCTTGGAATGCATCCTCAATTTCTTGAGAGAGGTAGGTTGTCTGATCTTCCGTAGAGTAGCACTGCCTAAAGCCAGCCTGCTGTGGCACAAGGATGTGTTTACTTTCAATGTACCACTGCAGTCTGTGATTGATGATGCGCTCCAGTGTTTTGCAGAGACAGCTGGTGAGGCTAATTGGTCTGTAGCTAGAGGCAATGGAACTATCTTTCCCTGATTTTAGGAGGGGTATCATGATTGCTTCTCTCCAGGCTTGTGGAACACTGCCTAAGGTCCAACTGTTATTGAAGATCTGCAACAGCTTTGCTTTGGCCTCTGTTCCTAGGTTCCTGATCATTTCATTGGAGATACCATCAGCTCCTGGTGACTTTCTCATTTTCAGTTTTGATATGGCTAGCTCCAGTTCGCTGATTGTGATGGGTGCCTCCAGAACCTCATGTGCTATTTCCTTCTGTCCTGTATGTTGCTGTTTCTCTCGAATCTCTTGTTGTTTCTCTGGACTAATTTTGATATTGTTATCTTGTGCGAATGAGTCAGCAAAATGGTCAGCTGCTTGCTTTCTTGTTAAGATGTTTCCATCTTTATGTAGTGCAATTTTTGAGTTTCTCCCTGTGCCCTCATCGTTAAGTTGTTTTATTAGCTTCCACAATTTCCTTGTGTCTCTTTCAAAGTTCAGAGACTCTGTTTTTCCTGCCAGCTTTTCCGTCTAGCCTGCAGCTTGGCCCTTTGAAATTTGGCTTTTGCATGCTGGAATTTATTGTGGTGCTCTTGGCTGGGTGTGGCCTCTGCTTGCTTTCTACATACTTCCACATCATTATGCAACTGTTCCAGTTCACTACTCCAGTAGGGTTTATATTGTTTATGGGCTCCTCTTGGTACTGTTTCTCGCGCTGCCTGTAGTATGCATTTCCCAAACTCTTCAACTACTTTATTTATGTCTTTCTCAGTGTTCAGGTTTCTAACCAGTATGCTGGTGCGATTCTTGTACATTGCCCAGTCTGCTTTCTTGTAGTTCCACCTCGAGAGGGTGCTGCTTTCACTTACAAGCTCATTTTCTACAGTTAGAAAGACTGGTCGATGGTCGCTGCCACCAAGTTGTTTCCCAACAATTCGTTTAATGTTCCACTCCAGGTCTGGTGAATGAAAGGCCAGGTCAGGTGTAGTTGTAGAGTGCCATGATCTCGAGTAGAAAGTATGTGGGTCGGACGGCTTGTTAACCAAGATGAATCTATTCTCATCCTGCCAGTCTTCCAGTCTCTCTCCTCTCTGGTCCATGTGATCATAGCCCCAACTCTGCGAGTGGCTGTTGAAATCACCACACACAATCATTTTTTCTGTTAATGGTAGTGTGTCCAGTGCCTGTGGGCGGTCACTTGGACAGTAGTAATTGATCAGATGTAGGTCTGTGTAGCCTGTTTTAAGTTTAAGTGTCCGATACTCAGCCCCTTCCATATAGACTTCGATTTGGGAAGCAGTGATGTTATTTTTTACAAGGGTAAGTATCCCACCTTTTCGCCTGTCCTTTCGGTCAGATCGGTAACACTGGTAGCCTCTGATTTTGAAGGCTATATTTTCGTTGAGGTGAGTTTCTTGCAAGCAACATATGCTTACTTTTTCTTGGTCCAGGATGTTTTCTAATTCTACTTTTTTGTTGCTGACTCCCTCCGCATTCCAGTGCATTATTTACTCCACTCTTGATTTCAAACTCTTCAGAGGTTGCACCATCAAACTTGATTATACTCTTCATGCCTGTGTGGAACGATTCCACAATGGACAGAAGAGTTGGTGGGCAGCCAATCTTCTTTAGTGCCTTGAACAGACCCTCACGACTGACCAAATCAAATGCCTTTGTGAGGTCGATGAAGGTAGTAAACAGTGGTTGATTCTGTTCACAGCCATTTTTCTTGCATTTGTCGCAATGAGAATATCATACCAATAGTAGACCGGTTCTGTCAAAAGCCATACTGTGATTTGGGGTAGACTTGATCTCCTATGACTTGAAGTCTGCGCAGAACAATTCTGGCAAATACTTTTCCAACAATACACAGAAGTGAGATACCCCTATAGTTGTTGCAGTCGCTCTGATCGCTCTTGTTCTTGTACAGTGTTATGATGCTTGAATCTTTTAAATCCTGTGGGACTTGTCCCTCTCGGCAGCAAAGCTCTATTAGCTGGTGGATTTGTAGAGTGAGTGTGTCTTGCCCACTCCTGATAAACTCTATTGGAATCCCATCCTTACCTGGAGCCTTGCCAGATGCAAGTTCATTTATAGCACACTTAACTTCTGTTACCTCCTTGACTTCCCGACAATGGAACACAGGATCAAGATCTGGAGAGCTCGTGCATACTTAAAAATAAGTGCAGATGAGCAACACCCTCTGCATGACGCTATATTCATAGAAAAGGGTGACAGGCTAAAGAGGGGCAAATCATGGATGGGTCGGGCGGAAGATGTTGTCAGACAGGTCTGCAGTCTTACCAGTATCAACCCCGGCAAGGAAGGAATGGGTGCCGGTGCCTCCAGCTTTTAAGTGCACTTTCTCCTGCATTATCACACTCGACAGATGGTGCAGAGAGCAGAACCCTGCCGCTGTCAATGCAGAGGTTAACGCGCTCATCTATGAACACTCAGATAGCCCCGAAGTGCTCATCTATACAGATGGATCTGTTGTAAAGCAGCAGAGAAGTGCGTGGGCATTTACAGCCCGTTCAGTGGGCCAAACCATTCAAGAATCCAGTGGTGCCCACTCTATGACCACGAGCAGCATGACGATGGAGGTGATGGCAGTTACACAGGCTTTCATATGGCTGGAATCACAGCATTATACCAACGTGTGTGTACTAAGTGATTCAATGAGCATGATTCAGAAGGTCGAAGCTGGATCTGTACATAGACAGTGGACTGAGTCGCTGCAGAAGTCTGTTGTCCGTAAAGTCACCTTCATCTTCATCCCGGGACATGCGGGAGTCAAGGGAAATGAACGAGCTGACAAACTGGCTGGCTCTGTACCCCCTGTAGATGGCTAGTCCATGGATCATGCCGATGTTATTAACGTCCTCAAAGATATGGCGAGAACAGAGGACTTTGACGTCAGTGAATCCACATCGCTGTCCAGGATGAAAGACTTGGGAGTAAGAATCGGCATGGCCAGGCGCGAGAGGTACATCGAGAAAACAAGGTGCCTCATCAACCAACACAGAACTGGCACTATTAGCCACCAAACGCTGATGCTTATGCTGGGGGAGGATCTGAGCACCTATGGACATGTCCGAAGTGCAATGAAGATACCCCAAATGATAACTGCATGAGATGATTAATCATCTTAAGTGACTTCGGGTATCTATCATGGGCTTATATACAGTAGTTTTCTTATGCAACCCCCTTTAACTTGATATACAGTACAACACGTCTGCTACCATATTAACAACTTTTAAGTCATAACTGTGACACATCCCTACTTCCAATTTTCCACCATCCATTTTTGTTTGGCACTGAATCTGTTATGACTGTTGTGTAGAAGAGATCGCCCAGCTAACGTTTTAATGAGAGAAATCTTCAAAATAACTTGCACGATAGACATATTTTACAACTGATTGACTGCCATGGTATGATATATTATCTTATTTGAACTACCCGAAACTGCCATGGTATGATTAATTGTCTGAATGTTAACAGTGCATTATTTGTTTCATTTCCCATACCTTCTTCAATTTTAGTGCCCAGTAAATGAAAATTTACACTAGAGAGAGTTCTTTCTTTTCAAATTATTGGAAATGAAGAGTCACATCTCTCAAAACTAAGCATAAATCTTTGTTAAATCGTGGTTAATTTTCTGATTGTAGAAATGGCAACACCCACTTGTTCTCGAGCTCATTGATTTTCATCAGATTATCGTTATAAACAATTTTAGATGATAGTTATTCTGATTTAAAGGACTTTCTGAAAGATCCTGAAACTGATAGCACGTGCAGTAATGTGGTTATTCAGTTAAATTATTTAGCAGGTAGTCATATGGAAGAGAAAAAGTAATAGTGAAAGTTCATCATCATATGATGGCAACAAACAAAGTTGCATATCCTTTACAGGACATTTGCAGTCAACACCATCATTTGTACTGTTGTTGATGTCTTGGCAAGTTTACATTCAGTAGTATTTCATTGCTTTCTGAACAGCCGGCACCCATACCATTTCGTAAAAACCCAGCGTGGTCTGCTGCCAAATCGTGCGCAGCTGTGTTTAGAGCGTTGGTATGTGGGATCACAAACCACGTCCATAACCTCTTCGTCATGGAGACAAGCTCATATGATGGCACATGTCAAATTATGCTTGCTCTAATGGGCACACTTGTGCCCCTAAGTTTGCTTTGCCTATCACAAATAAGCTGAGCAGTATTTAAATCATTATAACAAAATAGAACATAGCATATATATTGGTTCTCATTCTAATGAGTACAAATCTGCCTAGTGTTTTCCCAACTTTTTCAATTTTATGTGAAAATGAAATACTTCAAAATATCATGTTATAAGTGTGTTTTGATGGTGTTAAGGAGCAGTTCTTGTGACATTGGTGAAGGAAAGTGGTTTATGTACCACTAATCAATAAATTTAACTGGATTATCATCAAAGAAATGAACATCTGAGGTTTTAATAGTAAAGAAGAAGAACTAATAGAACACAATTGAAAAGAGGAAAATTGGACTGATGGAAATAGTGGACACCAGAATAAAAGGGAGTGGATGCGAGGAGATCCACCGCAGGTATACATTTTGCCTACACAGGTGTGGAACAGCAAGAAAGAGCAAGACATGGTGTAGGAATAGTCATTGAACCATGACTAGTAAGAAGAATATCAGAAATAAAATAAATAAGAAAGAATAATAACAGTGAGAATAAAAGAACAGACAATTACTGATATGTACAAATATATGTACCATGTAATACAAACAAAAATGAGTAATAATGCGAGGTGTTTTTCGAAGACATCCATGACGTGCTAAATAAAATAGAGAAGCCCGGGAAGGTTAACCCGGTCAACAAATGCCCGCAGAAGTCAGATGTGTTCGGCCTAACGGCACAAGAACGCAGCTCTGCTGTAAACAGGCACAACGCAATCATGTCCGGAAAAAAACTCCGGATGAACACAGCAGAAGAAGAAGAAATAGAGAAGCAGGACCACATCAGTTATGGGAGACCTCAATGTAAGACTAGGACATAACAGAACGGGCATATAAAAACATCTTGGAGCATTTGCGAACCAGAAGAGGGAAAGATGATCCCATGGCTGACCGCAGAGGAAGAAATCGAAAAGCAACAGAAACTCAAAATTGAAAGTGAAAAGGGCGCAAGGAGGAAAATGAAAACAACGAAAAGCTGCTACAGAAAATACACAAAAAAGGAGGCAAAAAAGACCAAATAAAAGGTCCTTTTAAGGACTGCAACCAGTCAAGCCAGACGCCTTCACTAACAAAAGAAGCCACAAGATTAGACGGGAACAAAGGACAGCCGCCGACAACCCCCCTCCCCAGCTGATGTCACAGACACAAACGCTTATGTAACCAGTCCGAGGGAGGATTCACTCGTAAGAGCGCACAAGACAAGAAACAGGGCTAAAAACCCACAGCTCTCAACAATAACTACTGCTGACGAAGCAGGTTAGACGAGACCAAATTTTTAATTTTTTTTTGAAAATTGGAATTGGAATTAGAATTGGGAACCAACACAATGAAATAAATGATAATGGAAGTAGACTGATAGAGCTAACACAACCTCTATATAACAAACACATTTTATCAACATAAAGACTCACAATTATACACCTGTACAAATGGAACAATTTAGACACCAAAAGCCAAATTGATTTTACATTAACAAGAAATAACAGAAAGGGAAATATATTAGATGCAAGGGCAGTGCCCAACTTAAGTATAAACACAGACCACAAAGCAGTCATTGCCATTATCCATCCATCATGTGCCATGCCGGTAAGCGTGGGCGGTCATGTTCTGCCATCTCACTCGATCAACAGAGTCGTGGATCAGCTCCGTGTTTCTGTCTCGACCATGCCACAAGGCCAAGCCATCCAGATACTTGTTTCTAGGTCTTCCCCTTGGTCTGTTCCCTTCGATCTTACCAGTTGTCACCAAGTTCTCCAAATCATTTCTTCTCATAACATGCCCAAAAAATTGTGACTGTCTACGTCTAATGTCTCTGATCAGTTTACGATCTTCATTTGTTTCTTGAAGTACTTGTTCATTGGTCTTTCTGGCTGTCCATGGTATTCTTTGCATTTTCCTCAGAAACCACATTTCTACAGCCATCAGATGTTTTTCAGCCTGGCTGCTCATTGTCCAAGCTTCACATCCATATAAAAGTACAGGTTCTATGTAGCATCTCAACACTCTTTTTCTCGTTTCAATTGACATCTTTTTATTGGTCAGTATGTTTTTCATCTTGCTAAAGGCTACTTTTGCCATGGCGATTCTTGTTCTAATCTCTTCAAGGCATCTCCCATCAGATGTTATTACTGTTCCGAGATAATTGTACCTATTCACTTGTTGAAGAATATTCCCATTTACTTGTATATTACACTGTGGTATTTCGTTCTTCCTAGTGACGACCATAATCTGTGTCTTTTTACAATTTAATTCTAACCCTTGTTGTTCACTGTGTGTAACAACCGCATCTACTAAATTTTGCAGGTCCTGTTCATTGTCTGCAATCAAGACTGTATCATCTGCATATCTAATGTTATTGATGCATCGTCCCCCAATGTTGATTCCTTCCATATTTTCAATATTTCTGAAAATATTTTCACTGTACAGGGAAAACAGATCTGGAGACATTACACATCCCTGTCTCACACCTCTCTTAATAGGCTGATATTGGCTTACTTCATTATCAACTCTTATGGCAGCTTGTTGTTTCCAATATATGTTTTTTACAAGTCTAAGGTCTTTTCCATCAATTTGTAGATCTTCAAGCATCCTTATCATGTTGACATGTCTCACTTTATCAAAAGCCTTTGTGTAGTCAATAAAGCAAAGGTGTAGATCTTTGTTTACTTCTATAGAACGTTCGATTACGGTTCTCAGTATATACACAGCATTTACTGTACCCTTGCCTTCTACAAACCCACATTGTTCTTCTCCTATTTCAGGTTGTATTTTCCTCCTAACTCTTTGCATGATAATTCTTAGCAAAATCTTCGTGATGTGACTCATTATACTAATTGTTCGATGTTGATCACATTCCATGCCATTATAAGAACCAAAAAAAGAAAGTAAAGACCCAGGAAAATACATGCCATGCGTATCAGCAAACTTAAAAAACTGCAAAGACGAGGCAGTGAGGAAAAATTATGAGAAAGAACTAACTTAAATCTTTGTAATACTACCTACTGAAAGAAAAACAGTAGAAGAAGAATGGGAGATGTTCAAATCAAGCATTTTAAATTCTGTGCATTTTCCTTTAATTTGATATAATAATAATAATAATAATAATAATAATAATAATATTTATATATATATGTTACCATGTTAACAATTTCTACATCATTACTGTGTCACCCCTACTTCCCATTTTCTGTCATCAAGTTTTGTTTGGTACAAACCTACTTTCTGTTTGGCACTGAAGCAGTTAAAATTACTTATTACAAAAAATATACGATATCACCCAATCCAATAAGCCTGGTGTACTTTACTCATCTAATATAACTGTACAGAATAGAGGGAACAACACCCAGTTGATCGGTCGATTTGTGAGCGCTCTAAGTTAATGACATTTAAAATAGAATGTCCTATTCTATACGTCAATTTCGAAATGTATCCCTTTATTTTGTTCACCCCCTACATTGGCATACGACTATTCATTCATCTCCAATAAATTCAACACTGAAACATTTTGCAGACGTCAGTTCTGCACTGACCATTCAATACACAATGTCTTCCTTTGTTGCATTGGTGGAAAAGATTTGACAACATTTACCTTAGACAAACTATGAAAAATGGACGTAGCTGGATTCCGAAACATTATTGATGTTACAATGAACATTAATAATGACAGTTCCATGTTTTGTGTGTTGTTTTGTTCAATTGTTGTTCTACAGAAACTTCCGGTTAAAAAGACGTGTACTAACGATGGAATCGAGGCAAACTGCGGGCCAAATACAAGCTGTAAGTGCCTGTAGGGGCAGTCAACATAAAGTTTGCTTTAAAATCCAGGCGTCAAAGCTCACGGATACTTTATGTTGGATATACATCTGTATATATGCTGTTACGTGAACTATGATTCAACTTGAATAATTATTATAAAATTAAGTCATATACCTCCCGCGAGAAAAACTTTGCTAAGTTTTGGCCAACCGCAATGTAAACTATGATATACTATTTTTCTAAATTCCCATCGTGCTCTTACTTAATTGCAAGATATGAACATGCGAGACTTATTTATTATTGTGTATATAATTTTAACTGTAATCAAAGTTAAATTGTATAGACTTTCATTCTGTCTTACTGGGATAATCGATTATCTTGTATATATATGAATACACATTATCACTATGGAAAAATCTGGCAAGCTCGCCAGACACGTATCATGGAGGAAGTTGTGATGGTATGTGTTTAAATTGCTGATAATTTATGTCGAATCCCTAATACATACTTTACTAGAATAATTATCATTGTTTGAAAATGAATATGGTAATATCAGCAAACAGTTTGAATGAAATAATCAATCCACCTGGAATTTTATTATGAGAAATCGTTCTAAACTGGGTTGCCGCCCACCTCGGTGAAGTAATGAATCAGCTGTTTTTTTAGTATACTGTTTTGTTCTTTCGGTCCACTCTGTATTTCCTTCTGGTACTGTTAAACTGTTCGTAATTCCGTTTTCCTGCGTTCGAAACACAGCTGCGACCGATTTGGCAGCAGGCCGTGTCGCTCTGGGTATTAACGTGATGGTATGAGAGCCAGTCGTTCAGAAATCGATGGCAAACTACTGAAGGCGTGAAGGTACACTTGCCAAGAACAACAGCAGTGCTGGTATTGACAGTGATGTTCTGTAAATAGAATATGCAAAAAAAAAAAAAAGGTTAAATTGTGTATGCACACATACAATTAAATACCATCTTGAAATGTAGATTTTTTTAAAGTTGTAATTTATCATTTTAAACCGTGCAATATGTAAAATAAAAGTTGGGTCGATGACCCCAACTGCTGTTTGGAAAAGATAATTTTAATATTAATCCCGTATCTCCTGGAGATTAAACCTGGTCCACTGTTTAGTGTTTTAGAGTAATCTCTCCCAAGTCAGTAAGGTTAACCCTACCAGACCGCTGTATCAATTTTTCGGTAATTTCCTAATCTGCCGCTATACCGCTGAACCAAATTTTCGGCATGTTGCCTAGAACGTGAAAAAAAAATGCATCACAAACTAAAAATAACCAACCAATCGTGGTCAAACCTCATGGTTAGCCATTGCAAATGTCTGCTACCATATGTTTGAATTGACTTTGTGTGGTTTAACGCGAAAGAATTCTGAAAATTCACAATGAAACGAGCGGCTGATAAACCAAGCACTTCAACAAGAAAGCGAAGTAGGCCTAGGCTTTTCATAGTCCAACCGGTGATCGATACTTTGGTTTATTCAGACTGGATTGGCACACAAATGTGGAATATTGGCGCTAAATGAAAGGCTGACCTATTTTCTACAATGTCTCCAAGTTACATCTTATTCTAAAAACTTGTTTACATGTAACTAACATTTTTCTATATCATGTTGGTTTTTTTCTCTTTAATTCTCAGGAGCCCAGGTAATAGGGACAGTTAGGTTCAGGGCCTCAGGTCTGGTAGGGTTAAAGGCACAGAGCTCAAAATGTATATTATGGACGCTAGTAGTCATTCATTGGCACCTTGCCGTCTTGACAGACGATAGTTTGTAAGGGATGGAGTTATTGCCTCTCCATAGCACAAAGCCTGGGCTAAAATATAGAGATCATGTGTTGCCCATGCAGCATGATCCCTCTCTCGGCCTGCCTAGTTCACTCCAGAGGAACGGTAACACCTCTACATCTGGAACAAGACAAGCTGCAGAAGCTGCCGGATCAACAAAGCAATGCTCTGATTGTCCGCCTGTTGGAGCTTCGATCCTAGACCAGCCGCCAACCAAGGCTTAGGGCCTGGTCTGCCCTGCCACGACACTTTGTCTTTAGGTTGCATTTGCTCGCACCAGGGTAAGGCTTGTACCCTCCCAATTGCGCTCTTCTGCCCGAAGCCGTTGGCACAATGTGAGGTGTCGGGTTTGGTAAGTGCCGCCCAATGTTCGGCGCTAACAGAAAGCAGGTAGTACCGTCTACTGTTATACGGTAGCTCAGTCAGACCTGACACTAGTAGTATGTTTGGCATAAATGATTAGTTAATTCTGTAGGTGGGAGCCATGTAGCACAGTGGCTGTCATGCCCAGTAGTAATGGATTCAAATTCACATTGAGATATTTTTAAACTTGTTCTCTCAGGTTGACCCAGCCTTAAATGGATACCTGGAAATGTCTAGTGATAGTAACCACTACTCTCCTCGTGTACCGACTGGTCTATAAAAATCTGAAGCTAAAACCATATATACTACAAGTGAAAAACCTTTATGATGATAACAGAGAAGAACAGTACGATATTCAAAATAATAATGGACCATCAATTTTGAAGATGGAGGTTCAGAATGCTCTTAACCATTTGAAAAGATGAAAAACATACTGACCAATAAAAAGATATCAATTGAAACAAGAACAAGAGTATTGAAGTGCTGCATAGAATCTGTACTTTTGTATGGATGTGAAGCGTGGACAATGAGCAGACAAGCTGAAAAACATTAGATGGCTGTGGAAATGTGGTTTCTGAGGAAAATGCAAAGAGTACCATGGACAGACAGAAAAACCAATGAAAAAGTCCTTCAAGAAGCACATGAAGATCGTAAACTGATTAGAGACATTAAACATAGACAGTCAAAATTTTTTGGGCATATTATGAGAAGAATTGAACTGGAGAACTTGGTAACAACTGGCAAGATGGAAGGGAAGAGACCAAGGGGAAGACCGAGAAGTAAATACCTGGATGGCTTGGCCACGTGGTATGGTCGAGACAGAAACATGGAGCTGATCCACGACTCCGATGATCGAGTGAGATAGCAAAACATGACCGCCCACGCTTATCGGCATGGCACATGATGGATGGATGGAAAACCATATGCTGAAAACACCTCAAGGGTCTTTTACTTATAGTATGCTGTAAATAGAAAATACGGGTTTCTGTTGACATGTATTTACTCTACGATGATACTTTTGTGGCACCAAAAAGAAGCAACATAACTAAAGAAGATTCAATAGCAAGATGACAACAGTCATGGTAGTATTTAGCAAAGAAATAGATCCTATGCAGTTGCACTATTAGAAGTTTAAACATGTGGGTATATTGATAATATCTGATGGAAGACGTAAGATAGAAATAAGAATTTAAAAAAGAGAAGCAAAAATTTCACAAAATGATGAACATCTCCTTTATAATTATTAACTTGTTGATTAGATTATTAACAGCAGTAATTTATTTTAACCCATTTCAGATCAATCTTCTCTTTTTTGCGAAAAGTAAGGAAATTGTTGGTCAAAAACATACACAACTCTATTTGCCTCAGAAGAGCACAGGCAGGAAAATTTTAGAAAGTATACTCAGTGAGTTTCCAGAGTAAGTGAACATATCATGAGTTTTTGAATTCTTAGACATCTTCACATTTTAGAAAGTATACTCAATGAGTTTCCACAGTAAGTGAATGTATCATGTGTTTTTGTATTCTTAGATATCTTCACATTTTAAAAGGTGCATGTCTCATGTAGGATTTTGTGATCAACACTGGGTTGATTTTCTAGGCAATATTACGTTCACTAGTTTCCCATTGCTTTGAAAAGTCTCTTAAAGTCAACGGGGTCGACTTTATTGCATCGGGTTTTTATCACATATGGCTTGGTCTCTTTCCGCAGCACGGAAAGCGTCACACAAAACATGAACTCCGTAGCTCCAGCGACGACCCCTAGGAATGGCCATTGCTTTATGAATGAGAAGTCACATGTAGGTTCAACTGACCAGTGTGTGGAATAAACATCTACCCCGCAGTCAATGCACAGGAAGTTTACATACGAGTATATTAAACCTCTTAACTAAGGCAACCACTTAACATTAGGTACATATTTAAGATCACTTGTTAGTGCCCAGACAAGGGAGCAGAGAATTCTGGCATGGTAACCTGCCAATCATCATCATCATCATCATCTTCCACTTCTGCCGTCAAGCGTCGTGGGGAGGAATAATTTGCGTTCCAGCGCCTGGTGGAAGGCACTGGATAGTGTCATTCCGTGTGGTTGTACAATGTCTCTGATGTCGTCAATCCATTTTCTTCTTGGACTTCCTCGTGGTCTCGTCGCAGATGATCTTTGATGTAAGGCCAGTGATGGTAGTTGCTGATGTTGCATTCTAACGATATGGCCAAACCACTTAATCTTCTGTCTTTCAATAAATGTGGCACAAGGTGTTGATCCCACAGTCTGTCTGATAGTAGCATTTCTTACTCGGTCTCGGATTGTTAAGTTGGCAGCTCTCCTCAGGCATCTCATTTCGCAGGTGTTGATTTTGCGAAGGTGTAATTTGGATAAAGTCCAGGTTTGAGATTGATAGCATAGGGTTGGTGTGAATATGCTGTTTATTATCTGTCGTCTTGCGGACATGGGTATGTTTGGATGCTTCAGTAAGGGTGATAGTTGATATGTAAGTGCACTAGCTTTTTGACATCTGATTTCAATTTCTCTGTCCAATCTGCCATCTTCTGTGATCATACTTCCAAGGTATTTTAATTCTTTAACTTGTTTCAGAAATGTGTTATTTATCTGTATACTTAGTAGGCCTGGCAATCTGCTAACTTGCATTACTTCGGTTTTGGCTGTGTTTATACTCATATTATATCTGATGCAGGTTGAACTCAGATTAGTTATATAATTTTGTAGTCTGCCCTCATTGCTGTAAAACAGGCACTGATCGTCTGCAAATAGAAGTTCATTTATTCCCTGTGGGTCAGTTGTTTCATCTGGAGTAAAAGAGTTCTAAATTTTCTGAATCTGTTCTGTCGAGACTTGCTTCTTTGGAAATTCTGTCCATGTAGATATTGAATAGCAGGGGAGAGAGCAACCTGCCAATAATGTAGTATAAAGTTGCTTGTACTTTACAGGATGTTGCAATAAACCCCATCATTTATTAGCTGTTTGTGATTTAATAGGCAATTTTTATTTCAGTAGTTTAGCATTGTTTTTAAATGGCTGACATTTCATACCATAGAAATCAGTGCAAATTTATCTGTTTTCAAATTGCCTGCACTGGTTTCAGACCCTCTACTTCAATGGTTCTCAAACGGTGGGGAATTCCTCCCTAGGGGGGAATTTTAGGGTTTCCAGGGGGGGAATTAAGATTATTTCAAGATCTCGTTAATACAAGAACCGATTACTTGATATTGTTTTTACCTCCATACTTTACGGTTCTGTACATCTCACCCTTCTAAAATTCATTTTATAAAGTAAATAGACCCACAAATCACATGTTATGTGGACGTCTAGACTTGTTTTAGTGTATGTTATTAAATTTAGCTTCCATTATTATGTATACTGTGTAAGGGGGGGGGGGGATTTTTAGGTAGGAAATACGAAGGGGAGAGGGGGATGACGTTCTGAAAATATAGTGAAGGGGGGCACGGGCCAAACTTTTAGGTAGGAAATATGAAAGGGGGGAATGACGTTCTGAAAATATGGTGAAGGGGGGCACGGGCCAAAAAAGGTTGAGAACCACTGCTCTATTTGATATGTTAAGGAATTAAGAAACTGAGCATCTCACTATACCCTAAGACACAGAAGCCAGTTAACGTAAAAATGTGATATAAAGTGCTGATAATAATTTTGGAACTGTGTTCTCCTTGGGGTATGAGAATACATCACAAGTATTGGTGAACTGAATGCTCGGAATTAGACCCCAATAACTTTGAGGACACATGAGCAAATCAGGACTGAACACCATTAGCGTAAGGGTAGTTAGTGTGGGGTTGGGTAGTCCATCTTGTTGAAAATTTAGCTAAAATCTAAGCACTCATTAGCAAGTTTCTAACACACTCACACACAAAACAAGATGTATTTCTAGCTATCTAAGATGGACCAAGGGCCTTGTTCTTGAAGACTTGTAATTGCATGCAAAGTCAAATGCAGTCTGGGTCTCATATTTATCATTTGTAATTTAAAATAAACTGCAGAATCTGCATCAGTAGTGATATAAAACTAATTAAAATGAGAAGGACAATGCAACTGTAAAATAAAAACTGTGAAAAACTGCAAGAAATTCTAAGAATAAGTTAAACATGATGGAATGGGACTGATGAAAGACAGGTAAACATGGAGAAAAAGTACTGTTCTCAGGACATGTGGATGGAAAAAAATAACTCCTCACTTGGTTTAAAGGAAAGAGGATTAACTTCATTGGTCCATGTTCTATACCACATGGCTGGGTCTTCTTTCCACAGAGTGGATCGCACAAACTCTGTACCTCCAGTGACGACCCTCCATGAAAGTTTACACATGTTCTGAATGTCTGAGTCTGCACTCATAACCTTCATAGTGTAAAGCAGGTGGCCTTACCTCTTCACCATGCAGACTCTTTACTTTGAAGGGGTAGTCATAATGCTTGACATACAAGTTTAGGGAAGACTTGTAGGGTGGGGAGGGAACCCTGAAATTTGCTGAAAGTAAGAGGATTTGGTGTGAAAGGGTGTTTGCCTTATGTTAAGAAACAGAAGAAGATGCGTTTTGTTCACAAAGTCACCTATATCTATTTTGTATAGTGTCCATTTTCTCCATTTATCAATACAACATATGGCACTGCATTTTTTAAATGATCACTGTAGAAAAGCTTTAATTCAGTATGTGTCTCTGTGTGTATATGAGTACATATACACACATACACATACATGCACGCATGCACATACATAGTTTGCTTTTCATTTTGTATCCCTTAGACTTGAGCTGATAGAAGACACTGTTGTCTTATCCCTGAACGAAGAGTACATAGACAACAATACAGAAGTAAATCTCAAAGCCGGCGATGAAATTGCAGTCATCCCACCAGTAAGTGGTGGTTAGCATTGACTATTAAGTGCCAATGTAAGTCCTTGTTTAATTTGTTAGTATTCATTTATTTGTGTTCCTTTGTCTGCTGTCACATTTCTCCACAGATTTAACAAAATTGACAATTGTAGTGTTATTTGATACTTGTCATGTATATTCTTCACTCTCAGTATCCCTTTTTCTCCCCTCCACCTATTAATTTTTTTACAAAATGTAATAGAAGGTTGCATGGCTTACTAGTCCTCTTACTTCTTCCAAAGTGGGTCATAATTTTGTCCAAAGTGGACCCAGGATTATCCATATTTTGAAACCATATATCACTGAGAAAGAAATGTTTTTAAAAGAGCAGTTGTTAGCTTATTAGCTACCAGGTGGCACTAACAGCAAGACATGATTTCATATCATATATCTAATGATATTCTCTTATAAATTAGTTTTGTGTTCCCCTGTTGATTTAAAAAAAAAACAACTAATTGATGAATAAATTAATATAGTTTATTTGCAATTCCTAACCAGAGGTTATTAATGTTTTAAAAAAAGTATTATTGTGTGTAACCATATTAAATTAGGTTTTAAAATGCATAGGAGAAGACACAGATAATAAATAAATCGAGCAACTGATAACTGTATCTCCCTTTGTTGAAACCTCATTCAAGAGGTGGATTCATACATCTATTTAGGCAGCATTGTGGACAAAGATGGAGCAGTAGATAAAGATATCAAAATATAAATACAAAAGGCAAGAAAACTAAGACATTTGTGGAAGTCGAAAGAAGTTATAGTTAGCTACAAACTTAGAAGATTCAATTCTAACAATAAATGAGTACTATTGTATGGATCAGAAACATGGAGAAGAAAAAAAAGTGTTTGCAAATAAACTATAAACATTAATTAATTGGGGTATATGTAAAACGGATGGAATAAAATGGTATGACAGAATCACCAGTGTGGTGCTCATGGAGAGAACTAAACAAATATGATTGAATCAAGAGTTGAAGAAAAGACACTGGCACTTAGTACACATACACTGAGAAAACCTGAGAATAGTCTGACAAATCATTATCTGAAACCCACTGGCACTTAGTACACATACACTGAGAAAACCTGAGAATAGTCTGACAAATCATTATCTGAAACCCACTGGCACTTAGTACACATACACTGAGAAAACCTGAGAATAGTCTGACAAATCATTATCTGAAACCCACTGGCACTTAGTACACATACACTGAGAAAACTAAGAATAGTCTGACAAATCATTATCTGAAACCCACTGGCACTTAGTACACATACACTGAGAAAACCTGAGAATAGTCTGACAAATCATTATCTGAAACCCACTGGGTAGAAGAAATATAGGAAGACCTAAATACACATGGAGAAAAACAGTAGAGACAGAAATAAATAATATGGAGGGAAAATGGATGGAGCAGCATGGGATAGCTAAGGATAGGACAGTTTGGAGTGAGTTGGTTGAGGGGATATGTCCCAAAGGGTGAAAGGAGGAGGATTGTCTGACATGTTAATGATGTTAGTGTCGTAGTAGTAAATTACTTGGGGGGGGGGGGGGGATGTTTGGGTCATATAAATTAGTGTTGGGAGGAGTGCTTTGTTACTGGGGTACTACCAGTGTCCAGATTTCTATAGAGTTGACTTATTCTGTGGAAAATAGTGCCATTCCTGTATTCTCTCTATGACTTCAACTGGAAGATTTTTTATTCCTTGTTATAAACACCAAGACCCAGTCTGATCAATGTTAACTTAATCATCTCACCTGCACAAACCATTTCTGGTTCTCTGACTAGTCTTTACAGATTTCTCTCTCTAACATTACATACACACCACAAGCAGTCAAGCTCTGTTATCAATCAGTTATCCAGCTTGGGAGACCCTGTCTGCAGCTTCCTTGACATGGTAAAGGCTGTGGGAGTCACTGGGTTTATGCAGCTCTTCTAGCACTACAAGGTAGAGAGACATGGAAGCAGGCTAGCTAGTTGACTTGGCTTCATCTTCTGTCATTCTTGTGTTGCTAATAGTGCAGTAGAATTGTCACAACAAATATTATAATGATATTCACTGTTTTAGTTGTGGAACTGCTGATGATGTGATGTGGCTGGTGACTTCATCACGAATTGCCATTGAAAGAAAATCACTGTGGAAGCAGTCATAGTGCACACACAATCATTTCCTAAAGAGAAATGACTGCAATTGTATGTTATATCTGGTTATTCGATTTAAAAACTGATTGTACCACTTCTTCATTCCAGTCATGTGACCATATCATTAACTTATTCTTTGGAAGATACTGTGGTGGTATCAGGGTTTGTGCCATACTATGATACAGAGAGGTGGCCACATCAAGCGGCACCGTAAGGGGGCGGCATAAACAACAAAATCAAAGGTTATTTTACAAAAAAAAAAACATTTATGGGGCGGCATTTTAAAGAGTTGCATCATACTGAGAAAATCTACTGCACAGTCCTGGGTGGTTTCCCCATGTCTTCCACTTATTCCTGTGGGTATTAACCTTTGCCTGTCCAATTATTCTGGTGGATATCAGTCCCTTGAACTGTATTTGCCACACCCTTGTTGTTTCCTGTCCCCTTCCACTAAAAGTGAGTTTTACCTCATCAAACTGAGGCCATGATTGCATTTCTCATGCTCTCCGCTACTATAGAAAACTCGGGTATGATAATGGTGATGATAATATCAGTAGTTATGATTAGGAAAATGCCATGATTTCTCCACTGTTGTAGTTTTACATTTGAGAAGACTGACAATGTTACAACAGTTTTGGAAGCCTAATGGTTAAACTACTCCAGACGACTGGTGCTTTCAAAATTGGTGAAAACAGTGGTGTCGTTTCTTCAGTTGAAGCCTAACACTGAAGGGACAAATTGTTCAGACATTCATAACTATGGAATACAAAAGTGGTTTAAAAAAAGAAAAAGAATGCTTGGGGGAAATAAGTAAAGAAGAACAGTTTACACACGTATACTGCATACATACGAGATTGTTATATTTAATTAGGCAGTCTCCCTGGCATAGGGGTTAATGACTTTCTCCGTAAACCTGTATATTCACGTGGGTGACGCAGCTGCTCGAGATTCGGTAGCAGATCATGTCACATTGGTTACTTGTGGGGGTATGTGAGCCGACCGCTCAGAAAGCAGTGGTAAACTACTGAGCGTAATCTTGCCACGACATCAATAGCAGCTGAAAGATGCTAGTGTTGACTGCAATGTCCTGTAAAAGGATATGCAAAACAAAAACATATTTAATTAATTTTACTTTGTGGATACCTGAAAAATTTAATACTCATTTATTTTAGCTTGTTTCCCAGCTTATATTTGTCAAATTGTGCCTGTTTTTCTGACATTGATTTGTTTTTGATACTTTCAGATTGCAAAGCCCTTGAGTCAAGATCCAATGTCAAACAAGTACACTATAGGATCAGCAGCACCTTTAATGTGGAAACTACATTGTTTACGTATGTTAAAATTATCATATAGGTAGAACTGCCCCGAAAGTGTTGAAGTTTAGAATTGACATATGGCAGATCCATGAGCATTTCTTTTCTAAAAAGTTGTGAGGCAGCTGAACCCCAAAACGTCCTCCTCAGTTAATTATAATAGCAGCTTTGTTCATGTCTTCAGTCATATATTGTGAAGAAAGTCATTGGAAAACATGGTGATGATTGGAAACATCAGCAGTAGAAGAGGTAGGGGTAAACTGAGAAAACCGGCACTCAATGGACTGAGATAGTGGCATCGAGGAATATCAACAACAGATTTGATCAAAAAAATCATGGATCGAGAATTGTGATCGGCATGAACGCCTACACCAGATGGCAGAGTAGATGGTGATGAAGAGCAGCTTTGTTATAAAAGTGGTACCAGGTCAGCAATTGTACAAGTATTAATCTGTATTAGATTAGTACAGGTTACGACTCAATTGTGACAGGTATTAATCTGTATTAGATGAGTACAGGTTACGACTCAATTGTGACATTGTTTTTGCTTTACTCATGGCAACATTCTTTTAGATTAAATATAACAAGGAGTCACCATTGATAAGAAACATATGTAGAATGTCTGATGTCAGACAGAAAACATATCAAACTATGCCAAATCTGCAATATTTGGTGAGACAAACATGTTTTAATATGTTAATATAATTCAATTAATAGTTTTATATTAAATACTGTGGAAAATTTAAGCTAACATAAAAACAACATTCTGAAATTCAAAAAGGTTGCCAGTTCATGTCTATCGGTGAGGTCACTCTGTCGAACTATTCATTGTTACATATATAGGCTGCCGGCTCCGTGGTGAAGGGATTATGGACGCAGTTTGTAATCCCACATACCAACAAGTTCCGAACACAGCTGCAGGCAATTTGACAGCAGAATAACGCCTTGCGTTGGTTGTTTAATGAAAATAGTAAGGTTGCCAGTCATTCAGAAATCAATGGCAAGTTACTGAACGTAAACTTGCCAAGAGATCACATACAGCCAAAATATACATGTGCTAATTATATTAGTTATGCTCTTACTGTGGCTAACTGTCTTTCATGTAAGGGGAATGGTAAAAAAAATTATTTTTTATTTTGATGCAACTTATTTTATCCTCTTCTTGTGAAACTTACAATGCAAAACTGTTAAGAATGTTTGTAATATTTTTAATGTTTTAAGACATCTATTTCTCACAGATCTCATGAAAATGTTATATTATTTATTACGATGCATGCTATATTTTTCGTAATTTAATTAAGATGAAAGTTTCAGCTGATCTTAGCTTGATGTGTGGACACAGAGACACATATTTGAAAACATTTTTAGAAAGTCCTATGGAGGTCATCATGGCTGTATGGATAAGAGTGCACGTTTTTAAACTTCCGATGTGCTGATGCCGAGGTAGTAGGTTCAACACCGATCAGTTGGACTAAAATGTTTACTTCTCATCCTTGACTTATGGACGTCAATTTCAATTACCTCAGAAGTTGGTGTGGGTTTGCCTGATGGCGAGGGACACTGGTAATAGGGAAAGCTAATCTACACGCACAAAATCAGTCTAGTGCACTAGAAGTAGTAGCATGTGTATGTCACCTGGCTTGACTTCAAGGCAAGCGAATGCAAACAAACACAACAACAACAACAACAACAACAGAAAGTCTGTCAGAAAACTTCTGTTAACAATTGCTATCATACTCTTTAAATAACATTATTGTGTGAGATGTTTTGTCATTTTATTATATAAATATTGGTTTAGTAATTTATTAATCAGATTTTAAAATGTATTCTGTGCGTACATGCATAAAAATAGCAAAAGACGAACAAACATAGAACAAATACAAATGTAAATAGATTTATCAATTGTCATATATTATGAAATCCAACATATTAATTAGTTTTTTTTGTTCTTTTTTACATTTGTCATGTTTAGTTTCTTTCTCAGAGTTGTGATAATGCTGTTTAATTAGCACATTATTATTTATATCTAGAAATGAAGTGGTATCATTGTAAGCTTTCTGGCACTAGTCTGCATTGTTCAGTGACAATACAATTGGGTAAGCAGCATCACTACTAGTTCGCAGATATGTACAGTCCAAAACAATTTATTCCCTTAGTGAATATAAACACAGAAGTCACAAACAATATATGTTGCACTATTTATTGCCTGGCATGTTTTGCTGCATCTTGTCAGGTGTATGCTGTAGAGTTCTATATCATTTAAAGATAACAAATTAATAACACTCTAGCTGAAACAATTAAAGCACATAGTGACAGGTATTGTTCAGTTGGGTGTAAAGTACAATTTTACTCAATTTATCAAATAAATAATTGTTGGCTGCCAAGTCTTGCAGCTTTGAAACCACTTTTGGAAACAAGATGTAATCAGACTTTTTATTTGCTGTCATGTTGTATACTGGGATTTAAATATATATGTGTTATTTTGTAACTTTTTTGTTGTAATATCTAGTCTGTTCCTAATATTTCTGTGGGCAGTTTGCTAATTATACTATATCTTAGATCGAAGCATATCATAATAATTTTAAAATTGTTGAAAGAGGGTTTGATGGGTTAATCAAAATGCCAATGTTTTCATGTGGTGTGCTTTTACATCTGTCCTCGGTTGTTTGTGTCGTGAACTGCAATGTTTGGAAAAATGGTGACTGCCAGTCGCTAAACTAACTGGGTTTGCCTTATGCAGTAATGTGTGTCTGCTGGTTTTCTAGTGACTACCACTTCCATCGATAATGAAATGTATTTTTTTGTGGCTGACTTTTGTGTTGGTATTCTGGCAATGGAATTATGCATGGTATACCTGTGCGGATCCTTGGTTTGTCAAGACTCTGTCTGTTCCACTTTTCACAGGAGGCAGTGAGGAGCATTTTGTGTGATATTCACTGGCATAGGAACAGTGCATTATAGGAACGACCCTTTGACATGAAGTCGGAACCACGACTAACTAATCAAAATGTAATTTATAGTATTCAGTCTGTTTCTGTTGTAAAGTTGTAAGACAGCATAAGAGCATAAAAGTGAGATATTTTATATTTGATCTGCTGTGTAACGAAATATAAACGCCTTCAATCAGTTGCGGAGGTCACAACAATTACATCTAAAAATTCATAGGGGAAAGACAAAGATAATGAGAAACCATTAAGTAAATGATAGGCTGATCTCCTATGGAAAAACCTCACTTCAAGAGCTGATATACAACTATGTAGGTAGCAATGTAGACAAAAGATGAAACAGACAGAGATGTTAGAATAAGATTAGAAATAGGAGCGTTCAAAGCAATAGGACATTTGCGGACATAAAAAAAAATAATAAAAACTATTGCAATACTTAGAATATTTAACTCTTATGTCAAATCAGTACTGCTGTATGAATCAGAAACACAGAGAATGACTAAAACAATTACTAATAAACTACAAACGTTCATTAATTGGTGTCTGCGAAAAATATAACTAGAATGGTATGACAGATCACTAATGTAGAGCTTAGGGAGAGTACTAGACAGAATACATTGATTCGAGAGGTGAGAAATGGACACGGCAGTTGATAGAAGACATGTTGAGAAAACCTGACAATAGTATAACTAGACAATCCTCCCTCTGAAACTCACGGGGCAAATGAAATAGACAAGACCTTAAAACAGAGAAGAGAATGAACGAACAAACTTTATTTCCAAAGGGTTAAGAATTGAGCTTGCAGGCCCGTCTGACATTCTGCCCTTCTGATATCTTTCCTCTTATACATTATTTATTCATACATGACTTATGTAAGAGAATTGTAGACAGGTGAGTAATATGGGGAGGATATGGAGGGAGTTGACAGTGTATAGCAAAATATAGGATAGCTTCTCTTGGGTTGGTTTAGTTCCTGTGCTCCAATGGTGGATAAAGGACAGAGGAAGAAGACTTAGATATGGGATTATGTTCTCTGGATAAAAGACACAGAAAGAAGAATCAGATAGGGGATTATGTTCTCTGGATAAAAGACACAGAAAGAAGAATCAGTTGTAGGATTATATTCTCTGGATAAAGGACATAGGAAGAAGAATCTGTTATGGGATTATTTTCTCCAGATAAAGAACAAGAAAAAGAATCAAGCGTAGGATTATGTTCTCTGGGTAAAGGACAAGAAGAAGAATCAGTTTTGAGATTATGTTCTCTGTGTAAAGGACAGGAAGAATAATATATGGGATTATGTTCTCCGGATAAAAGACAGAGGAAGAAGAATCATATGTGGGATTATGTTCTCCGGATAAAAGACAGAAAGAAATGTAAGATGTGGGATTGTGTTCTCTGGATAAAGCTTATACATGTGTTGTATTAGAATTGTCTATTTACACTGACAGTGCTGAAAGTTTTTATCAGTCCATTTACTTCTATATGTGTTTCTTAGATAGTTAATCCACTGCTGGCTTGCTAGACCAAGCATAATTTTAGGGAGACTTACCACAATTGCCTTTGAAAGATTATTGCATGTCCGTCCACTGCTGTAATGAGAAAATGGGGAGAGAAGAAGAAATAGAAAAGGGGGGGGGGGGGAAGAAAAGAAGAAGCTGTGGGGAAAATTAATATGGAAAAATCAATTGGTGCAGGTAAAAGTCAATAATGCAAATAACTATTTGGCTGGCTCGAAATACTCCATGTTGACAAGTAAACAAAATAAGTTTACTTTCTTTATGCTGGACAAGTATGCTGATGGTTGGAATGTTACAGTAATAAAATATATGTTTAAAGCCTTAACTTACACATAATTTCGTGTCCCTGAAAAATTAATGTTATTTTATGATGGTTGTGAAATGGATATAATGTACAATGTGATACTTTATGCCTTTTTGGTGATAGTTTCATTGTTAATGTAGTTTATGCCGTTGCATAGTTTGGAAGTGTCAATACAGGATTATTTTCATATACAGATTTATGCAGTATACTTGTATTTATTGTTTGTGTCTACGAATGTGTAGTTCTTTAATGCCAAGTTTTCCAGTTTGTGACGGATTTTTCCATACACTAATTTATTTGTTCCATACACCCATGTGTAGGGATTTTTCCATACACCCGCGTGTAGGGATTGTTCAATACACCCATGTGTAGGGATTGTTCCATACACCCGCATGTAGGGATTGTTCCATACACCCACATGTAGGGATTGTTCCATACGCCTGCATGTAGGGATTGTTCCATACACCCATGTGTAGGGATTGTTCCATACTCCCATGTGTAGTTATTGTTCCATACTCCCATGTGTAGTTATTGTTCCATACACCAGTGTGTAGTTATTGTTCCATACACCAGTGTGTAGTTATTGTTCCATACACCAGTGTGTAGTTATTGTTCCATACACCAGTGTGTAGTTATTGTTCCATACACCAGTGTGTAGTTATTGTTCCATACACCAGTGTGTAGGGATTGTTCCATACACCAGTGTGTAGTTATTGTTCCATACACCAGTGTGTAGTTATTGTTCCATACTCCCATGTGTAGTTATTGTTCCATACACCAGTGTGTAGTTATTGTTCCATACACCAGTGTGTAGTTATTGTTCCATACACCAGTGTGTAGTTATTGTTCCATACACCAGTGTGTAGTTATTGTCCATACTCCCATGTGTAGTTATTGTTTCCATAACTCCCGTGTGTAGTTATTGTTTCCATACACCAGTGTGTAGTATTGTTCCATACACCAGTGTGTGTTATGTTAAAAATTGAGGTTTTTTCCATACACCAGTGTGTAGTTATTGTTCCATACACCAGGTGTAGTTATTGTTCCATACACCAGTGGTAGTTATTGTTCCATACACCAGTGTGTAGTTATTGTTCCATACACCCAGTGTAGTTATTGTCCATACTCCCATGTGTATTATTGTTCCATACACCAGTGTGTAGTTATGTTCCATACACCAGTGTGTAGTTATTGTTCCATACACCAGTGTGTAGTTATTGTTCCATACACCCATGTGTAGTTATTGTTCCATACTCCCATGTGTAGTTATTGTTCCATACACCAGTGTGTAGTTATTGTTCCATACACCAGTGTGTAGTTATTGTTCCATACACCAGTGTGTAGTTATTGTTCCATACACCAGTGTGTAGTTATTGTTCCATACACCAGTGTGTAGTTATTGTTCCATACACCAGTGTGTAGTTATTGTTCCATACACCAGTGTGTAGTTATTGTTCCATACACCAGTGTGTAGTTATTGTTCCATACACCAGTGTGTAGTTATTGTTCCATACACCAGTGTGTAGTTATTGTTCCATACACCAGTGTGTAGTTATTGTTCCATACTCCCATGTGTAGTCATTGTTCCATACACCATTGTGTAGTTATTGTTCCATACACCAGTGTGTAGTTATTGTTCCATACACCAGTGTGTAGTTATTGTTCCATACACCAGTGTGTAGTTATTGTTCCATACTCCCATGTGTAGGTATTGTTCCATACATCAGTGTGTAGTTATTGTTCCATACACCTGTGTATAGTAATTTTTCCATACATCAGTGTGTAGTTATTACTGGAAACTCAAAGTAGGTTGCCTCTTTTGTCTTCTTCTTCTGTGTAATTGCAGTGTGTCTGATTATGCACCCTTGTGCCAAAAACCTTAGGCCAACACATCCAACATTAGCGTGCGTTTTTTAACCAGGTTAGCATTCCTGGGGGACTCTCACTGTTGTGTTGCCGTCCACATCCCAGCTGGTCAAGTTAGAACGGTCAAAGACTTTACAGTCAGCCCTCAAGGGAAGGCAGGAACAGTCCATGGGCATTTTTCGCCATCCAAGGAGGTTACCATAATTGCAGAGCCGACACATAGCGCTCTGGTGCTGGGCTCACCCAAGGAATTGCCACGTCCTGCACATGGCTGCTTTAATTCCTCACTTCTATTTATTGGGCGCGTTTTGTTCGCCACAGGCCGCTCAAACCAGCAACGGTCAGTCTGCAGATGACCTCCACTCAGCGAGCGTTCAGTTTGGACGTGTGCTGGACGCTGTGCCCGGAAGACAAGATAGTCAGAGCTGTTGCGGGCACGAAGGACATTTCACTCGGACGTTTTTGCATTATGCCATTTTTATTTGCAACCTTTAGGCCGGCTCATCCGACTTCTGCACGCGCTTTTTAAAAACCAGGTTGGCCTTCCTGGGGGTTTCGAGGGGCATTCTTTTGTGGTGTCGCCACATATCAGCTGGTCAAGGTAGAACGGCCAAAGACATCACGGTCAACCCTCAAGGGAAGGCAGGAGTAGACCATGGGCATTCCCCGCCATCAGTGGCGTCACTGGGGTTGGTGTCACCCAGTGCAGTAAACTCTTGGTGTCACCCCTCTAGACTTTCACCATGGTCTTCTTCCGAGTGTTCCTGTACCATATATAATCGCATATAGTAATGTTTGTAAAATAAGTCAAAAAGTTAATAAGGACATAAGAAAGAAAACAAATTGAACAATATAACTTCAATACTTCAGGTAAAACATAAATAAAGAACCTCGACAAACTCGGACAAAGTTAAATTTTTGTTATTTAACATTAACATTTCTGTTATTTAAAATTAAAAGTTTCCCATCCTGGTCTACAAAGCTGCAAACCTGTCAATCACATCATCAAAATCAATATCTTTCACCATATCACTTTCAATTGATAATATAGCCAGATCAGAAAGTCTTGACTGTCCCATGGTTGATCGCAAATAGTTCTTTATAAGTTTCAGTTTTGAAAAGCTCCTCTCACATGAAGCCACAGACACACAGATCGTAAGAAATAGTTGTAGGCTTAGTGAGAGTATTGGGAAAGATTCAAGGAAATCCCAGTCAACTGAGAATTTTAAAATATCAAATATTGACCAGTCTTTGGCTTTGTGGATATCAATATCTGCTGCCTTCAGGTGTCTTCTCAGCCTTGGTATTTCTTTTAAAAGCTCTACTTCGGATAGCTCATCATAGAAAGTGGTCAATTTTGGAACTGACACCAGCAACTCTTCTTCAGTTGCTGATAGAAGACTCTTGGCTTGAAAAGCCTCAAACATATTTGCTACTTCCTTGATCGCTGTTGATCTGGTCTGGAGTTCAGAATGAAAACGATCAATACACTCCAGCATCGCCCTATTGTTTTCTTCTTGCATAGTGAGTCCAGCATCTGAAGCATCTCTGAGTTGTTCCCCTGCCATTCTCTTCTTGAACCTTAATCTTCTCTCTACTGTTATTCCAAATTGGTCTGCTTTTAAAAGTGCCTGTTCAATTGCATGCTCCACTAAGTGACTGCGCTTCTCCTGCAGAAAAAGTCTTAATGCCTCTAACTTGGTCACTACTTTGTCAAGAGTTAAGTCTTTAGTCTGCAGATACTGCTGTGTCAAATTAACTTTCTCAAGTACAGCAGCCCAAAAATAAAGATAGCACAGAAACGTGAAATCACAGACAGCAGGTAAAAGACCTTGTGCTGCACCTCTTGTTTCCACATTTTCACGAGGATCACATAGAGCTTCAATCGCCGCTACACATTCATCAAACTTATCTTTCACCGGTTTAACAGCAGCATGATGTGCACTCCAGCGTGTTGTTGATAGCCTTTTAATCGACATTGCAGTGTGTTCAATTAAAACATCCCATCGATGGGTGGAAGCAGCAAAGAAGGAATACATTCTCTCAAGAGTTCCAAAAAATGTTACACATAAAGCATTTTCAGCAAAAGAGTGTTGACCACACAAGTTAAGCAAATGGTCCACGCATCCGTTAAAAATAGCTTTCTTATTCTTTCTTTTCAGAATGGCTTGAACACCTCCATGAATTCCAGACATTGTGGCAGCATTATCATAACCTTGAGCTCTGCACATCATTATGTCAAGTCCATCACTTTCTAGATTTTTTTAAAATGTCTGAACTGAGGTCATCAGCTTTTTTCCCCTTTAAAGGGAAAAATCCTAGAAACACTTCTCTCACTTCAACTTCCCCATTGTGGATTTTCACATATCTGATCACCTCAGACATCTGGTCAGTGTGTGATATGTCAGGTGTGCTGTCGAACATAATTCCAAAATACCTTGCAGCCTTTATATCATTTACAAGAATTTCCTTCACATGATTTGCCAGAACAGTTATAAATTCATTCTGAGTTTCTGGTGAAAGATAAGATACGGATGCTTTTACTGTTACAGATGTAGTTCGCTTTAATCTCATTAGGTGCTCTTTCAACACAGGGTCATATTTAAAAAGCATCTCAATCATCTCAAGAAAGTTTCCTTTATTCAACGAAGATGCATCTTCCTTATGGCCACGAAATGCCAGATTTTGCTTAGCAAGAAACAATGTGATATCAAGCAACCTGTGCAAGATATCCCTCCATTTTTTTTTATCCCTATCCATTACAGCAACACTGTCGGCATCAATTGTTTTGTGCAGCTTAAGGCCTGCTGCCAATGTTTTCCATTTTTCAAGGCAACCTAGATGGTCATCCGATATCTCATGATTATGTAATTTTGGGCTCAGCTTCCACCACTGCTGAAACCCAGTGACAAATTTTGATGTTTGTTCTGTTACATTAACAGCAAAGAGTCTGCAGCAAAAGCAGTATAATTTCTCACTGACGAGCGAGTAAACCATCCATGACCGCAGTATTTTCTCACCATTTGGCATCGTCTTGTAGAACCATTCTTTTGACAGCTGGCGCACATCTCTTTTAGTCTTTGCACCTTGCCTTGTCACAGTACTGAAAGGCCCATCCTTGTTCTGAAAAGAACAACTTCCTCTTTTGATAATTTCAACTCGAAAATGATCTGGAACTGGTGCATTCCAGAAAGAAGCATCAGATAAAATATTCCAATTTTTCTCATCCACTTGACTAATCACATTTACAGTATCATGACGAGAATCATTTTCAGCATGCATTTCTGTTTCAACTTCATCCACTGCTATTTCATTATGTATTTCTGCATCAATCTCGTGATTCTCTTCCATTTCTGGCTCTAGTTGCTCTTTTGAAGAATGCATGCTGTCAGCATGGGAGGAATCCTTATCAATTGTAGATTGAGGAAGAACGTCTTTTGATGAACCTTGTCCATCACTTGGTCTCTTGACATATTGAAGCATGAATCCAGGTAGTGATTTTAGTGATTCACATCTTTTCTTCTTTGCTTTTCGCTGCTCGCATCCACTAGGCCTCTTTGATTTGTGCACTCCATGTGGCATGATGGAATATTCTAAAATAATAAATCTATAATAAATTAGGGACTTAAAAATATACAACTAAACAAAAAGATATAATATAAATAAATAAAATCTGTATAAATAATTATAATCCAAACATTTATGATTCATAAATTTAAAAATTCATAATTTAATAAATATAGTTATTTAGGTTAAATTGCGTTGTTTACCGTAGAATTAAAATGTAATTAAAAAATGATTATGTACACTAAAAAGAACCGTCTAAAAAAGAAAACTTGTCATACAAAATATTAAATTTTTTAAAATATTGTCCATGGAAGTTACAACTTTTTTATTTCATTGTAACAAGTTTGAGTGGATTGTAACTTTTTTACTGGCTAATGGAGTATTGAACATACCAACCTGCATACGATGCGTATGGCAAATGCTGCAAGGCACAATTAATGGATTCATATACAAATGTAACCGGCGGTCAACAATATTCGTTGCAACACTTCTTCTTAACTTTTATCAGGAAGTTTTGTCGCCAATGCACGACTGTCATTTCATGACATATATTTTATTATTTTATATTGCGAATTGCTGGCGAATGTCAGTAACCGCATCAATTATTGGGGGGATCTGCGTGTGGCAGTCTCAACAGTGACTCGTTGGTTCGAAAAATTACACAACCGTTATTTATTTTTCTATTTCCATCTTTTTAATTAAAAAATTAATTAAAAAATTAAAATATATATTTTTCAGACAGATAGAAAAACGTGTGTATGCCGTAATTATTAATTTATTGTAGTAGTAAACTACTAGTATACTATAGTATAGTAATACTAACTTTTTTAAGTGGAAGCCTGCCGCTGTTTTTCTCCTTTAAAATGTATGCCCTGTCCTAATTAATTTACTTTAAAATATTTATATTTTAGTGATATTGATAAAATTATAAAATTTCGAAAAAATAATTATTTACATAAAAAACGAACCTGTAAACAACGTCTGTCATTTTCTGCAACCACATGACTCCACACGTCATTAATTGGCGCGTTTGCAAATGACCCACGATTCTACTCCGACTCCGAGGCTCCGAGCAGCTCTGAGCTCTGAGTCTTATTCATTTAAGCACCAGACGCTCTGCATGGTGGCACCCTGTGCCTGCTCATGTATTTAACAATGAACGGTTATGAAACCCGACTAGACAGAGCTATGTCTGCTTTGTCAAATTTGCAATTTTTTTATTTTGGTGTCACCCCTTGATGGTGTCACCCGGTGCGGCCCGCACCCCCCTAGTGACGCCCCTGCCCGCCATCCAAGGAGGCTTCCATAATTGCAGAGCCGGCACACTGGGCTCTGGTATTGGGCTTATCCAAAGAATCACCATGTCCTGCTCATGGCTGCTTTAATTCCTCACTTCCATGTGTTAGGTATCTTGTTCGCAACTGGCCGTGCCCCGCGCAAACCAGGAACGTTCAGTCTGCGGACAACATCCACTCAGCAAGCTTTCGCTTTTTGACTTTCACTTAATGGATTCGCTAGCGTTGGTTGCCTCTTATGATATGTATGGTTGGTTATATTGTTACAGTTCTTTACTTCCCAAATACACTCTGGTAATACACAGGCATTCCATAGGGGAACGTGTATAGTTATTGCTCAATGCTGTTGTTTGTCCATCAAGAATGATGATGATCATTCACTTCATCCAGTGGGGTTGAAAGTATGGAGCCGTGAGTTCTAAGATGGCTGTAAGGCCTATGTTGGCTTGAAATGTTCTTTGACATTGTGGGCAAAGAATGCTTGACATTCCAGGAGGAGGATCTCCTGCAGTGGTTTTTCTGCCCAGCCTTTGTTTCACAGTTCTTACAGTTTTGTTTGCTTCACAACTGACTGAACCCTTGCGTAATGATGTACACCAGAAATTTTGGTTTTTGGCAGCAGTCTCCCAAGTATCGTGATAAATTCCAAAATCTTTTAGTGAGATCTTCAGAGTGTCTTTAAAGCGTTTCCTCTGACCGCCATGGGAACGTTTACCACAACGCAGCTCACCCTAAAAAATTTGTTTAGAGGGAGCCTGTGATCTGGCATGCGAGTCAAGTGACCAGCCCAGCGAATCTGATTCTTCATTAGTAGAGTGTAGATACTGGGTATGGACACTCTTTCTAGGACTTCAGTGTCTGGAATCGTGTCTTGCCATTTAATCTCCAATAGCTTCCTACGGCAGGTGTGGAAGTGGTTTAATTTCCTATTGTGTCACTCGTAAACAGTCCGGTTTCACAAGCATATAGCAGTGTGGATAATACGACCACTTGGTAGATTTTCAATGCTACATTGCTCAATGCTACATTAATAGCACCCCACTCCACCATTTAACATCATAGTGGACCTCATGGGAAACAAGAAGGCCAATAGAACTGCTGAAGCATGAACCACAAAACAACAAAGGAGCAGACTTTGTGGTATGAGAACAGTCTAACAGATTCTCAGAAACAACACAAGAGAAGAGTGGCTGAACATATAGGCAAAGGAAACATTGGGTGGGATTCTCTTAATCAAATGCCTCAACCAATATTCAGTAACATCAATGGCCGTAGCTGGAAAAATCTCAGCCTAATTTCAGTTAACAACAGCCCACACTAGAATCAATAGCCATTTAAGCTATATCAATATTCGACATGCACCTCCTTGCATACATTGTTCTCACCCTTAAGAAACCATTTTCTATTTAAATTCTCTGTACTTTCAAACGTTAGGAAAAAGCAACCACAGCCGTCTCAGATGTTACAAACTCACTTTGTGAGTCCCTGGAACAGCTGCAGGGGATCTGCACCTTCAAAGAGTTGACAACAATTTGGGGACAACAAATGCTGAGTGTACAAGAGTTACTTGTGTTAAATGTGAAAGCGTGAATTGTTAAATAATTTGGCGTGTATATGTTGAAGATGTAAGAGTGTAGTTGTTGAAGCCACAAGTGTGTAGCTTGTTGTTCAACACGGAAGTATACTTTTGTTTCCTTGCTTGTTATTTATGCATTCAAGTTAATGCAGCTGATTCTTATCCAACACTACACAGTTTAACCAGTTGCCAGCAAGAGATAAAAGCAGAATTTTAACAACAGAAATGAAATAACAGAGCAATACAAAATCTGATATAAAGACACAGGATCAGAAATGATGACACCAGGACTCAAGTGGTTAGGTGATAGCAATGGACTTTAATTACATGCAGTACGTCAGATGGTGTGGTCATGTTATAAGACTACCCCCAGACAGCATATAAACAACATTAACATTTAGATGACGTATACTGAGCAAGAATCAGAGCCCGCGTGCAATGGATTCATGGAATAGCAGAGGCAACAAACACCACCTAATGCATAGTCCACACACTTGATCGTGTAACCCGTGATTTGGGAGTTGAATGATTAGTATGCCTGTGTTTGTTGTTACATATCACCTAGAGAGTACCCTTGTTTGGAATGTGACATTTTGATTGTCAGTTTCTGGTTTTTTCTTCTTCATTTTACTCCTTGCTTATTGTTTCTTGAAAAAGATGTGTCAAGACGATCGAGTTTGCATGGTTGGTTGGTTTGTTGAATCTAGTTACGTTACAGTTTACGTTAAATTATCCTGGGTATTTAGTAGACGGGTATAAGGAATTGAGTTGAGCTGAGCTAAGAACTGACATCACTGTACTCAGGACATTCCCATATGCTCTCTTTCCCCTCATTTAACAGCCAGCGAAGAGTCACACTACTAACTGTTCCCACCGCTATCTGAATTAAAGTTCTCCTGGTCTTCCCTCTCAGTTTTGAGATTCTACCATAACCACTGCCATTCCTCACAATCTCATCCTTTCCACATATGGGTTCTCAATATGTTCCCCCATCTTCTTCACCAGATCCCACAGGCGCACGACCACCCTCCCCCTTGTCTATAAGTTATCTACCACCAAGAGGTGCATTCCCTGCCAGCCTATCAGCCTGTTAATTCCCCACACTCCCGCATGGCCAGGGTAAACAAAAATCCATACAATTCTCACAATCTGTGACCCCTGGAGCGAGGTGAGCCATTCCACACGAAACATTCATATCTCCACCCTACTAAGCTTACGCCTTGAGTCCGTGATGAAGACAATGTGTGTTGCAGTGGTCTCCTCTAACCAACGGAATGCTGCTGTGACTGCTTCCACCTCCATTCTCATTCCAATTCCAATTTTCAAAAGCAAACATTCCAAATTCGACCTCGTCTAACCTGCTTCATCAGCTGTGGTTATTGTTGAGGTACGTAGTCTTTTGGGTTTATTCGCCCTAATTCTTGTCTTGTGAGTCCTATCTCGGACTGGTTATGTAGCGTTTGTGTTTGTTACGTCAGCAGTGGGATCGGTCGGCGGCTGTCCTTTGTGCATGTTTCCTCTTGTGGTTTTCTTTGTTGGTATAGGCTCCTGGCTCGTCTGGCTGAAGTCCTTATAGGGACTTTTCGTAATCCCACTCCAGCTGGGGGATCGGTCAGCGGCTGTCCTTTGTGCATGTTTCCTCTTGTTTTCTTTGTTGGTGCAGACTCCTGGCTTGAGTGGTTGCAGTCCTTAAAAGGACTTTTTATTTGGTCTCTTTGTCTCCTTTTGTGTGTATTTTCTGTAGGAGCTTTTCGACGTTTTCATTTTCCTGTTTTCACTTTCGAGTTTGAGTTTCTGCTGCCTTTCGATTTTTTCCTCCGCGTTCAGCCATAGTATTCTCTCTCAGTTTTCTATGTAGTACGAGTGTATAGGGTCATACTCAGGTTCATACCATACATCTGGGTAGTCTACCGGTCTCCTGAGTTTCTTGGGATTCTTCTTTTCTCTTTCATCCCAACACTTTTTGAATTCCTTGTTTCTGAGTGCCTCCACTCTTGCATATTCCCGTAGCTCCTCCGAGGTAAATTCCTTTGGTCTCTCCATGCCGTCATCAGGGTGCCCTTCTCGGTTTTCTTCGGATGTCTGGCGAGATATTGGTTTTCCTTTGTCTGCCTCGGGTATCTCGGTTGGGCTGCAGGTTGTGGTTTGTGGTTCAGGCTCGGTCTCTTGGTTTTCATCTTGCGATTTCTCTGCTAGCTCTTGTGTGGTTTCTGTTGGTTTGTTTTGGGATAGTTCAATTTCAGCTCTGTGCAGTTCTCTTTTGGTCTTGATCATTTGTAAGATTTCTTCGTTCTCCTTCCCCAACTCGGCCATGCGCTGCATCTCTTGTTTGATGTTTTGCTGTATCTCCTTCATTTCAGCAAGCAGTTTTTCATTGTCGCTTGTTTGTGACGGTGTTAGGAGTAGGTTGATTTGCTTCTTTAGTTCGTCTATTTGGCTTTGCAGTTGGGCTCTTTCCGCTTGTGAGAAACCCGTGGCTGTCTCGCACCTCCGCATTGCTTCGTTGTATGGTGTCCTTGTAGTTATGGCTAACTTCAAGACGTCTCTGTGTCGTTGCAGGTACGGACAGCCCAAGTATCTTGCCCCATGCTTGCCCAGGCAGTTGGGGCACTTTCTTCTATTGTTAGGAGCTCGGAAGTCCGTGTCCAGCTTGGCCAGCGGACACTCCTTAAAGGCGTGATGATCGACACAGTATCGGCAGATTTCCGTCTTACTGCGACACGTAGCTCTGCTGTGGCCGGCCTTCTGACATCTGGAACATTGAGTGATTCTTGGGATGAATCTCTCTGGTTGCTGCATTCTCTTGTTGTATGATACTGTGGTCGGCATTTCGCTGCCCTCCGATGTCACCACTGCCAGGGTTGTAGGTATCTTGGAGTAGGTGAGAAGCTGCTCCGCCTTCAAGAATCGGATGTGAAGATTCTCTTCACGTAGCTGCTTCAGGATTTCTTCATCTTTCAGCTCCACAGGAATCCGCTTGACAACCCATCGGACTGTTTTTGAGTCGGTGTTTGCGACTCTGGTGTCTTTCTCCTCCTTCTCTGCTGTCTTGGTTCTTGATTGTGTTGGGCTGTCAATATTCTCCCTCGTAGTAGCTTCAGTAATGGCTGTAGTATCAGGCTCTTTGATGCAGCTAGCAGGTGGGCTCCCGGATGAGCCCCCAAGTTGCCATGACTCGTTATATCAACAGTTCAACAGTTAAACGAATAACAAAACGGTATTACCTGGAAACGTCGTCTGAACAGCGACGAACAGAAACAAATAACTGAAACATATAACTGACGGCGAATCTTGAGATTGAGATGTGGCATTTAATAATGCACTTTCATTTGGCGAAACTATTCAAATGAAACATGGAGTGCCCTTAAGACAGGGTCGGTCTCCATTCAAACACATTTAAGAAGTAGTTCCCAAAAGAATCCCCTGTCTCTGACTCCCAGCTATCTTTCTTCCGTTTGTTTAATCGTTCTTGTTCCACATATCGTCTAGGTCCTTTATGGAATTGATCTCCGTTACCACCGCAATCCTCGCCTTATATCCACATCGTCCAGAACTCCTGGAAAACCAACCACTTCTTCTCGTCTCTGCACAGCGTATCCCCGTTGCTGTTTTCTGACACTTCTTGTTTCTATGGGATTCCCTCTCTTATTCTGTCCACACTAGTGTACGTATGGGGAAAATCCTGTTCATCCTTTTTATGTTTGATGGCGCGTGCCTTGTCTTGGCATTCTTCTTGTTGTCGGCTCCCACGCTGCACATCTTGGCAACAGCGTGTTTCTTGTTGCTGGACTTTCCACGTGGCATTTTTCCGCGTATCAGGCTTCTTGACAGGATAATGGCATTAAGCTATACCCGCTAAAATCAATAATATCGACCCTCTGTACATTTTAAGGTTTTCATTTGTACCCCGTATGATGATAGTGTATAGGCAGCTACGACACTCTAAAAATCACTAATAGCCGCTACCCACCCCTCACCAACGAATTTCACTAAGCCATACCCGCTAAAATCAATATTATCGGCCATTTTTACTTTTTAAGGTTTTCATTTGTAACCCGTATGATGATAGTGTATAGGCCACTACGACACTCTACAAAGCACTAATAGCCGCTACCCACCCCTCACCAACGAATTTCACTAAGCTATACCCGCTCAAATCAATAATATCGACCATCTGTACATTTTAAGGTTTTCATTTGTAACCCTGTGATGATAGTGTTTAAACCCAAATCACCTAGCGTCACCCCACGCGCCCACCCCCTCGCCACCACCCCGCACCCCGTCGTTATTTATTTTTATTTTTATTTATTTTATTTTATTTTTTAATAATTAATTAAAATTTTTATACACCCACTCAATAGTTATCTGCCCTTAGAAACATAAAATCTTAGAATTATCGCCCTTAGATATGACCTAGATATCACCCCTTACCCCACCCAACTTCATGACCGAGGAGGAGTGAAAATCAGCCGAGGTCAAGGTCAATCCTCCACAATCCTCCAAATCATAACCGATTATGCGACTTGACTTTTTAGCGCTCGCAGTGCGAATGTGGACACGAACCACGACGACGATGACGACGACACGATCCATTCTCATGCTGGAGGTTGTGGCCTTATATGCTAGACTCTCTTTTTTAAAGAATCGCCCATTACCCTTCGCAGTTGTGGCGAAAGCCCGGCTGCACCCTCCCCTCTTGCTTGGTACTCAATGTATTATAAAGATTCTTTTAGATATGCTTACAGTAATGTTATGTTTAATCATATATAACGAATATATGACCAACCCTTGCGAGTTTGGCTCGCTTATAATTAACCCATTTGGTCTAGCGTACCCAACCTGGCAAGTGCCCATGGATCTTGGTACATCGTGTACCAAACTGCTAGTTCAGTCAGACGCATTGCTAACCGCGCCGCAGACCGGGCAAGTTGCATCAGCCTTCACAGTCAAATTTAGTGAACATTCACAAGTTTTTCCGTAGTCATACTACTAGTAGTGTAGCTCACGACAAATTTTTCATAAAGTTAAACAGGCCCGGCTGTGGTGTTGGGGCAATCGACTGCGAAACTGCAGGAGTGCTAGTGAAAACCCCGAGAACAGCACCTCTCACCATCAGCATCAACTTTGTGATAAAAACCAGTAACATATACATCAACCACGTGTTATAAGTCTACGACTTTAACTTAAGGTGACCTGGAAAGGAATGACTGAGAAACTACCAGCTTCACCGTTGGAAACATCTAATTCAGCTGAGTAGTCACCCATCATTCTGGAGCTACCCACACCATATTGCTACAGCCCAAAACCTGGTCTGATGATTAGAAGATACTCATCAATATGATCAGGCGTGTGGAATGGCCAGGACCCTTGAACACATATTATATTATTAGTTTGCAGATTTAATTCTCTTCCATGGTATATTTTATTTTACCCCCGTGGGAGCCTTTCCTTATTCCTTTTTAAATAATAAACTAGTGATAAGTGGTGTTGTCGCTTATTGCTAAATAAGTAATCGTAGTTATTGTCTCCATAATCCAACATTTAATTAGATTACACAAGGGTGAGGATAGGACGAAAGTTGAATCTTCATCTTTATCGACTTCTTTGTGCTACATCTTGGTGATTAAAAACCTTTATGACGATAACAGAGACGAACATTATGATGTTCAAAATAATAATGAAGGACCAGCAATTTTGAAGATGGAGGTTCAGAATGCTCTTAACCATATGAAATCTGACAAGACCCCCGGTTCAGACAGCGTTACAACAGAAATGATTAATGCTTTAGAAGAATATGGAATTGATAAAGTTACCAGTCTGCTTAATACAATATATGATATTGGAAATATACCTAAGGAATTATGCAATTCTGTATTTATTGCAATCCCAAAGAAATCAGGAGCCTTGGCATGTGATCAACATCGAACAATTAGTATAATGAGTCACATCACGAAGATTTTACTAAGAATTATCATGCAAAGAGTTAGGAGGAAAATACAACTTGAAATAGGAGAAGAACAATGTGGCTTTGTAGAAGACAAGGGCACAGTAAATGCTGTGTATATACTGAGAACCGTAATCAAACCTTCTATAGAAGTAAACAAAGATCTACACCTTTGCTTTATTGACTACACAAAGGCTTTCGGTAAAGTGAGACATATCGACATGATACGGATGCTTGAAGATCTACAAATTAATGGAAAAGACCTTAGACTTGTAAGAAACATATATTGGAAACAACAAGCTGCCATAAGAGTTGATAATGATGTAGGCCAATATCATATTAAGAGAGGTGTGAGACAGGGATGTGTAATGTCTCCAGATCTGTTTTCCCTGTACAGTGAAAGTATTTTCAGAAATAATGAAGATATGGAAGGAATCAACATTGGGGGACGATGCATCAATAACATTAGATATCCAGATGATAGTCTTGATTGGAGACAATGAACAGGACCTGCAACATTTAGTAGATGCGGTTGTTACACACAGTGAACAACTAGGGTTAGAATTGTAAAAAGACACAGATTATGGTCGTCACTAGGAAGAACGAAATACCACAATGTAATATACAAGTAAATGGGAATATTCTTCAACAAGTGAATAGGTACAATTATCTCGGAACAGTAATAACATCTGATGGGAGATGCCTTGAAGAGAGTAGATAAAGAATCGCCATGGCAAAAAGTAGCCTTTAGCCAGAAAAAAAAAACATACTGACCAATAAAAAAAATGTCAATTGAAACGAGAAAAAGAGTGTTGAAGTGCTACATAGAACCTGTACTTTTATATGGACGTGAAGCTTGAACAATGAGCAGTCAAGCTGAAAAACATCTGATGGCTGTAGAAATGTGGTTTCTGAGGAAAATGCAAAGAATACCATGGACAGACAGAAATACCAATGAACAAGTCCTTCAAGAAACAAATGAAGATCGTAAACTGATTAGAGACATTAGACGTAGACAGTCAAAAATGTTTGGGCATGTTATGAGAAGAAATGAATTGGAGAACTTAGTGACAACTGGTAAGATCGAAGGGAACAGACCAAGGGGAAGACCTAGATTCAAATACCTGGATGGCTTGGCTACGTGGCATGGTCGAGACAGAAACAAGGAGCTGATCCACGTCTCTGGTGATCTAGTGAGATGGCAAAACATTACCCCTCCCCCCTACGCTTATCGGCATGGCACATGATGGATGGATGGATGGTGCTGCATATCTCAAGTTAAGTCTGGGGGTTAAATTCTTTTCCACAGGACCATCATCCACTGCTAAGTCTGCTGTCATCTTTGTGTGTATAGCTGTGCAACTTTATCCGCAGTTCCTGTGTCACTATAAGGATAGTAGACTTCTTCTTCTGGGACCAATTGTCATACTCCCTAGTTTTACGAGCCTCTTGTCGGCTATTTCTTCAGTGGAGAGTCTTTCCTAACGGTTACTCTCATTGTCTTCTACTGTACCTGTGAGACTTCTCTTTACAGTAGCTGATCACACGACAGCAGTGAAAACCCAATCACTCCGTCTGTTTCTCACCACTAACCCATCGGTATAGATCACTGTGTCACTTTGATGTGTTTTACTCTGGATCAGTTGTTGCACCTCAAACTCTGTACGGCCCGTTGCCCATTCTCTGCATTCACGACCCGGTGTTACTATTACACTGTGCCAGTCCGTCGTGTCTTTCGGTACTTCAACCCACTCTTGTTCACGATTGATGGTAGATCTCATACCTGACTTATAGATATTTCTGCCTGTGCCATCCAGGACCCACCTCGTTTTAGTCTATGACCCTTGACCATATCAATGGCTTCATGCAGTTGGAGTTCCCTTTTGCAGCGACTCTCAGGTAACATTTGGCTTGAAGGACCCTGTGCCAATCCGCCATTGTTGGTAGCGCCAGGATATGCCTCATGCATATGTTTGGTATGTCCTCTGTGTACCCCAGGATCACCCGCATGGCCGCATTCTGTATGCGCTCCAACCTTTCAAGCTGGCTCTTTGAAACCGTCAGCAGCCCCAAACCACACTCAATGACATATATTATTAACTGCTGAAAGAGCCTTAAAGCATCCTTTGCTCTACCCCGGTTGCTGCCATCGGCCTCAATGCATTTAGTTTCCTCCCAGCCTACACCACCAATGCCTCCACATGATCCTAAAAAGATATATACCTGCAAAGGTGATATCCACGTACTTCAATTTACTCTCTCTCTACCAAGAGGACATCCATTCAATATAATACATGGGACATCTGCCTTCACAATCAGGTTGTCCAAGGAGTACCACACAACCGCTGCCTTGTCTGGGTTTATAACGGCCACTGCGTCCTTGCACCACTCCGCCACCCTGTTTACTGCCATCTGTATAAGGAACATGTGAGGGATTTATGGCAGAATACTTGCAAGCCAGTGTCATTGTAATTCTTCCAATCAGAATGTTTCGCAGGTGTATGTGTCGTTGAAATTACACCTCGTTGGGAGGTTATGCTGATAATGTGAGAATCGTGGTCAGGTGAGGGTTCGACGTCTGCGTTCATCGTCCGCTAAGTGAGGGAAAGACTGGCCACCTATTCCTCAGTTCATTCAGGCCTACAACATGTGATGGTCCTAGCTCTTCACACATCTGTCAAAGACTTAGGAGTTAGCTTTAAGCAATAATAGAGAGCTAAGATAGCTCTAAGCTATTAAGAGCAGAAATAGAGCATAGAAATAGGGCAAGTGACGTCATAAGATAGGAGACCAGACAAGAGAGACACTATCGCTATAAATAGCGATAACGGGATACCCTTGTGTCAACAAGAAGGGCAACCGGTACATATGAGCGGAGTTGCCCAGAAGATTGGGAAACCGAGTGCACGAGGAAGGGCGAGTAACGCTGGTCAGCACAGCCAGAGCCCAGCACTTAAACCAAGAGATGCACGCTGAGCTAATTGCTGGTGGTTGAACACACCACGCTCAGCGAGGACAGACAGACTTCAGACGGCTTAGAGATCGGACGTGTATCCGCTAGGGACCCTTTGTGTTTATTAAAAGACAGTATTATAGTTATATAGTCTAGCTTAGCTTCATTAGTTATAATGTATACATCATCTCCTCATTCCATTTTTGCGTCATCACATTCTATGTTAAATGCCATGATGGTATTCCGCTCATGGAGCTATTGTTGTTCAGCTCCAAATAAACATGTATCCTTTTACGTATAATGCGAGTTGTCACTTCGTGTAAGGTAAAAGAAGGGAATCCTTGTACTCCTGTCGCAAGTAGGTAGCTCAGTACCCTGCTTCGGAACTGGGGTTTCCTGTGCTGGGATTTCAACCACGCGTTTGACTGTGCAGCATGGGGAAATGTATCTCCACACGAGATCGGATGGCAGGTTGTTTAATCTGGCAACACTGTAAGCAGGGATAAGCATCAGGGAAGTTATCACAGGAGATGTATTGTTAGCAGATCACCTTGCAATTGTCACTCAGAAGTAAGAACTCCAGAATTTAATTCATCGGTTCTTCCAATCTTTCAAGAATGTATGCATTGATTGATTGATTGATTGATCTAGGAACCGACATCACAGCATTCGGGACATTCCCATAAGCGCTCCGTCTCCATCCTCAGTAGCCAGCGAAGAGTTCCAACACTAATAGTTCCAGTAGCAATCTGATTATATGTCCGTCTCGCCTTTCCTCCGAGCGCCGAGCGTCGGCCAGAACCCCTCATCACACCTCGTTGTCTCATTCTTACCAGACCATGGTGCTCCATCTGCTCCTCCGAGGTGTACACGTGCTCCCACAAGGCCGCAACCACGTCTGCCTTGTCATGCATCAATACTCCACCAAATTTTGCCGAGCCAGCCAATCTGTCCGCCTGTTCATTCCCCAGCACACCGGCATGCCCAGGAGAAAAGATCCAGGTGATGCTTACTACCCGTGACCTCCGAAGCGAAGCAAGCCACTCTGCACGAAGCCTACCTGTTCTCACCCTTCTCAGCATACTTTCTGAGTCAGTTACAATCACAATGTGTGTATGTATCGTGTTTTCTATCCAGCGGAAAGCTGCACTGACCGCCTCCACCTCCATTCTTAAGCTAGATGTAGTGTTATCATACGCCAGGCTCTCCTGCACCAAACGCCGACCATTAGTTTTTGCCAAGAACCCCCAGGCACTTCTCCTACCTCTCAACACTGACCCATCCGTGTAGATAATCACATCACCCGAGCGAGAATTTTCATGAATTAGTTGCTGAATTTCCACTTCCGTGGCCCCCGCTGGCCACTCCCTGCACTCCCGGTTCAATGTTATTACAACTCTGCACAAGTCTGACTGCACGGCTGGCACTCTGACCCACTCCTCTCCTCGCCTGATGTTCTCCAAGGGGGAATGTATGCATTTTGATTGGCTAGTATTAATTTTTACGACATCATGATGTTTCCCGTGTATGTTATTTATAAGTCCAAGGTCGTTGCCATAATTTGGAGATCTACAAGCACTTTTATCATGCCGATGTGTTACGCTGTATGAGGACCTTTGTATGGTCGATGAAGCTAAGCACAGATAGATAGGTAGGTAGGTAGGTAGGTAGGTAGGTAGGTATACGTGTGAGTGTGAAATTTAAACATGGGTGGCGTTGGGTCAATCCTGGATATGCAAATATCATCTTTGGGAGCCCTATGTTCAGTTTGTATTCGTGTTATCTGCGGGATTATAACCTACATAGTATGCTACATGGTATGTAACGATATGTAATCCGATCTTAGCCATATATGACTGAGCTACCGTATGACAGTAGACGGTACTACCTGCTTTCTGTTAGCGCCTAAGATTTGGTATTAATCAGATATGGCCGGTCTCGCTGGCCGATGGTTTACACGACTTTCTCCGTAATTTCGTTTATACACGCAGGGTCTCGCAGCGCGCGAGAATTGGAAGCGGTTCTACCCGCGTTGGTGACTTGCGGGATACTGAGCCGGCCGCTCAGAAAGCAATGGCAAACTACTGAGCGTAATCTTGGCAAAAAAATCAACAATCAGCTGAAAGATGCTGATGTTGACAGCGATGTCCTGTAAAATAATATGCGAATTTAAAAAAAAAAAAAAATCAGATATGACTGACGTACCGTATGGCAGGAGGTGGTACTGCGCGCTTTCTGTTAGCGCCGAATGTTGGTGTTTAGTCAGATGTGACTGACTACCGTATGGCAGTAGACGGTACTACCTGCTCTCTGTTAGCACCGAATGTTGGGCGGCGCTCGCCAAACCCGTCACCCCACTTTATGCCAGCTGCTTCCGGCGGAGGAGCGCAATAGGGATGGTACAAACCTTACCCTAGTACCCAAGCTCATGGGCCTTTACGGCTCGGACCAGAGAGAGAATTGTGAAGGAGGACTCTGGTGTTGTCACTGAAACCAAGTAATCTGACTATGGAAGTCATGGCAGTAAGTAAAGCAATAACATGGCTCGAGACACAGACATTCACTAGGGCTTGTTTCCTTAGCGACTCAATGAACATTGATCAAGAGGATAGAAGAGGGGTTGATCCGAAGAGAATGGTTGCTGCCTCTGGAGCGGTCTCGGCTGGCTAAGATTAGTTTCATTTTCGTGCCAGGGCATGCGGGAGTACAAGGAAATGAGCGGGCTGACAAGCTCGCAGATGAGGCTATGGTGGAGGGCGGACGCGCCATGGACCAGGCTGACATTCTGAATGCTCTACGAGAAGTAAGACTTTTGCGTGAACCAAGTGACGACTGTGAATCTACAACCATGGCCAGACTGCGAGAACAGCAAATTAAAAGAGGGGTGGCCAAACAAGAACACTACGCAGGTAGCCAAAGAAGATTGATAAATCAACACAGAACTGGCGTCGTTAGCCGCTACACGCTGCGGGATTTGCTGAGGAGGGGATCCGAGCACTTATGGACTGAATAGTTCGATGTGCAATGAGGATGATCTGTCGACTAACTAACTAACTAACTTACCCTAGTGCGAGGTTATGCAACCTAAAGACTAAATGTCATCGCAGGGCAGACCAGGCCCTAATCCTTGGTAGGCAAAATGGTCTAGGATGTAAGATTTGACAGGCGGACAGTATTGTTTTGCTGATCCGGCAGCTTCTGCAGCTTGTATGATTCATTCCAGGCGTATTGGTGTTACTTTTCCTCTGGAGTAAATTAGAAATGAATCATACTGAGGGGCAACACATGGTCTCTAAATTAAACCATGACTTTGTGCTATGGAGAGGTATAACTCCATTTTACAAACAATCTTTCTGTCAAGACGGCAGGGTGGCAGTCAGTCATGTAACTATTGTACCACTACCATTCACATAATCTCTTAGGTGAAGATGAAGTTAACATAATAAAACGGAACACTGTCATACCTCTGGTGCGTGTGAGCGAGTAAGGACAAAGTTTAGGAACAGATAAGTAATCGTCACTATAAAGTAGAAATTGAGTGCCAGTATAGACTTAAGTACACTGTATATTATCTATTTATATGATATATGTATTTATAGTCGTTCCGTTACTATGCCGACGTGGACAATGAATGGCGCTAAGAGAAATGGATCCTGTGTTTCCGTGGTAGTTGGCCAATGTTCTGCCGCGGAAGCCTTCCAGTAAACATTCTTCGACCGAGACAGCAAGTTTGTATGTAATATTCAGCAAACCACTAAACACAAGAGACGTGGTTTCGGAAGTTGAAAACACAATTATCCAGTGTGGTAATTGCAATCGCTACTAAGGATAATTATCACGAATCTATCGTTTGACAAACTATGAAAACGTAATTATCTAAAAAATAATATACATGTTTATATGGTATAGACAACTGTTTTCACACAAAAACAAAACGTTTTCGGCAAAATTTTTATAAACATATGCATATGTGAGATATCCCACCGCGTTGTTTATTCTTGTCTGTTCACCATTAGGCGCAGCTATCTGTAATTTGCAAATGTCGTCTAGGCATTTAGTGCGTTTTTTTTTTCTCCAACAATGTTACATGAAAATCCACGTTCTCGTCAAGTGGGGTTTAATAATACCCAATGGGGTTAATTTCCTGTATATTGAGTGTGTTTGCTGTTTTATTTCTTAAGTGTCGTGTTATCTACACGGTCTGTCCACAATATCTGAGGGATTTGGGGGGGGGGGGGGGGAGGGGCTCTAATTAATCAACATGTTAATCTGGGGTTCCAGCTCTGATAGTGGTTAGATTTGTCCAGATCAATGCGGTTCTAGGGTCAGAGATGTGTCCAGATCAGTGCGGTTCTAGGTTAAGAGATTTGTCAAGATCAGTGCGGTTCTAGGTTCAGAGAGTTGTCTAGATCAGTGCGATTCTAGGCATATAGATTTGTCCAGATCTGTGCGGTTCTAGGTTCAGAGATTTGTCCAGATCAATGCTGTTCTAGACACAGAGATTTGTCCAGATCAGTGCGATTCTAGGCACAGAGATTTGTCCAGATCAGTGCGATTCTAGGCACAGAGATTTGTCCAGATCAGTGCGGTTGTAGGTTCAGAGATGAGTCCAGATCAGTGCGGTTCTAGGCACAGAGATTTGTCCAGATCAGTGCGATTCTAGGTCCAGAGATTTGTCTAGCTTAGTGCGGTTCTTGGTTCAGAGGTTTATCCAGATCAGTGCGGTTCTAGGTTCAGAGATGTGTCGGTTCTAGGCACAGAGATTTGTCTAGCTCAAGCGGTTCTAGATTCAAAGATTTGTCCAGTTCAGTGTGGTTCTGGATTCAGAGACTGGTCCAGATCAGTTCGGTTCTATGTTCAGAGATTTGTCCAGACACTTTATTGTTTGCGCTCGCTCGCTGTGAACTTAAGCGTAGTCCATCACACTACTTCTATCAGTGCTGGACTAAATTTTGCTCTTGGATTAACTATCCCTATTTAACAGTGTCCCTCGCCATCAGGCGAACCCACTTCAGAGGTACTTGTAATTTACGTCCCAAAGTCAAGGACGATAGGTCAACATTTTAGTAAAACTGCCAGGTGTAGAAGTTGAACTCCTTACCTCGGCATCAGCACACCGTGTGTTTAAGAACACGCGTTCTTATCCATTCGGCCATGCTAACCTATATTTGTCCAGACAAGTGAGGTTCTAGGCACAGCGATTTGCCCAGATCAGTGCGGGTTCTAGGTTCGGAGATTTGTCCAGATCAGTGCGGTTCTAGTTTCAAAGATTTGTCTAGATCAGTGCGGTTCTAAGCTAAGAGATTTGCCCCAACAGTACAGGCCACCGGTGTAATACAGATCC